>JAODJW010000001.1:18147348-18159701 GCA_026777045.1 Hyperopisus bebe
CTTCGTTATAAAAAAAGATGCTAATTGTTCCGGTCCCCCTCTGCCAGAGGAGCTGAATTATTTATTCCGATGTGTTGCGATGACCTGAGCTGCTGATGATTCGCTTGTCCATCATATATTCGGTGAAGCTAACTGTGCTAATGTTGTTGTTATTTTCATCTCTGCCCACTAACATCCTGACGATTCCTCCACACTGTCAAGGAACACCCAAATGCTGCTATTTCAGGGAAATCTTTTTGGTTTTTATTTAAGTGAATATGAAACGATTTATTCATCCTGTTCATGCCCCCACCTCCCCATGACCATGATTTAATTAAGCAGTGTCCGCACTTATAATTTACATCTATCCATCCATTTTCTGTAACCGCTTATACTATTCAGGGTCGTGAGGCTTATAATTTACATTGAACATTTAATTTATTTGCATAAAATATACAATATGGTATCATCACGCTCATCCATTTTGTATCACTACTTATCCCACATGGACTTGAAGCGTTGGAGCACACTGGACTGGGGCAGTGCCCCCGCCCAGTCGCCTGAGACGACTAAGGTCTTTGCTGTCAAAATCGACTTCTCCTTCCTTAGGTAAATTGAGCTTTAAGTGTTTTACCTGGCTAGCTAACAGAAGGTATTATGCACGGATTTAGCAGTTGTCTGTCTCGGTTACTTTTCTGAATGCAGTTGTTTACGGCCAAGGCTCAGTAAATCGATGGTGTTGTGAGGTTATAACTGTGTTCTGTGTTGGCACTTTGCACCTTTCCATAAGTGGTTTGTTGCTACCCTATAAATAGACATAATAATAGGTTATGTGTGTATTAGATACGCGCCTTAACACATAGAGTAAGCAAGGTGGGTTTTTTATTTGTCCTCCTCAAGTGCAAACATCAAACTCCACCTACAATATCAGTATCTTCTCATTATATTTTAATATTTAATATTATCCAGTTATTTACATTTTTGGGTAGCACTGCTACCGCACACCTCCAGGATTGGGGGTTTGAATCCTGCCCCCGCCCCCTAGAGTATCCCAGTCAGAGTGTAAACCCCTTCACCTTGTGCGTTACTCTGAACAGGAAAGCCTCCCACAAAGGAACTGGAAAGTGTTTGCATGTTCATTCTTACTGAATTTCAGTTTGTTATATCTTCTTGTACAAAAAAAAATGCAAGTGCCAGAGAATACAGCACTTACCTGTAGATTTAGAATCGCGAAGTGCTCGTCTTTACGCTAAAAGGCAAATTACTTTCCCTATTAACTACCAAAAAAAAAAACCTCTGCTTTAAAATTCAGACAATTTACAAGTGTGACAGGAACCTTCACTAAGCAGTGAGGGGTCCCTCCAATTCTGCAGGGGAGCCGGGTTCGAAATTCAACCCTGCCACTCTCTGACTGATACCTACGCTGAAGAGAAAAAAAAAAAACGACATAAATACATAAATAATGTGCCTCAGATACATCATCTGTAATTATGCACGAGCGTAATTAATGCAAAAAGAAGTTACTTTGGTGCTCATTTGAATATCTCTGAGAGTAACTGACACAGGCATGGCCTCTCATGTTTAATTGAGGGCCAGTAAAGTAGTTGTAGTCACTCGGTAGCTGTCAATGGTGCAGGTGGATCTTGATGGGGGGGTCTGTTTGAGTATGCAAATTTGGAGCTGCTTAGGACTTCAAATAAAGAGGTTTGGGTTACTCTGGGAAACCTTGACAGGCACTTCTTCCCTCCAGGAGTACAATTGCTTATATCTAGAAAAGGATGCTCTAATCAATGGAGCGATAATGATTATTATTCCAAAATCACAGACAGGCATTTCCGAACCCTTCTTTCACAGCGGTGCCCCCTTGCTTCAGGGGTCAGGAATTGCACCTCCCCATAATGAGTTGTGTAGTACTCCATGCAAATGTGCTTAGCTCCTTAACATGCGTCCTCTGTAAGCCTGGATGAGGATCCAAGGGGGCCCCCAGGGGTCTGCTGATCAGCAGTGTAAAAACCAACATTACTTATCGGTGAACCCGTCTCTCATTCTCACCCGGGGCCTCCCCCGGGGGGCCGCCGCCAGGGGCTTTAGAGCTCGACATTACTTCACCTCTTTTGTGCTTGTGCACATCAGCGCACCATCTAAGGCCATTTATAATTTGACCTCATTTTTCCCACATTCATGATTTAAATGCCGACCTCCGTGCTGGATCCCAAGAAGACGTCTACGGAGGGGCGAGGCGAGGAGCGAAAGCCGCAACAAGGCGCATTATCTGCTCATCCGTGCCTTTCTTCGCCGTGCTGCGGCGCTCCTTTTTACCGTTCACACGGATCGCATTTACGCCACCCGCCGTGCTCCCGATGCACCGGGCGCTGAATCGCGCCTGCCATCTTCCCCGCAACTCATAAAAGGACAGATGCATTCTGAAAAGCCCGAGCGTGAAAGGGGGGTGGGTAGACATATAAAGCTCCCATGACTTGTTCGTTTCCATACTAGAGCTCAGCAACGCTATCGATCGTTGCAGACGACATTGCATGCTGGGACACTACCAAACGGTGTGCTGCATGTACCTGGCCAGCTTGTCCAGAGGTCACTGGGCAGTTACTGCCTAGCGGTACTGACTTAATGAAACAAATCGGTGCACTGAAGACCGACAAGAAATGTTTCAAAGGGAATGCGTAGGCGGCCGGCTGCAGCTTGGGGAAGGACGACATCAAACGAAGATGACGACACGGCATGAAAGTGGCGACACAGGAAATGACAACATGGTGTGAAATTGCTGACCCAGAGGGCCACTCAGAGCCACAGGCGGGTTTTCTTCTGCTTTTCTTGCCCCCTCCCCCCCATTCCCCCTTTTCCTCTATCTTATATCAGTTCCGTTAAAAACCCAAGAAGCACATTTGCGTACCAGTGCACAGAGAGCGGGTATTGCTGATGGGGTAGCTAGAATGCCTCATGCTTACCTTAAGCTAGTCTTTGTCTTACGGTGAGGGTCACCATGGTAACCAAAATACTTCTCTTTCTTTAAAGCATATGGAGTTTCCTCCAGTTACTCTAGCCTCCTCCCATAGTCCAAATACATGGCTCAGCACCTCCAGATTGCCCATGTCATGCTCCCTGTGCTGCCTGGGATAGACTCCAGGTTTCTTGGAATCGGGAATTGGACACGCATTTGTGGGAAAACAATTCAAAAGTTAGGCTCTCTTCTGCAATGGCAACACAATTTAGCTGAACTACACGGATATATACATTGATTTCCTAAGATAGTGATCTAAATGGATACAGGATTCTTTATTTTAGATCAAATTTCATTTATCAGCTGTCTCCATGACTTGGGATTAAGAGTGTGTCTGTCTTTTGACTTAACTGTACTGATAATTAATTTGAATGTGTGGTAATGGGAGGGCAAGACTGCATCCATTTACATAGATTGAGAACTTTACAGATGATTTTGGTGGGGGGGGGGGAGCAGAATTTCCCCTGTGTAGTATTTCAGATAGTAAAACAGCTAGTACATAAAATCCATAGTTTTGTTGATAAATCATTTTCATATCTCCTGCAGATGTAATCTTGAGAAATGTTTGTATATCAGATTATTTGGGCGAACAGTCCTATCATTCAGTTATATGAGCAATCAGTTTAATAAGGACGCAGCACTGCCATTAATTGAAATTTCCAGCCATCGTGTTCAGTTACTCCCAGACAATCGACAATGTTTAAGCAGAGGAACACCTCAGGTCTGCAGCCACTCACGTTCAAGGTTAGAGAAGATGAAGGAAACATAAAAGCATTCAGCCTCTAATCAAATTAAGACTTATTTTTACTTATCTGCTGACTAGTTACCAGAGGAAAACTCACTTGTTGGTGACTCACCGCTAATTATAATAAAGCGGCAGTTTTCCCGAGCAATCGGGGACAATCTCTCAGCAGTCAGATGTCGGAAGCAAGATGAATCCCAATCACCTTTGTGTTCCTGGATGTCTTTCCTTGCCGCTTTGCATGCCTTCGGAAACTTGAGTATCATCAGAAGTGAAATGAATTACCAGGGTTACCTGTACCTGCCTGTGTGAGTCAGTGTGACTCTCCATAGTTAAACTTAAATAAGCTGAATTACCTTACACTGAGTCCTGGTGTTAGCGCAGAGTAAGACTGGAATCTGACCTTGAATTGACGACCGTGATTTGGAAATAAATCATCTCACCAAAGGGGCATCTGTTTACATTGATTAGGTCTCCTTCGGCTGAACCCTAAATGCTTTCAAGGATGATTCCAGGATTCCAGGGCATAATAGGGGCCATAATTCATACAGAGGGGACACGATTATCTGTAGCCAATGATATGTTTGGAATCGGTGACTGAAAGCAGAGGGGGTACTTAAGGGCTCACTCAGCATTAAGCTGGGGCCGGTGTCCCGTGGCCACACCCCTGTATACAGTACACTAAGATGTTGATTTAGTCGTCTTATGAGGATCCTAGGGGCTTTGCTAAGCAGCTTTGATCCTCTGATGTAGCCGGGGTCACCGTCCCCTACACAAGAAGCCTCTCAGTGAAAGCTGCAAGATTCAATATGATTACACTCCACACTCACTTTTTATTACTTTCACCATAGGAAATCCTGGTCACCGCCACCTAACTTGCAGAGGATGTACATGACAGGATGTTTATTTTTACAAACTGCACTGGTGTTGTAGTACCCCCCAGATACCCAGAGAACACCACACCATGTCAGATTGTTGCTTGGACCCATCGGCCATGATTCACTGGCCTCAGATAACATGGGGCCCCTCGCAGCAGAAAATTGCATCACTTATTTTGTTGGTTCGAAAATTTTTTAAACTACAGCCGCTCAGGATATAATCCTTCACAATGGCTGCCACCTGAATTATTTGCGTTCAGTTTTTTGGTGGATTTAATTACATATTGGATTCTGTAATCTAATCACGGGCCATGGATCCTATTTATGTCTGGCGCTGCTAAACAGATCGAGCCGGAACAGAACCAGAGAGGCGCATGTAACCACAGGCTGAAACAAAAACACCTGCAGAATGAGAGAGAGAGAGAGAGAGAGAGGTGATTTTACTTCCACCCCACTGTCAAAGGGATCCGTTCAAGGCGTTTTAATATTCGAAGGGAGTGAGGGAAGGTGACAGAGGAACACCAGGGACACGGGGAAGACGTGACTGGGGGACCCCCTTGTGTACACAGCCCCCCCCCCCCCCCAAAACCTCTTGCTTTGACTCCGCAATGCTAAATTATCATATTTATTTCTGAGCTTGCATTGTTATTTAAATTGCTATATTGTCGCACAACTGTGGAGGCATAAATAACGCCTCTTTAAAGCGTCCACCTCTTCCCACGTAACACTGCTGCCAAAACATGGGGGGGGGGCGGGGGGGTTTAAGCTCATGCAATGAAACCGTACTGCGCGAAACTCTCAGGCAGTGTTTAAAGCTATTTTTCTGGGTAGTCAGTGTATATGTGCTCTGAACAAAAAACACAATCTAACATCAGAGCATATGCATATTAAGTATGACAATAAAAACTAAGAGGAGTTGCTTCTGCTCTTCAAAAAGTTACTGATTTCTTCTCGGATAGCCAGATGAACACCTCTTCAGTTCCCAAAGGCCCTCGCATGGGCATCTCAGTCACTATGTGAACTCCTTAACTTTCACTACTAGCTCACTTAAGTAAATTATTTTAAAAAGTGGATGGGGTATTGATTGGCCAAACACGGCATGTTAGCATTTGAGTCAAAAAATGTATGGGTATATTGGATGTGCTGCAAATCCTGGGGTTATTTTGGGAGAGGTTATGAAATGGCTAAGCTGACACACTTTGACAGACATAATACCATAGGTGTATACCAACATGAAGATCATTTAAACATTTCCCTTGACTTCCTAAGACTTTTCCACAGTACTACATGTGAGAATCTCAGCCTCTAAAGTATGGTCACAAAATAAGGAAGGAGCTCTCCTCCTCTGTCTTCTGATATTCTTTCTTTCGCTTTTCCCTGTTTCATGCTCCATTTTGCACAAATGATGTAGTGATAGATTAGCTACACACTCTTGCCAACAGCTTTGGGGTGACTGTGTTGTGATAAAAAGTAGATTGAACTAAAATCAAAGGATGAACGGAAATGACATCTTTAAATGTACAGGTAGTGTAGACCCTCTGGTCCAAAGCACCTCTTGATGCGAAGGTGATCTTCATTTAACATGATTTCATCCCATTGTGCTGTTAAGTGCAATTGTGGTCAAAAACTGAAAGCCAGATAAAAGCGGTTATATAAGCAGTTACAGGGATGAAGTAACAGTGATAACAGCTATTTATGAGCTCTTCAGAAATTAGATTTTATTGAGTTGAGGGGCAGAGTTGGGGGGTCTGTTAGGAATCGCAAGGATGAAACCAGCAGGATAAAACTGAATACCTTTCAGAGACAGTCTCCAGCCCCCAGAGTAAATATTTATTCATTTCATCATCTAAACAGATTGAATACGAACGAATATTAATGGTTGGGAGATTTGAGCCAGATTCATCTTGAATAAACCCAATAATGATGAAGGAATGAAAATCAAATTCCTTTGGGAATAAATTCTGAGGACAATTCCCAAACAAGGCTCTCGTCTGCAGCCCACCCCATCCCTTAACAGATGCTTATTTAATCATCAAGGAAGCACTTTCGGGAATGTGTGATGCCAATGGTGGCATGGGAATTAGCCAATTCCTCCATGTCTAGCCATTTCGGATTTGCCGTTCGCGCGATAGGGATGCTGCAGGAAGGCTTGACCTGTCGCCCTGCGTTACGATGTAGAAGGGTGTCCATGATGAATCAGAAATGTTCAATATGCAAGAATCTGAATCCGATTAATGGATTAACGGGCCGGAATCTTGGTTGGCTGTCCTTCTTACTTCGCTTTCTTGCCTTTCTGCTTTTTGTTCCTTCCCCCGGCTTTGGATGACTCATCCTGGGGAAGGGGGGGGGTGGGGGGAGAGAAAAATGGATAAACTATGGGAATAACAAAGGATGCCACAGCAAGGGGCGATTTCAGAAAGCTCGCTCGATAATGTGCCAGGTCTCCCCCGGTCCTGTGTCCCCACATGCCACCTCCCCCCACCACTGCCTGTTTATTGTAGCCCCCTTGCAGCCCCCTGGGGGGGCGACATTGGGCTGGATAGGGACAGAGCCAGCCGATCCGTGTGCAGATTCTCACACTCGCAGTCACTGTGCTCTCTCACCTGAGGGCACGCTTGTTCACACCAATTTCCGTTTAGGGACAGACCGAGGGTACGACAGCTGGACCCATAAGATTCTCCTACCTCTGGATAGAGCTGTGAGGTTATGCAATGTAGGCACAATCCCCCCCCCCCATGCCGTTTCCATCTCATTCTTAATCCCCCTGCATTCACAAAACTCAAGCATTAGCTTTTGTTTTCATCTTTTCAGAGCTAATGGTTTGCCGCGCCCACGATAGAGGAATGACGCAGCAGGGGAGCCACAGCAGTGGGATGGGGGTCCTTCTACATCCATGCTGCGGTACAAACACCTATGGTGCCTCCTCCCCAGGCTGAGGCACCGTGTGCTGACATTTGACGGGGGCTGATTTTCATATTTACATCTTGCACTTGTGTCCTATGGGGCTCGAGGGGGGGGCGTACCCCCCTCCCCTGTTGATTATCGTTGGTAGTCATCAACTGTCGCCATGACCTCCCACATTACCATGTACCTTAACAGACGACTTCTGCCAGCATGATACCTATTTTTTTTCCAGTCATTCTAGAATCTTCCATCTCACGTCGGATAGGAACAGGAAACGAAACAAGCACCTGGAAGAGTGACTAGTTCGTGGCACGTACGCGGCAAATAAACGGTTCCTCGGGACAGTGCGGCATGATGTAATATGGAGGTAAGATCCTGTGCTAAACATGCAGCAAATATTCAGGAAGACACACTTTGACATTAAAATGGGCTTGTGGAATGCAAGTATTTATATAACCATAAAATCATGGAGGCGGCCGAAAGCTGCTTTATGTTCTAATGCCGTTTGAGTTTCAGTTTCATCTCCGTGTTTTCAGACACTCCACAGGGAGCCATCGGATATCAATGACTGCCTCCTTTCAGGATCTCTTCAGCGGGTGACAGCATCTGAATCCACTGGCACGGCAGTGCTGGGCGAAAGCCGGCATGGCCACATTGGCAGCTAGCAGTGCGTACCCGGGCTTGGCGTTAGCTTTCAGGTGTTTGCAACATCAGAGGACCGCGAGGAACAATAAACCCGACCTGTGGAGGTTCTAGGATTAAAGTTATTAAAAACACCAGGCAAACAGTGGCATGTTTAAGATGCGGTGTGTGGCTTAGTGCACCCAAGATCAGAAGGTCACCAGTTCAAATCCAAAGGTTAACCCTTGAGCTAGGACCTTATCCCCCAATTGCTCCAAGGACTGGCTGGCCCTGCTTTCTCAATTGTACATTTCTCTGGATAAAATCATCTGCTAAATAAATAAAGAAAAGAAAAAATAAAACTCAAGTGGGACATGAAAAGAGTATTAAACAGCATAGATGTCATAAGAAGACATTACCATCAAAAATGAGGAAGAAATGCAGGGGGACGTAGTATGAGGTTACTCTGGGTATATACAGTCAGGGCATGAGGGTACTCCGGGTATATACAGTCAGGGCATGAGGGTACTCTGGGTATATACAGTCAGGGCATGAGGGTACTCCGGGTATATACAGTCAGGGCATGAGGGTACTCCGGGTATATACAGTCAGGGCATGAGGGTACACTGGGTATATACAGTCTGGACCGTAAATATTTGACAGAGACAAAGTTTTTCAATTTTTAAGTTCTGTACATTTAAAATTTATTGTGGTAAAGAAACAAGTCAGATGCAGTTGAAGTGCAGACTTTCAGCTTTAATTCAGTAGGTAGAACAAAAATATTGCATGAAAATGTAAGGAACTAAACTAATTTTTCTACTCAATCCCCTCCTTCCAGGGGCTCATAAGTAATTGGACAAATTAATATAACTGCAAATAAAATGTCTAATTCTAATACTTATACTACTTGAATACTTGAAAACCCTTTGTTCGAAATGACTGCCTGAAGTCTTGAACTCATGGACATGACCAGACGCTGGGTTTCCTCCTTTTTAATGCTCTGCCAGGCCTTTACTGCAGCAGCTTTCAGTTGCTGTTTGTTGGAGGGTCTTTCTGTCTGTAGTTTAGTCTTTAGCAAGTGAAATTCATGCTCAATGGGGTTGAAATCAGGTGACTGACTTGGCCATTTGAGAATATTCCACTTCTTTGCTTTAATGAAGTCCCGCTTTTGCTGTGTGTTTTGGGTCATTGTCCATCTGTATTATGAAATGGCGCCCAATCAATTTGGCTGCATTTGAGCAGACATGATGTCTCTGAACACCTCAACATTCATTTGGCTGCTTCCATCCTGTGTCACATCATCAAGAAACACTAAAGACCCAGTGCCACTGGCAGCCATGCACGCCCAAGCCATCACACTACCTCTACCGCATTTTACAGATGATGCAGTGTTCTTTGGATCATAAGCTGTTCCAGCCCTTCTCCATACTTTTTTCTTTCCATCATTCTGATTCAGGTTGATCTTGGTTTCATCTGTCCCAAGAATGCTGCTCCAGAACTTTGCTGATGTTTTTTTGCAAAGTCCAATCTAGCCTTTCTATTCTTAAGGCTTATGAGTGGCTTGCATCTTACAGTGAACCCTCTGCATTTGCTTTCATGCAGTCTTCTCTTTATGGTAGACTTGGATATTGATACGCCTACCTCCTGGAGAGTGCTGTTCACTTAGTTGGGCGCTACGAAGGGGTTTCTCTTCACCATGGAAGTGATTCTGTGATCATCCAGCACTGTCGTCGTCCGTGGACGTCCAGGCCATTTTACAGTGCTGAGTTCACTAATGCTTTCTTTCTCAGGATGTACCAAACTGTGGATTTTGCCACTCCTAATGTTGTGGCAATTTCTCAAATTGTTTTTTTCTCTTTTCGCAGCCTAAGGATGGCCTGTTACACCTGCATACTGAGTTCCTTTGACCGCATGTTGTATGTTCACACCTCAATCTTCCAAATGCAAACAAGACACCTCAAATCAACTCCAGGCCTTTTATCTACTTAATTGATAATGAAAATACTTAATTGATAAGGAATTGCCCACACCTGTCCATGAGATAGCTTTTAAGTGAATTGTCCAATTATTTTTGGCCCCTTTAAAAAGAGGGTGGCACATGTTATCGAGCTGAAACTCCTAAACCCTTCATCCAGTTTGAATGTGGATACCCTAAAATGAAATCTGAGAGTCTGCACTTTATGTCCATGCCCATTGTATGACTTCAGTTGGAGTATATTTCAGTAAACAGGTAAAACAGTAAAACTTGTGTCAGTGTCCAAATATTTATGGTCCTGACTGTAGGTAGCAACAGTGTTTACCAGTACTCAAATCATGCATTTGCATCAGGCCCCCTATTGGCTGCAAAAAGTCACTGCACTAGCAGGGGCACAAAGAGACTTTTAGTGGGGCCCTCGAAACACCCATGATGGCCCCCTGAACAGCTTGAGGATGACATTAGATGGTGCCATTTACCCGCCATTTTCTGCAGCCAGCTTTAAAAACCTTGTCACAGTCAGATACGGCAGCAATTAAATGTCAAGTCCTCGATTCACTTCCTATAGAGAGAGCTGGAATTAATTTGTAATTTGCATAGAGGGCTGTATGCTAACATGGAACAGTCAGAAAGATACATGAGTAGGAGAGTTAACACGTCTCACAGCTCTAATGCATCGGGACACAAGCTGTTACAGGCGATCTTATTTACTGAGGGTTTAACAGTGTGATGTGTGCCACCATGACCCCGAGGGCTCTCCACTCGGAGAATCGGGAGGGTTTTTAAAGTGGGGGGCAGTGACCAGCTCCCCTTCAGATGTTTGAAAGCTTAATGATTAGTTAGTAAAGGCAGAACATCATACATACACTTTATGGACAAAAGTAGTGGGACACCTGGCAATTTGAACTGCAGAATTTTTTATGACATCCCGTTCTAAATCCATAGGCATCTGTAAGGAATTGGTCCCCCCTTTGCAGCTATAACAGCTGCCACTCCTGTTGTGTTGTGTGGTGTGAAAGCGACACAAAGAAAGTGGCCATGAGCCACAAAATTCCAGATCAAGACAGCCCAGGAATTTGTAAACTGGGACCAGGTTCCAGAAATTCAGTGTGAATACGGCTATTAAGAGTGCCCTACACTGGATCTAAGGGGTCTAGCCCAACCTCTGAAAAACAACCCCGTAGCATTATTGCTCTTCCACCAATGCAGTCAGACAGGTAATGTTCTTCTGGCATTTGCCAAACCCAGACTTGTCTATCAGACTGCCAGACAAAGAAGCGTGATTCCTCACTCTGCAGAACGTTTCCACTGCTCTAGAGTCCAGTGGCAATGTGCTTTACACCACTCCATCTGACGCTTGGCATTGCACTTGGTGATGTGAGGCTTGTATGCAGCTGCTCAGCCATGGAAGCTCATTCCATGAAGCTCCCGGTGCACAGTTTTAGTGCTGGGGTTAATGCCAGAGGAAGTCTGGAACTCTGCAGTTTTTGAATCAGAGTGTTGGCGACATTTATGCACTATGCGTCTCAGCACTCAGCAACGCTGCTCTGGTCCTTTAGGTGGTCTGCCACTTCATAGCTGAATTTCTTTTTTTCTAAATGGTTCCACTTTGCAATAGTCACATGTACAGTTGACCGTGGAATATCTAGCAGGGAAGAAATTTCACAAATTGACTTACTGCAAAGGTGGCATCCTGTGATACTACAACACTTGAATTCACCAAGCTCTTCAGAATGACCCATTCTTACACAAATGTTTGTAAACCTGACTGCATGGCTAGGTGCTTTATTTTATGGCAATGGGTCTAAATGAAACAATTGCATTCAATTCAATTCAATTCTATTTGTATAGTGCATTTTCACAACATTACATTGCCTCAAAGTGCTTTACATTATCCTCGCCCAAGCCCCCAGTGAGCAAGCCAGCGGTGACAGTGGCAAGGAAAAACTCCCTAGAAGGAAGAAACCTTGGGAGGAACCAGACTCAGAGTGGAAGCCCATCCTCCAGGGGCCGGCAGAGGAAGCCAAATGGCCATTCAATGATTAAATTAGGGGTGTCTCTACTTTTGTCCATATAGTGTAGGTAGCTGATTAGCAGAACATGCTACTTCAGCATCTCCTAAATAAGGATTTCTTTTATTTTTAATATTTAGTGTAGTGACTAGGGGTGCACCGATTGCAGTTTTCTGGCCGATCAACGATCACCGATCCTTAGACAACCTTACCTGCCGATCTCGAT
>JAODJW010000001.1:18175604-18189784 GCA_026777045.1 Hyperopisus bebe
GTCTTAGCTGTTATTCACCTTACAGTAAAAGGCCCCGAGGCAAGAAAGTAACACATATCAAATATTGCAACGACCAACAGAAATGTTCAACATTTCAAAATTTTCTCAAATTTTACATTCTACAAAACAGCCTCCTTTGGCTTTGATGACAGCATTGCAGACTCATGACATTCTTTACACCAACTTCCAGGTGTAGCCACCTGGAATGCTTCTCCGACAGTCCTGAAGTTTCCACATGTTCTGGGCACAAGGTGGCTACTTCACCCGTACACTTTTGTTCACATCATACCAAAACTGCTCTATAAATACGATTTAGGTCAGAGGATTGTGGGAGCCAGGTCACCTGGCCCAGCACTCTGTTTCCTTGTTCAAAAAAATAATACGTACTACATCAAGGTTTGCTTAGGATTGTTATCTTGCTGAAAAACAAATTATTTTCAGTAGATGTGTCCAGATTCGTGACTGATTTTGTATGTTTGTGTTCTCTGTATTTGCTGCTGCATGCACAAGAATTTCCTCCTGGGATCAATAAAGTTTATCTTAATTTTAAAAAACATTTCCTCCCACTTAAGAAACATTTTCGTCATTCCTTTTTGGATTGACAAGCATGAAATGCAAAACCAAAACGGAAATGATAAATCACACTGGCGTGTGACAAATGTGTGGGATGCAAAACAGCAATTTCTTGCACTCCTTTTTAAACAATTAGGCAATAAATTAAAAAAGAAATGTGAAAATCTACCCATTGTGACATGTGACATCCATCAGCAGAATGTGCCATGCACTCTAAGACTGTTTACCAGCAGGTTTATCTGCTACAGCCTCTGTGTCCACCTCCCCTGGCCTCCATTTTGCATTTGTCAATTCATCTCTCCATCCGTCCTTCTACACAAACCATTACCCCCCCATTGTCTCCATTTCCCTTTCGCTCAATCTCAGTGACTCCGCCTCCCACGCCTACATCGCCGACATGATGAGCACATGCAGCTGAAATCACCCTCACTTGTGTTTTTAATCGCACCTCCGTCTCACAATCACACTGAAATCCACGATGACAAGACAACAGACTACAACAGCTTCACTTTAGGAGAAAATGGTTGAATTAAGGGCTTGAATCTTGGGAGGGGGAGGAGAACAAAAAAGAAGCGCGATCCATTCCTGTCTACTGCTGGCAGCCAAGCTGAAGAGAGCAAGCATTTAACAATGCAGGAGGACACGCCCCTCCAATGATATCTCGCCGGAGCGGAAAGTCAATTTTATTAACATGAGGCACCCAACACCCGCATTATCTCATATGTGTTTGCTTGACGCCAACAAATGATTAACTGGTGTTTGTCAAGCTTTGAAGGGTCAGCTATGTGTACAGGTGAGGGATTATACAGTATGATGTAAAAGTGGCCGTCTGTGTGTAGAATGTGCATGGATAGATAGGATAACAGCAGGGTGTGTATGGAGGCACAGGTGGGGCGGGTCAGCTGAAGATGGGCTCATGAGGGAGGTTTCGGCATCCAAATGCGAATGAGGCATAGGTCAAGCATCTGCCACACCGCCCACCCAGTACCAGGAGATTCAGATCTACCATCTGTATGGCAAACACAACGTGGGGTGGGTGGGGGTAATACTGGCTTTTTAAAGGCTGCAACTTGTCAGAGGATGTCTTTTTACCGCCTTCGGTTCACTGCCCGCTATCACCTTTGTGCACTTTAGCGTGATTGGGATATAGTGCACTTAGCGTTAATTAGCATTTAGCATGATTAGCATCCCCTGTATCGTTTCTGTTTAAAGATACATCGATAACCAATAAAAAATAGACACTAACGCTGACATTAGCTGTAAGGATCATCCACTTCCCTGTGTTGCTTCTCGCTTCATCCCACTCGTTTGCCTCAGTTCCCCGCTTCTTGTTCCCACTTCCTTCCTTAAAAAGCTGCTATTATGTTGTTGTTAAGTCGCCTCGGTACGTGATCCTTCTCTCCAGCCATTATCTCGTCATCGGATCGCACGCTTGATAAGCGCGGTGCCTGACGCGGCCCGGTGGCCATGCGTTTAATCGTGCGTCTAGCTAGTGTGAGGACAATCAGAGGCACTTAGCAGAAATAATCAACAGCGGGGATGGACATTTCTGATTGACACCTAGAATAACTTAGCAGATCAGTTAGCTTACGAAATGCCACCATAAATTATATCCCTTTTTTAATAAACAATAACCACTGGGAATTAAGCCCCCCCCCCCCCACACACACAAACAATAATAAGTTTTATATTTGTGCAGCATGGGAGATGCGTGTAATGATGATAATTAGGGCTTGTTCCTGGTTGTGGCATGGGGGGGGAAAAAATGTGTGTCGCCAGCAAACCCTCTTCTGGTTATGCATGGATGCCTCTCTATCACCAGCAGAAGCTTTGTTTTTGAAGACAGACCTCACTTTGGGACCATAAGGATCTGGGGGTTTTGCAGTTGGTGCAGTACATCATAGTCGGAAATCCTAAAGGGAGAGGCTTTGTAGTTGAGTCCTCCAGGGAGAGATCTCTTGTATAGCTGTGTTGTGCAAGCATGAGGATGCTGGGAACAGACTTCCTTCCACTACTGAAGCATTCAAAAATTCAATGGAGAAAATCTGATAGAAGCACTAATTACTGGTCATATCCACAAAATCAAACTATTAAACTGAACACAATGCAATCCATAGAAATGCATGCAACACTGCATCAGTTGACAAATAACTGACAAACAAAAGGGCAGTCTTTAAAATAAACATGATTTACACCATACAAGAAATCCATCAAAACAACTTTAGACCACAATGCCAGTTAAAGGAGTAGATGAAGAGAAAATGCTGGAAAACAAATGGAATTATGGTGGCTCTCCGTTGTGACATTCCATCCAACCAAATACCCATCCTTTCATCCATCCATCCATCCATCTATCCATCCATCCTTAAATTGATCTAGTATCCCTCAAAACTTGTCTATTTATCCATCCATCCACCAATGCATTTTCTTTCCAAAACATTCATCCATCAATCGATCCATCTGTCTTCACAAGCTCTCATTCATCCACCAGCCATCAATTCTTCCGTCCAGGAACCCAAGAGCAAATTACAATCCTGAGCCACCCAGAGGCACCAAAACAGCATATGACCAGGGTTATCTAGCTTTGCAGTGTCTCGCTGCAGCGTGGCACTCTAACTCAAACACTCTCACCCATGCAGTGAGACACTAGGAGCAATTTGCAGCAGGCGACACAAAGCAGGGCACCCACTGGGGAGGCCAGGAGAAAATGGCCCCGCCCCCTCCCCTTTTAACACACCTCCTCAGTGCTCTGCCTCCCCATGTCTCCTACAGACACCTCCAGTGCTTGCCGAGTACCTTGAGAATCTCACTCTTTTTCTCTCTCTCGCTCTCTCTCTCTGGAGAAAGGGTGCTCATTAGCCCCATTCAGAGAGGCCCATCAAAAAGCCCCCTGCTTACCCCCACACCCCCGGTAAAACAGTAATCCGCCAATTTATGTCTTAAAAGCTTTCAGAGAGTTCAAAGGTGTGTCAAACGCAAAGACATCTTTAAAATGTACGGGTGTCGGGGCTCACAATCAGCACCACACACCTGTTGTTTTCCAGCAATTACCATGAAGTATGTGTTACTGTAGCACATCTTACAAAGCTCTCACTGTGTGCACACACACTTTGAATTACACCTACATTTCACATGCTGCAGGGGGGCTGGTCGAATGGCTGACCCTGCACTCAGACCCAAAGATTCACCCTCACCTTAAAAAAGGAGAACAAGATGGGATATGAGGGGGAAAAACACATTTGAACTTGTTCTCATACTTGTACAAACGTTAAAAAAAAAAAGCTTCATTTCATATCATATATGTGCAGGCATATCGCAACTTATGTAAAACCGACTGCAGTACAGTAAATCTGAGATGCAAAGCATTTACTGAAGTGTTAATGCCAAAGGTGTCTGAAATGGTATGGGAAGGTAATGACTAACTTACATAAAATCTGACTTAAGGGTTTGTGTAACGAATTCAGTTGAGAACTGCCTGCACGCACACACACGCACACACACACACGCACACAAACTGTGAAATCCTCTACACAGACCCAGGAGCACAGAAGAGCACATGCTAAATAATTTGAGTAGCTCAGTACACAGAAGCCACCCCCCCCTCCCAGAGAAGGACCATCCCCATTGTGTGTGAATCGAGCCTCTTCCTGGCAGGCTTTGGCGTGACGATCCACTCACCAGGAGACGAGCCTCCATCTCACCAGGAGCCCAGAGAAATGTAATTTAGTGTAGATTTCTATATGTGTGTAGAGAACTGCTTGGGGAGGAGAACTAGGTCCAGGCATTCTGGTTCTGCAGGTGGGGGGAGCTGTTTTCGGGGATGTCTCCAGAGTTCAGTCCCAGGAACAATAGCTTAACTCAGCCGAGATATGCAGCAGTCTCTAAAATGCGGAGATAATTAGGCATCCCTAACCCTTAGTCTCTCCCTAGTGTGTCGCCCTCGTCAAGGGAGTTCACGAAAATCGGGAAAAACGCATAATGATATCAGACCAGGAAATCATATAAGCTGCCATTATTCATCACATTAATTCTGTTTCTAGGATTACATCAAAGCACGGGAAGATCAGTAAGTATGGAATGAGCAGAACTTTCTTTCACATATAAAAGACACAAATATTCTGTCAGAATATCTCACATGACTCCAGGTGAAGGAACAGGGCACTTGTTGCATAACCTGGCAACTGCAGTGCAGGAAATGTGATTTATGATTGCATAAGATGATAAGTTTGTGTGTATTTTGCTAAGGGCACAATGGTGTGACATCATGCACCAGTGACAGTGCACAGTCTCACAGGCTTTCAGTCTTAGGGGGTTTGAACCCCTCCCACCCACCTTCCCCGTTTTCTTCTGACGAGATGAACCATGAAGATTTTCCATAGTGTGCGAGTGTGTGCCGTGCAATGGATCATGGGAGGCTCCAGGATCACTGCAACCCTGGACTGGATAACTGGTTATGGATGGATGGATGGATGGATGGATGGATGGATAAAAAGTATAAAAAGTAAACCTACTGCAATTGCATATGGCACTCAGAATTGCATTCATTCCTACTGCCAGCATTATTATATAGACGGATTTGACTTTTTTGATTTTAATATATTTACTTCTTACATTTGCAGAGGTTAAAAATGTAAACAGATACATAAATTTATAGTGACATCTAGTGTACGGTAAGAGAACATGCACAACACAGATCATGGTGCAGAATATTCTGCATTGCATGTGCAATTATACTACATGATTAACAAGTTTGTGTGCTTAGCCACCATATATACTATCAGTTGTCCCACACAGATTTGGGTACATATCGATGTATCCAGAAGGGAAACACAAACACAGTCCCCCCCCCCCGGTACAGCAGAGAGGATTAAAAAGAAAAATAAACAGCCCAGCGTGCTTCACTGTGCATCTCTCTTTACCTTGCACTCTATGGCCCAAGCCTTCTCAAAGCCAGCCTCAAAAACACACAACATATAATGAACAAGTAACAGCAATTAGCAGCTTCTTCAGAGGGCAGAGACGGGTTTAGCATTACAAACCAGCAGCCTTCTCAAAGAGGAATCATGGCTTTTATTTATTAAAGGGTAGATCTCTATGGAGAGCTTCAAGTCAAAAATCTTCCTGTTTATTTCACTGCTACCTCATGGGTAAATAGTCTCTTTATCAAAGAAAATAAGGAAATCCAATATATAATCATTTCATGCTGTTTATACTGTTTATAAGCCCACTTTGAAAACACTAGTGGGGGGGGGGATATTTTTATTTTACCTGTGTCATTGGTTTGAGATCTTTCCACAAGGAATTCTCTGATCTTCTCCACCCACAGATAAAGGATGCTTTCCCCAGCATTATCCCTGTGGGGAAAAATAATTGTAAATAGCTGTGCATGATAATAATAATAATAAATAATAATAATAATAATAATAATATTTTAAACCACGACATAAAAGTAAGCAGGACCTTACGGCCTCTAAAGTGATGATATTGGCCAACTGTAAATGAAGCAGGCATGCAAAATGGAAACAAATTTTATTGTAACCATAAGATGCAACACATGTCAAAATTAGGGTTACACTGTCACCCACTTGCAGGTTGGCCTATAGGCATATACTGACAGTTCATGCTAATCCCGAGCACCTAGGCCCATTTCTCCCATTACTCCTCTCAGGGTTTTGATGCATATTTAAAGTGACTCACACATAAAGATCCTCCAGCATGTTAGAGAGCCGCGTTCTCTCAGGTCCTCTCAGCCACGCGGCACTACGGAATGAAACAATCTCTAATTGGCACGTATATGTAATAGGCACTCGACAAAAATGTAGCAGATGTAATGTAGTGTAACCATCTACTGAAAGGCTTGAAATTAACAGGGGAGAATTACTTCTTAGTCATTACATTTCATGAGAAGAATTCAACGTTGGTCACATTTATTTTATTGCACTCCGATTCAGAATTAGTTTGAGTAACATACATACAGTTTCAGTCTGAAAATTTTGACTGCAGAGACAGTGGCATCGTTATCTCTGTCCAAAGCACTTTCCTCATCTCATAACTAATAATCCATTTATATGTAAAATTTGAAAACAAGACAACTGACAAACTCTCAGCAGCACTTACTTAAGTTGATAAATAGGTGGAGAGGCACTTGGGTAATCAGGTGGTAGGATAATCTATTTTAAAAAAGCAGGATTAATGTGAAACATTGTATTTATTTAGCAGATGCTTTTGTCCAAAGTGACATAAAGGGTCAGATTGAGGTTAAGGGAATCGCTCAAAGGCCCAATGGTGACATCACTCTGCTGGCCGTGACATTTAAACCAGCAACTTTTCAGTGACAAGCACAGTACCCTAACCCAGAGCCACACACCGCCCTCTAGTGATACAGGTACAAACACTTCTGAACGTAATAGCATTGATAGTCTTACCTGTAGACACACGGTCCATTTTGACGAGCTCAAGTCAGCTGAGATTTTGATACAGAATATTCTAGATGCCTCATCGATCACGCACCACTCGTCACCATATATAGAGGAAAGAGCTTCGACCTCATCGACCTGAAAGAGACAACGAAGGAGATGGATGCGTTTCAAGTGAAGACATCAGAGATATCGATCATGTCACGTGTCCCTAGCTGTAGATCATGGGATGACATTTAACCTGTACACATCCAGTCATTCAGTGTTATTAGTTGCAAAAACCGTTGTAATATACTTTGAAAGACCGATTAGTTTCTGTTTTTATGATATTATATGCATTGTGTTGTGTACACAATAGAATAGGATCGCTGGTTATTACTATCCAATTAGAGCATTAGGTCTAGTTTTACATATTGGCTTTTGCCAGGGACGAGTGGCTCGTCAGCCCAATTATCCTATTGACTTTAATGTGGAGAATGTAATTAACACTGGAGTATCATGAAAGAAGCTACCTGAGACCTCCAGAAGCCCGCAGGATGCTCAGAAGTTCAATGGCGGCTTGGAGGCTGAGTGTTTCAAAATCCTCCCGCTCATGAAAAACAAGGTCAGCGGGTCCGGCTGCTGTGACCATTTCAAACATCACACAGAAAGCGTAGCGGGAGACTCCGGGGATTGTCAAGGACTAACAAAGTTTCTCTGTGTTCCATTAGTAGCGGAAAAACTCATGCAACTTGGTGCAAGAATCCCCCTGATAAAATAAAATGACCGCGACCGATCCTTCTGAAAACCCTGAAGACAAGAATTGTGATGTTTAAATGACTATTCTGTCAGGGGGAATCACTTAGCCTTGGAAGCCTCAGCCAAAGATTGCCACGTGAAAAGAGTGAATTCAATATGACGTTTAAAAAAAGAGAACCCGAACATGTCAGAGAAATAATAACCCTGCTGAAGGTGAAATTACCAGTCTGCTATGAGAAGAGAGAGAAGCAGAAAAGGCAAGGGCTTCAGAAGGAAAGACCACAGCCAACAGAAGCCACAATTGATGACAAATATTTTATTTCAGATCTCATGAAGCACACAAGTGACAGCATGAATAATGACAGGGTCCTGTACCTCAAAATAGTGCCTTGGTTGTGGTCTGGAGACTTATCAAGGAAAATAAAGATCCTTCACTTTTTTGTTTCACTGTATCTTTTATTAGGCTCCATCTCAACCAGAATCAATACTTGAAGCAAATGGGCCTAGGGAGCCCATTCTGATTTTACTACATGTACTCACAGTACAACCAACAATCCTGAAAATAAGGCAGCAACATAAAATGGTATTCAAATTACTTTTCATAACTAATACACTTGTCTATTAACTTAATACAACCGAATATCAGCGGACATCACAAACAAGATAGAGATGACATGTATGTTAGTAATATTAAGTAACGTAATCCAAGAGAAGATTGTGTGCCAGATTGTGTGTATTAAAGAATTTTTCCACATGTTTTTACGTTACTTTGTACGAACTGCAACGTTTCAAACTAAACTAGGCAAACCTTTCAGAAGATGTTACTCTGTTGCTTTTTAAAAAAGATCTTTTGGGCCATGTGAACCATACGATTGGCATTAGTCTCAAAGAGGTATACAAAATCGTTGCTAGTAGTTTGCAGTCAGACATAACTCGCGGGCAATCACAGCAAGCTTTTACACAGTCCTAACCGGCACACCCCCCGAGCGAATAATCAGTTATTGCGTTGAACCCCCAAAAAACACGTAACTAACTTACTTGAGCCTGAAGATCTCCTGCATTTTCGACAAAAGTGGCCATTCATACTAACGAAGACAGCAAACAAGTGAAACGTTTTAATTTGATTCCCAACCTAAATGGAGTAAAAAAAAATGCCAAGTGACAATGGCTGGATTTCAGTTATACAATAACAACAACTAATAATATGATGCGCTTTTCAGAAACCACTGTAGTTACAACTGTTATTCCACAGTAAGCGACTTTAAGGCAACTGCGGTTGGTACCAGCAAGTTCAAATGTCCGGCCCCTGCTATAAGGGTGACCTGCGCGTGCAGGAGGCAAGCTGACGTAGTTCTACTTCCGGGGCAAGGAGGGGCGCTACAGTAGCCGCTGCTAGCTAGCCGTTAGCTCGTAGTCAGTAACACGATACGTCTGAAGTGTTGGTGTACGCCTGATGCTCGAAAGGGAGAAAATTCATAGGGCAGAAAGTATTCACATTCATTTAAAGACCTTAACAACAGTTAACAGGCCACAGAATAAATAGACATAACATTTTTCTAGCACGAAAACTAGCTAAATGGTCGAGTGATAAGAGCTTACCGAACTAACGATGTGGGTAATTCACACCCAAAAATATTTTCGGAAGGCAGTTTAAAATAATAGCGTTACAAATAAATGCGTTTTGATATTGTTATACACGCATTAATATCAGCTACATTTCAATGTACGAAAATAAAAGTATGCACGCAGCTTTCTCGTGTAACAAAACTTCTACCTGTGCGTGACAGGTGCGCGTGCACAACAGCAGCCGGTCTACCTCGTGCTTACGCCGCATTACCGCCCCTTTAATCTAAAGTCTGCCTCATCTGCTCAGTTTCTTTTTTATCAGGCGGCGATGCTTGGGTTCCGCAGAAGTGAGGCAAAAGTTTTGGCAAACTGCAGCGAATATGCTCGAAAGCGCTACATTGTAACGGCGTGTGCAAAGTTTTTTACCAACTCTGGTTAACAGCTTAGTAAGGCAGTCACATGTTGGTTTGCTTAAGGTCATGCAAAAAAACTTTACTTAAATCTGTCGATCACTTAAAAAAAAAAAAACACTGAGCACTGACACGACTACCAGACGTCGAAAACAAGAGCTGAACGGCGCATATCGTTGAAGAGCTCCGCATGTCTTTCACGGATATAACATACTTTTTAAAAAGGTGCGTAAATGTGCATTTCCAAGCGACACTGTCGTTTTCTGCTTTCAACGTGAGTGATTGGAGCTTATTAAAAGTGACAGCCTTGTCTGTGTAATAGGCTATATAAGAGGAGGTTGTTATACCAGATTGACAAACTCGAACGTTTCAGTTTAATTAATTAATTGCGTGTCTCCAGAAAATAGACCGACAAACATTTAAGTCACTGAAGTTGTAGGATGCGGTTGTAAGTTGGGACGAACAGAGCTATAATGTTGAAAATGAAATGAATACCCATATAATTACAGTACTTATTCTTTTGAGCAAGTAAAATACTGTATTTAAGTGTAGTGAAAAGATTAGGATTTCACCAAAACACGCTGTAGCTGTCACATGAGTGATAAACATATATTACCCAATACACTTGCTATCAGAGTATGTGACCAATAAAGTTAACAAAACTGTTTGCAAGCTCTAGTTAACATTAGTTAACATTTTAACTGAACTAAGCCTAATGCTCCGTAACACAGTATTAGTTGGCCATCTGCTTTCTATTTTAGGATGCATATCTAATGTTTGATGTTCCTGACGTCTTAGTTTTGTAAATGCATTGCGGTCGTGGTCGTTGACTTTGCTGCACAGAGCCCGCGTGCCTGGTCACACATGAACATGTCAGGTGCCCAGAGAAACAGGGATCATTACATTTTTTCCTTTGGTTTGAGACGTGTGATTTGGAACTTTTTATTTGCTTGCTATGGGCTGATATTTGTTTTCACACTGAATCCGTCGCTTATGGACATCTATGAACCAGTTTCAACAGATAACGCCAGCCCCAGGGAATTTAAAATTAGTAAGGGTATTCCTGTTTCGCTTGAAAAGCACCTAACAATATAAAACATACGTCGTGCGTGCATTGTATTAAACCATTGGATCACTATCGTGTAAACTATATGTACTGTCTTCCCGGACAAAAGACGCGCCTGTTTTACACCAAATGTGATGTTTTTACAACTGGTAGGCCTACACGTTTGCTTTGTCATTTTGGGCACTAAAAGTTCCAGAGCCTGCCCATGTTTTGAAAAAAAGGAAATCGATGGTTTTTGCTTTCTTATTCAAACTTGGCAGGCGATAGGGAAGTCAAGGCAGTGTATTATAACACAAATTGAGTTACGTAGAGAAAGTAAAAGCCACTGTTCCTAATTCATCTATTGGAATAATTTAATCACTTTAAAATGTAAATAGCACTATAAACTTAAACGGTACTGAAAGGAAACGGCTCTTTTTAGGGTGTTTTCACACTTTGCTCGTTTCAGCAGAGTTAAGTGGACTGGGTGCGTTTCTCACAAAAAAGAGCCATATGTGAATGCTTCAAACGAACTCATCCTCAAAAAGTGAATCGAAGTCAGACTGCCTCAGTTCGTTAGTCCACTTTGCAGGTTCGTTTGATGACGATGTGTGAACAGAAAGTGCGCCCAGCCTGCTTCTTTTTTTCTCAAGGCTTTTTGAAATATCACACGGCGCTGATCTTTAGAATTCATAATTTTTTGACATCGATGTCAAAATGGTCAAAAATGATTATGAATTCTTAAGATACTTACACTAATTTATAGAACTGGGAAATGTATTCCGTTAACGCTGCAGTATTTTGCTACCCCAGTGGGAAATATTTTTTTTCTCCCAAATGGGAAATAGTATGAGTACAGATTTTATTAGAGACCTATAACATTCCTTCCTGGTTGTAAACAACGTGAGAGTTTAGGTCATGACGTTGCACAAAATCCCAGAATTCAGAGGTGGAATCCAAACCTTCAGGGAGCGTCTCACGGAGAGTCTGATGCTATTTGGTATAATTCGTTTTTAAAAATTACCTGACGGAGGCGTTCATAGTATAAACAGGTCGTAGTTTGTACTTGT
Organism: Hyperopisus bebe; assembly: GCA_026777045.1. Lineage (NCBI taxonomy): Eukaryota > Metazoa > Chordata > Actinopteri > Osteoglossiformes > Mormyridae > Hyperopisus > Hyperopisus bebe. The sequence continues at coordinate 18,187,423 of JAODJW010000001.1, forward strand.
TTTATTTTATTGAAGGCTTATACCTTAAAAACTTAAGATCCTTTTATGTTTTAAAGTGTGCTTTCAGTGGTTGTCATGCTTCTGTATTTAGAGCCATTTATCCAGTAGGTTTAAGATTTTAGATCGATCACGCGGTCAGGATTAGTGTTTCGACCTGCCTGTTGAGTACATGCGATTATATGTACATGTGGTATATATCATTAATACTCTATGTGTGTGATTGAAAAATGTAACATCCATAAACATCTCGACTTATAATACCCACTGTTTTCTTGTTCCTACCGGTACCGAGTGTAAAAATGAAATGGACTGAGACCACATACAAGCTGAAGTGTACCAGAAAGTGAACCAAGTGCTTTGGGTAGATGATGGCCGATGTGCATCCAGAAAGGACCGAGTTCTTTCTTTTGGCCCACTTTCTGGTCCACTTAGAGGACTGAGTTTGGTTTGTTTTAAGAAGGCAATTCATGAAAACACCTTTAGTGGAAGGCGACATGAGAATTTTTCTGTATGGAAATAGCAAAATAGACGCATCTCCATATACGTTGCTTAAACCAGGTCTTTCTTTGAAGTTCACTGAAAATGGGTCGTTATTGTAGTTTTAAGCTACGCCTAACAGATGTAACTATCATGGAATACTGCAGTACAGTAGTGGTGCCGTTCTAAACCACTGGTAATCCTTACAATAGGCATATTCACTTGCCCGGCTTCCCCTTTTATCCACTTTTTATCCCCAGCATCATTCACTTTTCCTGTCAAGCACCTTGCTCAGGATACTGCTGTAGGACTCTTCTGCAACTTGCACAGGATTTGCACGAGCATATGTCCTTAACAGCTTTGCCACCTGTTGCCCTAATTCTAGTTTCTGAATGAATGAATAGTTGCAGTTATTGCTGATTTATAGTGTGCCTCGTCGTAAAAGGGAAGACGCCTACCTGAATTGTTTTCTAGATAGTAAATTGCATTCTTTCAGTTTTACCACTTGGGGGCAGACTAATGCAGTTTGATAACTTCGGGCCTACCTATCTCCAAACATATTTATTTTAAAACAAGGTTTTACCAAGCTGCATGGTGTGTGAATGATGTTTAAATGGGGGGAATTATAGAAAACTATTTTCAATGGTTATCTTAACTGTGTAGCATTCATCTCTTCATAGTTGTATGTAAAGTGTGTTATTTTTATTTGATGAGTTGGTAAGTATTTCCTCATGAGCTTCCTGTTTATGAGACTCCATCAGGTCAGATGACTCCAGTTCACGGCTTGGTATATCACAGACAGCTTTGTGTTGTTACCTGTTTTTAGGAATGCAAGCCTGACTCACTCCATTCAGATATCACCTGCAGCAGAATTTCCAAACCCTTTCCTGTTTTGGTGTACGTAGCTGGCTCTTCCTGGCTGATTATCATTTCAGACACATTACTGAAGTCTCTAACACACAGCGCAGATACTGTTTATGGGATTGGTAGCTTTCTTTAAGGGTAAGTTTCCTTTATGGTATTACTCTAAATAAAATGTTCATAAATATGATTTTTGTACAGCTCTCAAATGGGTGTTAAAATTTAGTATTGTTTCAGCTTCTCCTGATTAACCTTTTGTAGAATTAGACTTCAGAAAGGAGTGTCTTTCAGATTCTTTTGCTTTGCTAATTGGAAACAAATGTAAACAAAGCAGCCACCCTGGGCAGAGTGAGAAGGAGCAGTCAGACTTGAGAGTCTCTGCTTGATCTGTATAGATTGATAGTGAATCCCTACCTGACTGGTACATTTCACGGGGCTCGGACCAAATCAGCTGGGCATTTTAAACGTCAAATATGACCAAATGCGTTCAGACTGGCCATATTTCCCAGTCACAGATGTGTTGAGGTTTCACTGGGACATGACAAGCTCTGCTGTCTTCAGTACGTACCGATTGTTTTCTCTTGCTGAACTTGATGGCAGGGTTTGTTTTGATGTCCCTGTATCACACATGTTTAGTCGGTGCCTTTAGTGTGTGGGAAAGTTGAATCCTTCCAAGCTGCGACAGCTGCTGTTTTACCCCTGGCTGATCATCTTCTTGTCAGCATTTTATCTCGATTCCCATGCAGCTGAAGAAAGATGGAGGACCTGGACCCTTCGGAGCAGCTTCTCCATGATGCCAGGAACGGGAACCTTCTAGGAATTCAGAAGCTGCTGCTGTCCAGCCTGAAAGAGGAGTTCAAACTTAACATAAACTGCATAGGTGGGCATGCAGAGTACAGCACCCTCTGGCAAAAATAACAGAAGTCAAAATAACTTAAAGCCCTAATACAAAAATAATCACCCATAGTGAGCTCTGAAAAGGAATGGCCAAGTTCCACATAGTTTGGATCGAGCTGATTTGTAC
>JAODJW010000001.1:18197973-18229925 GCA_026777045.1 Hyperopisus bebe
ATATGGGATAGTTGGCAAATCAGTACTCCGTACTTGTTAAAATGCTTGGCTCAGACGCATGCACTTGCTTGACCGCTTCATTTGTCTCTGCTTAGCGATGGGCACTTTGCAGACGCGGTTCTGAACAAGGACTGCTCTGCCTGGCAGTGCTCCCTCGGGGGGGGGTTTACTGGCCATCATTTGCTGGCTTTGTTTGTGCTGAGCTCGACCACTCTGTCTGCCTGTGTGTGTGTGTGTGTGTGTGTGTGTGTGTGTGTGTTTATGTATGTGTCTGTGTTTATGTGTGTCTGTGTGTCTGTCTGTGTTTGTGTATGTGTCTGTGTGTGTGTGTGTGTGTGTGTGTGTGTGTTTGTGTGTGTGCTGGGTTCTGAGATGAGCCCAGTGCTGGTGGAGCAAGAATCTCATTGGCTTTGAGGTATTTAACAAGCGACTGTTCCCAAAATGGTACCCAGTTTGTGTGGGGGTTGGGGGGGGTGGGGGTCTCATTGGTAATACAAATGTGGGACACATTATGGAGCTTCTTCATGTTTATGCCGGATTTCCACTAGATGATCCCGGGATGACAGCCAGAGAAGGGGGCTGGGCACCTTAATTTCCGGAAGCCTACTGTCTCAGGATTGGCGGCCTCCCCTGTTTGCCATGACTAACATGTCGGAGGGCGGCGGCGGGGGGGGGCATGCTGTGGTGTGATTAGGCCTGTCCACAAGCCTATTATTAAGCAAATAGTGCGAGGTACACGGGGTCGTGTTTCACAGATTAGAAGGTTGTTTTCATGGCTCCGACAGCATCCCAGTCATCTCGGAAACAGGGGAGGGGGGTATCTCCCCAAGGCTTTTAGCACATACACTCCTTAAATCCTTAAAGCACCACAAGACCTGAGGGGTGCAGGACTGGGGGCGGGGGGTTGCAGAAGGTACACACCGAGCTCGACAGATGGGCCACTCTGGAGCGATCCCATTGGATGGGAATGTTTGCCTGAGCTGATGCAGGGCAGCCTGTGTGCACCTCTAGCCAACACGCTCAGCTCGGCACGCCTTCCCGTTTGATGCATTCACGGACAGCTGCTCCAGGCACCTTGTGCCGGCTACATGCTTGTTTTATCTTTGCGCTGGTGCTTGTACACAAAAGAGTGCATTGCATTTTCACTCTTTCTCTGCCAGTCTAGTCTGTGAAACCTTGCACTATTAACAACTGATGGCGATACTGATTGTGGTTCTCCTGCAGGACATCCACAGGGCGTGGGGGTGATCACCTAACTTTTGTCAGAGGCGGAGGGAGGCTCGTTTCACCAGTGACCATGGTTATAATGGGTGTGGGATTGGTACAAACAATCGTTAGGAATATAGACATATAGATGATAGTGAGCAAGAGCTGGAGGTTTGTATAGGGAGAGGGATGGAGGGATATAGATGCATGCTGTTGAGGGAGAGAGAGAGACAGCGGAGATGCACTAATGGCAGCTTCCCTGAGCTCTGCAGAGGGCTTGTCTCGCTGGAGCCGCGCTCTGTGGGCTGCTGGGCCTAGAGGAGGCTCCTGTGGCCACAGAACCATGGCAATAGCACAGTGTCGCTGGCAGACTGGGGCTGATGGAGAGGGGCTGTGCCATAAGTGTGCCAATGTGTGGCTGTTTTAGCATTATTCAGGTAACAGTGCAGTTTGTTCCTTTCTTTACCCAGATTCCTTTCAGTAAAGTGCGTCTGTGTGCGTACGTTTTTGCAGAGATGGTGTACCTACGTGTTTAACACTATGTATCTGTCATATCGCTAGTGACAATCCACATGCAGAATGGTCATGTGACTCCTCATAGTGTTAGAGTTGCAGGCAAGGCCAAGAAGAGATGGATAGCAGTACTGACTATGCGAATGTGGCTTTGGAGTCACAGGTCTGTAAAGACTGTGCGTTTACCCCCCGTGGATGCAGGTTTGACCATGTGGTTAGAAACATCAGTGCTGTGATTCCAAGGTCTCAGATGGGGTTTGGGGGGTGGAGGGGTAAATAAAGCATCATTTCATTAATTACTTCAGTGACATCAGTCAGCATTTCCGGAGCTGTGGGAATTCGCTCTGCTTGGCTGTGGACTCTGCAGTCCTTGTGGGTGAGCTGTGCGCAGAAGATGAGAAGGGAATGAGGCAGCATTGAGATGTGGGCCGGTCTGCTCTGGCCGTCTGTGAGCAATGCAAAAAGGGAAAGTGACTCGCAGTGCTTGGCTCGTGCTCGCTTGTAGCTCAAAAAAACATATGAAGCACTTCCCTGCTATGACGGCTTGCCAGGGGGATTCCAGGACATTCAGCAGAAGCTCGACTCCAGCCAGCAGGGGGCCTCGTGGTTAACTGTGTGTCCTCTGTGTGCCTGAGGAAGCTGGGCTGTGCCCAGAGCCCATGGATTAGGTCCATGTGGTTCATCATTCTGCTATAGTGTCCACAGTCCAAGGTTCGAAAGAGGAAACACAGCTGGAAGCTCTGTGGTGTCATGACATACTTTACAGCTAAACTTATTACATCAGGTGGTGCTGTTTTATATTTTGTTTTATTTCCTCTCCATCGAGTAACTGTTGGATTTACAATAATATTGTAACACATTGTTGTTTTTCAAAGAGATACATCACCGTGGGGGGTGATTATCTTTCAGTCTCGGGGCAAGGGGTGTCGGGCTTAAAATGGGGTTGAGTTGATGAAGCTGGAGACCTTTGGAAAGATGCTCTTTGTGGAGGACATGGATCAGGATTCCAGAGAACACTATAAATACCGTGAGGAACCTGACTACGGCACAGGAGGCTGAAGGGCGCTGTGACTAGAGTGGCCACTCCACCAGGCCACTCTGCTTCCACCGTGTTCAGCATGTATCAATCCAGTCGTGCAATACTTCCTGCCAACAGCTGAAACTAACCACCTGGGTCCCACTGAAGTGATTCTCCTCCCTGCAGCCAAACACTGGTCTGGGAAGAGATCTGTGAGAGGGAAGTCGGTCGGCGGACAGGGAAAAAAGCAAGAACCAGGGGCTCTTTGGGGACAACATTTGCTGCCTTTGGTGCCTCCCATGGGAGAGAACTGGAAAAGCAAGTCAGTAAATACAGCCCAGCCGTGTCGGACTGCGTTGCATGTTAATGCTGGCTAATTTAGGGTGGAATTCTGTCTCTAACCTACTACTCTGGTCAACACCTTTTATAAAAAGAGCATTTAACCAATTTTAAATAATGTTTGAAAATTTTCAGCACTAGGGGGTTCACCTACAGAGAGCCTGCATGCTGATTTCACTTCTGCATGCTGATTTCACTTCTGCATGCTGATTTCACTTCTGCCTCCATGTGGTGTGCCGTGAACTTTGTGGCCAGCAGAGGGAGTGGGGTTGTGGTTGACCCTCTCACTCTGCCCTGTCTGCTTCCTTCACTTCCACCTTTTTCATTTTGTGCTCTTTGTTTGTGCCTCTGTCCTGTGTCTTGGGGGGGTGGGGGGATTGCAGGTAAGCTTGTTTTCCAATGAGCCCTGAAGGGGACCTTACAGCTCCCCCCTACCCACCCCCAGAAGTCTAGCCAATCACAGCACAGGTCTGCTTGCTCTACTCTCTGCTTGGCTGCCTTGTCATGGTTACAGCATCACGGCAGATCCTTCCATGGAAACGCCTCTCTGATGGGTCCCTCCCCCCATCCCATGCCCTCTGTGGTCATCAGGGCTTATTGTCCATCGCGCTTCTCCTCTTTCTTTCTGTGAGAGAGACTGCTGCACGGCAAACTCTGTATCACTGCCAGGGGGTTGTTCATGCCCCCGTGGCCTTATTTCACTGGAGTGATGTATTTGGTATTTTTCCGGCTCTTTCTCCAAGTCCACGGTGCCTGTTGTTGTTTTTCTAAACACTTCAGTGTTCAGTGGTCAGCCATTGATGACCGAGAGTGCTAAGTGGCCCGTAACCTGAGCACCCTGTTATCATTAAAGCGTCAAGCTATAAAAGGAGACGACAGGCAGGCGGTTATAAACGCGTCATATTGGTCCCCCCATTGTCTGCATGTCAGGAAGCTGTTGTGCTGTTTTGGATAGCTTAGAAGGACTGTATCAGAACCCTGTTTCACCAAGACTGTGCTTTGGGTTTTGCTTGTCATCCCACTTTTGGCATATATCAAACATTAAAACGGGTTTGGTCTGGATCTTAGTACAAAGCAGTCGTTCCTTTTTTGGGATTCGAACTCGCCCCCTTAGTCGCATGTTTACCTCCTGTCGGCGTTGAAGAACGAACAAAAACAGCCCCCGAGAATGTGATCCGTCCCTCCGGCCACATGATCCCGTCTGTGACAGGAGATTGAGTTCCACCGGGAGGAAACCGGAGACTCCAGGGGGCGCCGGGTATGTTGTTGCCGCCGCAATAACCGGAGATAGCAGAGACGGGATGGGGGGGTGGGGCGGACCTGTCGTACACCTGGAACGCCTGCATGCAGAGCACAGGCTGTCCCCGTGCGCCGCGTGTGCCCGGCCTCGCTCCAGATGAGTCTCCTGTTCACCTCTACGTGTTTTACCGTCACCAGGCGATAACCGGCGCAGAAGGAAACGGGTTTAGGTGTGGCGCCGGGGCCCTCTCCGGGGCCAAACCTGACAGCCAAGTCCAGCTGGGGGCGCTAAAGCTGTATCATTCCTGCACCCACTTCTCCCCTTAGGTGCGTAGCCAGAAGCTGGAGCACGAGGTGGAGAAGAACAAGATCCTGTCAGAAGCGCTGCAGACACTGGCCACTGAGCACCACGAGTTGGAGCAGTCGGTTGTCAAGGGTTCGTCGCCCCGGAGCGCGCTCAGCGAGGATGAGTTCTACGACGCCATCTCTGGTGAGTGTCAACTGTGGCTGCTTTCTTCTGCTTTATGACTGTAAACTTTCCCCTCGGGACAGTCCAGCAGCTGCATGCTGCGTTGCATGTCGGTCTGTTTCAATTCAGTGTCATTTATATGTAGCGCCTTACCTTGGGATGATTACCCTATTGTGCTTGGTATTTAACATTAGTGTTAGATGGTCCCTGAGATTTGACTTGCAGAAAAAGATTTTGACAGTAAGTACTTTTACATAGCAATGTTTTCCCCTAAAATCAGAGATGTTGACGAGTCACAAAATGAGTCCGAGTCAAGTCTCAAGGTTTGTTTGACATAACTGTTTATCAAAAATTTAACCATCTGTTTTTTTCTATAAGTAACTAATGCAACTAAATTGGAATCACCAATTGAAGAGTTCAGATACTGCATGTTTCATTGTTCCTTAGGCTTGTGTACATTTTCAGAGTAATCGCTATTTCAAATGCCTTTGAAGCAATAAAATCTTTCTAAGAACCTAAACACTTTTCTAATGTAGATTTCAAAACTAATCCTTTCTCAAAAATATCATTATGATGAAGACATCCATTGAGCAGAACAGGTACATTTTAATTAGTGTGAACAGTTACAAACATAGTCAGACTTGGCAATGATAATCAACTATGTAGAAGCCAGACCAAACCATGCTGGACTCCACCCTCAACTACATAAAAGTGATGTGATTGGCTAATGAATGAGTATAACCAAGACCCTGTTTGTGCTGTTAAAGTAAATCGTGATTTTCAATTTTACACATCGTTCTTAAAGCAAAATTAAATCCAATTAATGGGTAAAATCAATTTGTCTCTCAGCTTGTGTGTGTGCAATCAAATAAATGATTATGTGAGTAACACTGCAAACTCCATGCTAAAAAGCTAAATAAACGTATGCGGCCGTGCTGCTCTCTTAGTTTTGGGAGAGTGGTCACTGATAGTACTGTTCAGCCGAATCATTCACTGCCATTGCGTTTTTACTTTATTAAAAACTGTCAAATTTGAATTTGTGACGCAGCTCCAAATAATTTAAGGCAAAATACTACATGTCGTACGTGGGGCACAAAGAGGAGGAGCAGGCAATGTGTAAGCTGTAAGAAAACACAGCTTGAATTGGAAAGGTATGTCAGAAACATCTGCTAATTATCAAATTTATCTGTGCTGATCGGTGTCACTGTATAACAACACGGTGTATATAGAATTTGTCAGATCAGATCCGCAATTTGTACTAGTGGCACAACAGAAAAAGCATGTTTTGTTTATATTGCTTGATGTCTTGCTTTTCCTGTGCTCTGTGTACAGCCACTTTGTGATGTGTTCAACACCTTTACAGTTTGGGGAGAGTTGTACACTCAATGCTTTGCCTGTAGAAACTTCACAATTTCAGCAGAGCCTTAAAGACTCTGATTGTTCACAAGTCGCTATCAATGAATCAGAGTCAAATCCGGGTCAAAATAATGAGTCAAGTCGGAAGTCAGTTTAGGAGCGATTCAAGTGCAACGTCAGTCTGAGTCACAAACTTGAGTCCCCATCTCAGCCTAAAATATGTGGATATGCATATTTACCTCACTACCCAGACACCTTGCTTGCTGACTGACTGACTAGGTCTGTGGCCTTTAGACGGACTGACCCCAGACACATGCTCTCACGTGCTAAGTTCTCAGATAGGGTTATCTTCCGGAAGGATCCCTCTGGCTTTGCAGTGTCTAAAACAGCATGTGGGAAAACACACTTCACCCTGCATGCTGTACTAGTGACGTTTTTGCTGATGCATCTTTAATCATTCATGTGTCTGTTTGGGTTCCATCTCCATTCACGCTAAGTCTCAGTAGGCGGAATGGGTCAGGTGGTTATCGTGTTTTGGGTAGTGTCTGCCGCTAATGGGCGCAAGCAGCTAAGAGGGCTTTTTTCCTAACAATGCCAGGCTTGCTTTCTTGGGTTTGGCTGGTCTCTCTTCCCCCAAATAATTCAAACAAGCCCCAAATGATTTGTTTAGCTCTGATGTTTTAAGGACCAGTTTCAGAACCCTTGGACAGATTGGGTCTCTTAAGTGGTCTTAAGATCCTAGCAGTGCACCTACACAATAAGGAGCGAGTAGGGTGCTTTTCCACCACACAAAGTATGGTACTTTCGCGTTTCCATTGACTTCCGGTTGAGTACCAGTACCGAAAGTTCCAGTACCGAAAGTACCAAACCAGCTGGGGTACTTCTTTGGTACGTCGGTACTTTGGGGTGGGACTTGCAGAAGTATTTGCTGTCCATTGGTTATGCAAATAGCCTGCCGCTGAAACACAAAATACACACAGCGAACAGCGAGAAACGAGATAAAAAGCAGTAGAAACAAAAATATAAAAAAGTAAGATGGAAGGATAGACAAACGAGGAAACACAGGCTTTAATCGCCATATGGTTGGATGAACGGATCCAGCGGGATTTGGATGGCACAACTCAATAAAAAAGTTTTCGCCGTTCCGGGCAATTCAGTTTCCTTATGTTTCCCCTGTCGTACGCTGATTTGTACAAGGTTTCGCTGTTGTTTTCATGTCTATTTACAAAGCTCTTGAGGTAAACAAGCCATATATTTTAAAACATCACATGCCTTTTTACAGATAATAAATGAAATTATTTAATTCGCTGGATAGAGACATTTCTTGGTGAAAATGGTATAGTATTGCTTATAAGACTATATTATGCGTGACGATCTACTGTATTCACATGTAATAATGTACCCGAGTGATTTTCAGACATCTCACATACATCTTTGCCTAAATATTAGGAGAAGCATTATTTCCTGACATCCAGGATATTTGGTTCCCCCCTGTTAAAACAGGTATACAGCAATTCTCTGGATATTACTGAATCTTATACTGTGATAGAAGCTGACATAACAATAAACCGCATCATTTTCCAGCCTAAACTGTTAGTTTTAATTTTGGGCTTTTTTTTTTTAAATTATGGTTTAAGCTGAGCTTTGTGACGATGTCAGTCAGGGGCGTTCACTGATGATGTCATTTGGCGCCAGTACCATTTTTTACGCCAGTGGAAAACTGACACGAAAGAAGTACGGTACTTTTGGCACTTTATGGAAGTACCAAAAGTAAGGTACCTGGTACGGTGGAAAAACGCCCTTAGTGGGTGACCTGAGCATGTTAGCAGATGCCCTACAATACTCCTGTTAAAATCCCTCTTTTTGATTCCTGGCTCTTTTTTGGCTGCCCGTCATGACAGATGCAGATGAGTGTTGCCTCAGTAATGTCACATAAATCACAATTAAATATCGCTTGCCACAATTATTACATCATGGATCCTCTGGGATTGAAAGCTGCAGTCCAGCTTTTTGAGAGTCAAGGAAGTAGAGAATGGGTTCTGGAGTGACGATCCAGCTGGAGGGGTCCAATTTACAGTAGTTCAGTTTCTTAGCTGGGCTGGTTAACAGGCTCTGTGGTGCTAGTAGGCCTTGGTTCTTGAGTTTGGACATGCATGGGCTTATTTACTAATTTGCCAAATGGGGCAGTGCTTTCTTCCTTTTTTCCCGCCAACCAATATCAAGCTTGCATGTAGTTTGTGCCATAGGAAACATTGCTTTTGGTTCCATTGTCTGGCGCCATATCTTGGCCGGAATATGAATCGGCGACCTGTGACCGTGACCACTGAACTGAGACGTCGCCAGGCTGCCGGTGATGATGCTCTTAGCGTCTGATGAATTTATCCATACAAGCGTTGCCCGTGGTAGCTGGTCCACACAGTAGCCTGTGCGTGCAACTCTATCCTCAGATCGGATTTCTCTGGGCAGCGGCAGCCCGTGGGGGTAGGGGTGAGGGGCGGGGTACGTAGGGCAGCTGCTTTTTGTGGGGACGTGCTGGCATTCAGCACAGACACCCTTCACTGACATGCCGCCTCCATCATTCTTGTCGCAGAGTCCGACTCAGAGCACTCCTTGAGTGGGTTTGAGACAGTTGCCAGCCATTCCTTCGAGGAGGACGAAGAGGAAGACCAGGAGAAGGAGAGGCGCATCCGGCCGACGGGTGGCCGCAGATTTCCCGCCGGCATGTCACGGGAAGACGAGGAGGTCCCCTTGGAGCTCCAGGCCAATGGCATCGGGAGGCACAGGTAAGCCACGCTTCAACCTGCTTGGAGTTCCGTCACATAGGCCCCAAGCTCGCAGACGTCCTGGAAAAAGCCTGCGCGATGACCGGAAATGGAGCCTCTAAAAAAAATTCATGCCAGGGAAGACTTTTTGGTACTAAATCAGGCATCTGTTATGGATCCTGGTTAACGTGTGAGTGACTAGCTGTTTTTTTTGTTTAAACAAGCAAGATGAATCATCTAAGGCTGAAGGGTTGTTTTCACAGCGGGACGTAGTCTGATATGTCACATGTCTTATCAGTACATCCGCAGGGTTGGTGTGGTGCATTCCCTCTGTGAACCAACACATCTCGTTCCCTTTAGAGATGGCAGGTGCTTTGATTCTCCCCCCTGATTATCCCTTGTTCAGTTGGCCTTTGAGTTCATGGGAACTCTTCTCAGTTGCATTAGAGAAGCTGACCTTCTTTTTTCATGCATTTGCCAGTCTTTCCACAGAGACTGAATAATTTACAGCTCTGTGCTGCCTGAGGTTACGAGGAGAGGAGCCCACAAACAGAAACCTTTCTCCATTGAAGACATGAAACTTTGATGAAGTTCCACTGTAACGTAGTAATTCTTGTAATTAAGAAGTGTCCTCGGCTGAGCGATGCTCTGCCTGTAATGTCACGGGCTGCTGGAACATCAAAATCCTCGCCTTTGGATGTTTATTTCTGGTTTAAACTAACTGGGAATTTTCTACTGAATGTTTAGGCTGCTGTAGAAGAAGTTCTGACAGGGAGACAGTTGACGGGGTTGTAAACCTTCTGGTTGTGATCTGCTCCTCCTTTGTGAGTGCCCAGACAGTCACACAATGGGAAGTGCCCCGGTTCGCCCCTCCTCCAAACCCTCCAGTTTTGTGTCCAGATAGCCTTGGCATCCAGCCTGAGGATAAGTAGTGTCCTCAATAGAATTGTCCTGCCAGAGCATGGGTCCTGGATACTGTCAATGGGAAGGAGAGAGGCATGCAAGCCAGGTTGAATATCTGCGTCTCGGGTATACGTTTCAAAAACACAAGACGTGTGTGTGTGTGTGTGTGTGTGTGTGTGTGTGTGTGTGTGTGCCTGTTTATTTGTGACTTTTTAAGGGTGTTTTGTTTTTTGTTTTTTTTTTGGTCATTTCTGTGCTGGTCTTTATCAAGAAGTGAGACACTTTTGATGAACAGAGTAAAGATCTGAATGACGGTCATTGTTTGGGTTCTCTTCACAATACCATGCCCATACTGCCTGCCGGTGCCACTTTCACATCCACTGGTGCCCTCAGATACAGGCCCCTGGTAGCGCTGAGCAGTGGCTCAACACACTTGGGTTCGTACTCATCGGTGTCGGCCATGTTGTGTCCTCCAGGACAAGCCTTCCAGCTCCCATGTTCTCCAGGAACGACTTCAGCATCTGGAGCATCCTGAGGAAATGCATTGGCATGGTAAGAAACTTTCCTGACTCTTAGGTGACACTTGCATATTCCCGGATGCTGGAGAGGCCTGAAGATTGGCTAGGAGGCCTCACATGTGGCTTTGTTGACATGTTAGGTGATGAGTGCAGCACTTCAGAGTGTTAGTGGTGCAGCTGCCTGCTCGTTCTCACATCTGCTCGCTCTCTCTCTCTCTCTCTCTCTCTCTCTCAGGAGCTGTCCAAGATCACCATGCCCGTCATCTTCAACGAGCCGCTCAGCTTCCTGCAGCGCCTCACCGAGTACATGGAGCACACGTACCTCATCCACAGGGCCAACTCCACTTCAGACTCCATTGAGAGGATGAAGGTACCCCAGGATCTCAGGATCTTATGCCAGTACGGTTTTTGTGCAAATCACTCTAGGACAGACGCAGATAGAAATTCAAATATTAATTTCAGGTCTGCTTTGTGAGGGTAAACAGGGAAATTCCAACGTAGTAACTGGGTTAAACCAAGGTATATTGTATTAAAGTATAACCAGTGTTATCTTCAGGAAGGTAAGCCAGCATCTGCCCATTTATGCTTTTCTCTTGAACCCCTGACTCTAACCCTAACAAATACCACCCTGTGCCCACAGTGTGTGGCAGCCTTCGCAGTGTCAGCCGTCGCCTCACAGTGGGAGAGGACGGGCAAGCCCTTCAACCCGCTGCTTGGGGAGACCTATGAGCTGGTCAGGTAGGGGCACCCCCCATCCTGCCTCAGGTTGCCCGTGAGTGCTGGTGTAATGTGTCTGCTTAGACCAGGGATCTAATTCCTATCACTGCCATATCACTGGCAACGGCAAGGAGCCATGGCCCCACGTCCCATCAGCCCTGGGGGCGGGGCCGCCATCATGGCCAAATCGCACATACCCAGTGGGCTGCCGTGTTTGGTATAAGCAGGCGGAGCCATGCCGGAATCTTCTAAGCAGCCTTACCGAACGTGACATTTCGAGAGCGTGTCTGCCAAGGCGTAAATGTGAATAATTAAACATTAACCTTTATGCCGCTTTATCTAGCATCGGAGTTTTTATTTTATTGTTTTCTTGTTTCCAGGGAGGACCTGGGGTTCCGGCTGATCTCGGAACAGGTCAGTCACCACCCCCCTGTCAGTGCCTTCTACGCCGAAGGGCTGAAGCACGACTTCGTCTTCCATGGCTCCATATACCCCAAGCTCAAGTTCTGGGGCAAAAGTGTTGAGGCTGAGCCCAAAGGCATCATTACCCTGGAACTGCCCAAGTAAGTCGGTCTTTGTTCTGGAGCCCCTAGGGGGCAGCACCGAGCTGGTGCCTGAATAAAGCATAGCATTGCTGTAATTCTTTGGCTAATTCTATTGGCTTCACCATTTATTATACCTTTACAGTTGCTTCCTTAATGATACAGTAGCATGTCAAGTGTGACCACTAGTAAGTCATCACAGTCTTTTTTTGTGTCATGAGGTATGGTGAAGCGTACACATGGACCAACCCCACCTGCTGCGTTCACAACATCATTGTGGGCCAGCTGTGGATTGAACAGTATGGCAACGTGGAGGTGATCAACCACAAGTAAGAGAGGCTGGATCCCACTGCGCCTGCAGGGGACACTGTGGAGTCACCCCTGCTGCATGGCCCTGGTCTTGTTATATAACTGTTAGCCGTGCCATTCATGCAGCAAAATATAGGATGCAGATTCCCATACGGGTGTAACTAAAGAGAAACTGGAGTGTAGTTAACGTTACTGGTCAAAAAGTATTATCCAGTGAAAGCAAAAGCATCTTGAAAGAGTTTAATAGTTTATTTTTCTTGACAGATCTGGGGAAAAATGCTGTTTGAGCTTCAAACCTTGCGGTCTGTTCGGAAAGGAGCTTCACAAAGTGGAAGGCTACATCCTGGATAAGAGGTAACTGCAGAGATGGGTGCTATGGCAGACGTGACCTCATGCCATCCGTGCAACGGTGCCCCCTTGCGTTGCAGCAAGAAGAAGCTGTGTGCCCTCTACGGGAAGTGGACTGAGTGCCTCTACACCTTGGACCCAGCGGCTTATGACACCCATAAGAAGAATGACAGGAAGAATGCGGAGGAGAAGAAGGGCAAACACGTATGTAAACATCCAGGGTGCCTGTGAGCGGCGTGCCTGAGGGCGCTAAGGACAGTGAATCCCTGACGTGCCGGTTCTCATGAGGCCGTCGCAGATTTTCTGGCACTTCTTAGTTGTCCGGATGATGATGATCTTGTTTTTAATTGACTGCTGAGCAAAACGCCCTTCCTCCGCAGGGCCCCGGTGCCGAGGAGATAGAGGAGATGCCCCTCCCTGACATGGAGACGGTGGAGATGATCCCGGGCAGCCAGCTGCTGTGGAGAATAGCACCAAGGCCTCCCAACTCCACCGAGGTTCGAGGGCGTACCGCCTGGCCTCCTCAGCCTCCGACTGTCCCGCCCCATCCCTGACTTGCGTCTCTTCCATCCAATCACAGATGTACAGCTTCACCCTGTTCGCCATGCAGCTGAATGAATTGGATAAGGACATGGAGGGGGTCATTCCCAAGACAGATTGCCGGCTGCGGCCAGACATCCGGGCCATGGAGAATGGGGATATAGGTAGGCCCACAGCAGACCTCATAATCTCATCTGTGTGTTATAGCTTTGTTTTGGTCTGTCTGGCTTTGGCTTTGGAAGTTACCTTTAAATGCATAAAATTACAGGTTATTTTTGCATGTATTTTTGTGCAGGTGTCTATTTTAATCTTCTGGTCTAATTTGCTTGATCTTCACAGCCCTGCCTAATTCACCATCTCCCAATGAAGAGCTCGAGTCATTTGAGCAGTTTTTGTGAATGTGTTACGTATCTTATAGGGTTATTTTTGTCTGTCTAGCTTTGGAAGTGACCTTTAAATACAGATATTTTACAGGTTATAATTATAGGTGTATATGTTAATCCTGAGGTCTAATTTCCTTGATCTTTATGCCTGGTCTAGTCCACTGTCTCTTGCCAAACAGTTCAGGTCGTTGAGCCGTTTTCATTCAAGCTGTTAATGTTCTTTCATTTGCATCAGACCTGGCAAGTGAGGAGAAGAAGCGGCTGGAGGAAAAGCAGCGAGCCGCCCGGAAAGTCCGCTCAAAATCCGACGAGGACTGGAAGACAAGGTGGGTGGGGCCAGGGGCGGGGCACCACATTCACCTAGCCAATGATGTCATGGCCAGTTTGCCAGCACATTGCTTGTCACATGATTCATTAGAATGTGATGTTGCTCTTGGTCATTTCATTGCCAGTGCCTTGTGGTCCACAGTTACTGTGCATTTGCTAACACATTACCCTTCTCTCTGATATCCCCTCCTCTGTCTGTTTTTATGTGAAGAAGTGCACCGCTCGGCCCCAGGTTTGAGTTGCTTCCTGCTATCTGGAGTGCTTTTGGCTTGTGTTTTCTCGAACTCCGCCACCCACAGGATCACCTGAGAACTGCAAGCGCTGCCTTAATTGTGCAGAAACAGACTGCAAAATCCCTACATTGAAATAATATAGTGGAAACTAACTAACTAACAAAAGTGGATGAATTAATCTCAGCTCAAGACCATGCTTAATCTGAATTTCACGCCTAGTCTTTGTGGTGTTGGTGTGATTGTATTGATTTACATGATCAGATCATTTGGCTGGACGCTTTGCCCAGGAAAAGGCTTGGAATCCACAGGCTGTTAATGACTCCACTGAAACCTGGGAGTGGATCTGTGCTGCCTAATGAATTGGACACAGTCAGCAGGGCTATAACAGTATTTTAATATTTCCATAATTCAGGGCCTTATTTCCTTTTTGCATTTTTTTTTATTTTTAACTGTAAATGTTCGGCAGTTGTTTTCGCTTGGGTGGGCAGTGATTTTCTGTCTATTGGGCTGAAGGTAGCGCCTCCAGAGCCCCCCCCCCCATGACGAGCAAGTGCCTCGCTTTAGAGTTAGATTTCTTGGGCTTTCACAATAGTAATATTCAGAGGCCTCTCAGGTTGTTCTAGGGTTAAGCACCATTATTCAGTTTACTGTAGCATGGCAGTTTCTGAAAAACATGTGTTTTAAGTGAAAATTAAAGATTAGTTTCTTGTTAGGTCCATTTTTGGAGCTGTTCATACTATGCAAGATTAATAAGCATATCAAGATTAGACCTTTATTAATCCCACAGTTGGGAAATTTGCATCGTTACAGCAGCAAAATGGACTATACAAGAGGAGTAATAAAATAGCAATAAAAGACTATACAATATACAAACAAAATATATAAATATATATGTGAAAATGTATATATACAAAGGGGGCATCATTAGATGCCTAGTAGCAACAGAACACAAATAGCAGCCGAAGTGGAATTTTTGATAACGGCAAAATAATATTAGAAATTAGTTAAAGAAACACTCTTGTTAAAGCCCATCTGTCTATACAGGGTGTGCCTGTGTTGTGGTGGTGGTTGGGGGCAGGGCCACTGCGGGTGGATGGGCATTCTGACCAATCATTGTTCTCTGCTTTCTTTAAGGTGGTTCAGCCAAGCACCCAACCCTCACAACGGTGCCCAGGATTGGATCTTCTCTGGCGGTTACTGGGACAGAAACTATTCAGGGCTTCCTGATATTTATTAGTGTGCCCTTTGATGAAGTGAGGATGCTCGACATTTCTGACATTGTCAGCTTCTGCAGTTTAATTCCTGTCCTGTGGGTGGTGCTTTTCTTTGTGTGGTTGGTGGTGTGACCCCTTTTTTTGGGCTGGGTTTTGTCTGTGTTTTTTTTTTTTTTTAAAAAACGATCCCCCCCCTCCCCTATAATTGGCCTTTAACATTTGTTTAATTTAAAAAATATGTATTTAAAGTATTTCCAGTGTAGATGTGTATTTTTATTTTGTATTTTAGCATTTAGCCACACAAATTTTCCAGTAAGGCACATTTAAATGAATATTATCCCAGCCCAAGGATGAGTTGCTCAGATTTCAAATCTCTGTGAGGAGTTAAATAATCTCTTTGCACTAATACCATGTACGTTTGATTTTATTTTTTAAGATGCAGTGTCTTGAGTTAAGTATGAATCTGTTGTGGTGTCTTCTCTCCCTCTGCATGAGTAACCCAGCCGCAGGTAGTGCTGTTGGCTTTTTTTCCCAGCCTGTGTCATGCGACATACAGCTATTGTTTTTTTTTTTTTTCTTGTTTGTTTAATGAATGTTCTTGTTACCATATCAGCAGTGTAAAGTGCATTAAAGGAGCACTGATGGTTCATGCACCTGTGCATGCAACAGGTTGAAGTTACTTGTCTGTGGCGTATTAATTGAGGGAGTTGCTTCGAGTTCATTTCCGGCTGATGTCCACTGCTGAACTTCAGACTGAAAGGTTATCCTCTACCAAACCCTACTGCAGAGTTTGGCTTGCTTTCACCCCTGTGACTTTCTCAGGACAAACTGTCGAGTGGATTTGACCCCCCGCCCCCGCTGGTTTCCGACATGGAGACGTCTCAGTATTTCCGGAACGTTCCTGTTCCTGCACCGTGTGGTTGTAGCAGACTGTCCGTCTGGAATATAAACAAACTGTGAGAGTCCCACTTGCTGCTGACAGCTGTGTCATTTATGTGGAATGGCACAGTCTGTCTCGTGGATTAAACAGGATTTAGTAAAAAGGGCTGGATGCTGCACCGTTCTTCCTTGCATCACGAAACAACATTTTCAAGATGTCACCTATGCAAAGCAGGAAGAGGACCCTTGGGTTAAAGGTCAACTATGTGTGGTCCAGCCCCTCACCCTGGAGAACAGACACTCATGATTACTTATAGGCAAACCTCCAGGATACTTAGTTTGTCATACTGACTGTAGGTGAGCTGTTGAGCTCTTAACATGTAGTTTTACTTGGTCTTGAAATCTGTGTATATTGAATGTTAGACTCTAAATTCTAATGCTGCTAAATAAAAGCTTGTAATTAGGGATGTGTCTGTGGCCCTGTTGTTTTGAGCATGAATGGCTATGCTGTCATCTGCAGGGTAATGTGGCGAAGACAACATTCCCCCTAAGTGCTCAGTCAGTTACTTTACATCTATTTATTCAAAACAACGTCAGCCAGGACCTGGAGCAATTGAGGTTAAGAGCCTTGCTCAGGAGCCCAATGGTGAAATCATTCTACCAACCACAGGATTTGAACCTTTGACCTTATGATCACAGGCACCGCAGCCTTACCCACTGAGCCACACACAAAGTCCTTCGAACGACCTACCGTCACAACATCCTGGTATCGCATGGCTACTGCTCTACCTTGTGTGATATAGAGTATTGCACCTTTGTCTTTTATCTATGTGTGTACACACACAGGCATGCTGAAGTATAGGTAATTGTTCCAGACTCTATCAAGGATTAGACACACGACTTTCATTGTCCCCTCGCGGTTTATTGCCTCGGGTTACAGTCAGCGTCAAAACCTGTTCAGAAATAGAACATGCATGTGTCACTAAAGCTCCACGTAGCCACCTATCTCAATTGCATGAATAGATCAACCAAACATCATGATGCAGGAAGAAAATCTGAATTCTTACCTCTGATCCTGTTCTCCAGCATCTCTAAATCAAAGATTTACCACATGTGTGTTCGTCTCTGGGTACAGAACATCACATTGCACAGGAAGACGAACACGCTGAAATGGGAGAACCTGCAAAAATGCTCTCTGCTCACTGCCTCTTTGCTGTAGAGGCCCTGTAAGGATCGACATGTCTGTGCTGCTCCAGAACCTCCAGCATAAATCCTGATGCTCCTTTCTATTCCTCATCACTGACTTCTGTGGTTTTCTGTGAGGGAAAGACCTTGTTTCAAGGAGGAGCACAGCTCAGTGTCTTAACACACAGTCATCATGGAATTCTGCCATCAGCCTGCAACAGGCACCATAAATGTGTATGTGCGTATTACAACGTGTATTGATGTTCCTCAGTTTTAGGATCAATCCATCTTCAATGCCAGGCAGCACAGGGCTCAAGGCCAGGGAAAACCCTGGATTGGACCGCCATCACATTTAAACAATTAAAGAGGTCAGGTCACAGCTGGTCGGGTTAGAGGACATGCACTGTACAGCATGTTGCCGCACCCACTACACGACAAAAAACCTTGGGATCCCAGTTGCTGACCCCCCCCAGGCTGACATGGGGTCCAGTTCCACCCTCAGGTAATCAGCGTCCCCTTGGCCTGGTCCAGCTGCTCTGGTCCTGTGATCCTGTGAGCTGGATCATCCTCAGGGAAATGCGCCACATGGCCGTAGTGCCGTAACTGACGCTCCCTCACAATGCAGGTAATATACTTCATTCAGGACCCCCTGACCAACAGCTTGTTTGACACGAAGTCCAACCATCACCAAACTAAAGATTCTCAGTAGGGCTGGGCAATATATCGTTTTTAAGGTATATCAATATATTTTCATATGAGATATAGGATGAGATAATATTGTTTATATTGATATAGTTTATACTGCTTTAAAATTATACTCATACAGCCACCAGTTCACCTATTTCTCCTCTCTCTGTCTCTCACATAACTTCACCCTGCCCCGCCCAACCCCCTCACTCAAATGTCCTGCATGCAGCGACAGCATGGAGACAGACACAGACATGAGGCAAGCTAGCGAGGAGGAGCTGTTCGGTAAAATAATATATGCCAGTAGTTTATTTGAGCCATTTTTTTCAAGCATCTGCACAGCTGTCTGTTCATAGAAGTGCCTATGTGACAGTGGGGACATTTGGCCCTGACTTGGTACTGTGTTTTTGTAATTATTTTATGGGGACAAAAATATTGAGATACATATAGTACATCGTCGTTCAGCTAAAGAATATCGAGATGCGATTTTTGGTCAATTTCGCCCAGCCCTACACCAAAGAGACACAGTATCGACGGAGTGCACTCTTTGTCTCACAGCCATATATCAAAACAGGGAGCACAAGGGGCTGGTGGTACAAAACACCTTTGGTCAGTTTCCCAGTCAAGGATTAAGCCTAAGCCTAGACTAGCTTTGAGTTACAATGGTGAATCTCCATTGAAACGGCAATTTAGTCCAAGACTAGTCTTAATCCTTGTTTGGGAAACCGGCCCCTTAAGTTTAGGTTTTTCTAATTCCAAGTTAAGATTTCCTTAAAATAAAATCGGTTGCACAAAATACCCTTAAATCTATTCCTTAGTGTTTCATTAAAGTGTTCACTTAAGTATTCAAGTTGTTCTCCTTATCTTGGTTTTATACTTAAGGAATCCCTGAAAGTTCATTAAACAGTTGCACAAAAGACCTTAACAACCTAAGTAAGGAAAACAGCTTAAGGTACCTCTGACTGTATCTTAACCGCAACACAGCTGAGTTTCTGGAGATAAAAGAAGAAAAGGAACGCATCCCGAGAAGATATTTCTGCGAACTCAGTGCATATGATTAATGATCAATTTATTTTGCATTATAGATTTGACCAGCAGTCGATTTTGTTTATATGGCCTGTGACATGATTATGATTCCTTATTAAATCTGGGTAGCAGATCGATCGTTTTTCCCCACAGAATTAAAAGCGACACAACGTCATTCCACTAATACCGTGTTTGCCCGAAAATAAACCCTAGCATGATTTTTCAGGATGCTTGTAATACAAGCCCTACTCCAAAAATAAGCCTTAACTTCTATCCCATGGATTGTATGGTAACTAGAATGAGATGCAATTATATGTAAACAGGATATAATATTTTGACCCCCAGACAAGATGAGTGCAAAAAGGAAGGAAATTCTGGTTCTAAAGGAAATTGAGTTGCAAGATATTCAGGATGGAATTTCGGAGCTTGGAGATTTACGATGATGTTCCAGAAGAAGATGACATGATGACTATATTTGAATATATGTATACAAATTTTTCACGATTTTTGTTCATGAATAAATGTACCTTTAGATTGTTTACATGGAAAGATACAGTTACAAGATGACATGATGTCTGTAAATGCGGATTTTTGTTCATGAATACCGGTAAATGTACTGTGGTTTGTTGAACATGGGAAAATAAGACATTCCTTGAAAACAAGCCCTAACGCATCTTTTGGAGCAAAAATTAATACAAGACCCTGTCTTACTTTCGGGGAAACACGATAAGCACTGGCAAGTTTCATCGCCGGTTGAGCTATCTATTGAGACATGCTATCGAGCCTTTCTGCGCATGTGCAGTTTCACTGTCTTGGGGTTAGGGTTAGGTTTTAGGGGTTAGGGTAAGGGTTTTAGGAGTTTTTTTGAGGTTAGGGTTAGGGTTATGGCTATTGATTAGCACTATAGTGGAAAGGTCACCTGAGACATGAATGCTGCAGCTGAAATAAGTGAACCTCGACACAGTCGACTCACTCTCCACAGAGAGACACATTGCTGATGGCTATGCCCAAGAGGTCATTAAAGGCCTGGATCTTGGTTTTGATCCAGGACACTCACAAACCTAGACACTCAGACTCCTTGATCAATCTCTCAAGAGCCTCAATCACAGCCACCATTGACTCAACAAAGATCACTGCATCACCACCAACGTCAAGATCAGTGATACCTCACAGCTACTGGACCTCACAACCCTGCACAACACCCAGTCCATGCAAGCACTGAACAAAGTAGGAGCAAGAACACACACTTGACGAACCCCAGAATCAACTGGGAACGCAGAGGTTCAGCCTCCGCTCTGAACAGCACTCATAGTACTAGTGTACAGGCTGGCCAGACGTCCAGCAGCTTCTGGTTACTGGTAAATGAGTGAGTAATGATGGATCCTGTTGAGGATGACCCTAGGAAGGACCCTACCCGGCACTGAGAACAGTGTTATCCCCCTGTAGTTGCCGCAATCCAGGTGATCATTCTTCCCTTTCCACCCTTCATTCCTCTGTAAGTAGAATGGAGTCACTAGACCATAGATGGAGAGTCACTTTCTGACAGATTCCTCTAACAGATGCCTCCTTATCTGCCCTCAGAGCCCTCACAGCCATCCTTTTCAGTTCCCAGAAAGCTGTTGCCATCAAATCGTGCCCTATGCCTCCTATCAATGATATCCAGGGTACCCTCCAAGATTAAACACCTCCTTCTGGAAACACAGGCAACACTAACACAGCCCTCAGCAACCTTCAGGGTCTTGTCATGGAAGGTCTCCCACATCATATAAGAAACAGCTGTTGAACCCAAGTCTGCAAGTTCCTAACGCAATCTGCATGCAAAGTCATTTGACGCAGCCTAATCTTGGAGTCTGGCAGGTCCAGCGCCAGTTGCCTACTGGCCTAAGCTAAATCTTCAGAGTAGCTTAGGCCAGTATTCACAAACTGGTCAGAATTCACAAACTGGGCACTTCTGTAGACCCTGCAGTTCTGTAGCAGCCTCCAGTATCTGCCTGAGAGGATGTGATCGATCATATTTGCAGCACTGTCAGTATTGGAGTATCAAGTCTAACAATGGGGCTCAGGGTGCTTGAACCAGGATACAGTGACCTTTTGACCTTCTGCAAAGTCAAAGAACATGGAACCATTTTCACTTACCATGGTCACCAGTCCAATGGAGACCGACCCAGCCCTCATAACAAGCCCTGTCAGCGCCACTTTAGTCGCACATGAACAGAGAAGTATCACCTTGCGGGCACCCATCAACCACCAAACAAGGTTGCAAATAAAATGTCTCCCTCACCAAGATATCACTCACCACTGTCGGAGAATATGTGGAGCCAACAGACAAGACACCCAGAGAGTGCCTTAGTCTGAGTCTCATAATACGCTTGTTGAAAGGAGTGACATCGGACACTATCTAGAGGAGCTGATCTGCTATAGCAACAGCTATTCCATTTATATAGCAGCCATCAGAGGAACTAGACCAACAATAGATGTACCCACCTACAGTGATATGGCTGCTCCCCAGCCTACTTACCTCAGACAGTGCTGCCAATGAAATGCAGTGTTATGAAACTCCTCCAACAGTAGGGGAGATGGTCACCATGTGAGAGAGACAAGACACTCCACACGCCCACCCGAATGGATCACCTCAGGTTAGGACCCAAGTGCTGTCATGCCAACAAATCACGAATGGGGGGGGAGGATTTTGGCTCCTTAAGGGATCAGGCTCCCTAAGGCTGTTCCCCATCCCCTTCATGGTGCGTGCAGCCTTCCTGTGGGCGGCTGCAGCAAAGCTACTCCTACGAAGAGCAGAAAGGACTCCTGCCTGCCATTTTGGAGATGATAGGAGTTTTTATGGTGACTGGAGTGCCCCAAATTATTCCCTGCAAGTTAGAGGGCCTCTTGCAGGGCTGGATGCAGTTTAATGTCATATAATTTAAACCCCATTTTAAGAACATGGCACTACACTGCCGCCTACCTCCCCCATCTAAACAACATTTTACAAAATGTATTACATCATCAACTTACACAAAAAAATTACTACTACTACTAAAATGAACTTCATTTCTGTCTCAAACAAAAACCAACAATATTCACAGATTTAGTTTCCTTTGTTTTACACTTTGTTATGTTCTCTGTGATACAAGTGCCAGGATGTCAAAACTCATTTCACACCTGTAATGCATCTCCTTTCGGAAATGTGTAAGTCACATCAGACACAAACGCACCATTTACACAGCAGTGTACACTCAGGGACATTCTGAATGCTGTTATCACTAGTAATACACATGACATACCACACGTGCCACAGTAGCTCATGGCTGGCTTCTTACGTGGTCTGGTTTTGCATAACATTACATCAGCCCAAACCCCAACTCCCTCTGTCTCATAATTCCTATGTGTCCCATGTGTTTTTAAAAGAGAGATGATTTGTTTTCTTTCAAGTCTGTTTTATTACTGACAGTTGTGATTCCCATACCAACTGTAGCCAAATAACCCACATAAAATATTCTGACAGATCAAAAAATAATATAGGCTGTGTTGAAACTTCTGTGCAAAGCTACTGCATCATTTAATCAACACAATCGTAAAGTATTTAATGTGTAGGTGTGTATTTTATTGACTACAATCAGAGTCTTGGAATACTAATTGATTAAAAGATATCAACTTTTTATTCCAAATATTCAGGCATTTCTAGCGACAGGCAGCAGCTAACACAATCACAAAACAAGAATATGAACATCCAGCTGCTGAGAGTTGTGCTGTCCACTCAGTCCCTGGATTAAAAAAAAAAAAGTGGCATCCTACCACTGAGACACCTGACAGGTACAATTTTACCACGGTACATAGTCTGCTTTTCTAGCGGAGCTGGTTATTTACCATAAATCTCCTAGGTGGCACCTGAGCTGGGCTTCAGCTGTATTCTGTGGTGGATGAACCAAACAGATCAAACAGGTCAATGGTGAAGACTACTGTCATTTTAGAAAACTCTCATTACGAATTACAATGTAATTAGAAAAAAAAGTGTTTGAAAGAATGCAAAAAAGTGTGCTTCTGGTGCTTAAAACTGAATGACTGAGGGATGAGTGGCCATGTTTTAATCAGAAAATTCTGTGCGCATAAAGGCTTAGCACATATAAACATATGAATTACAGTGCAAGTGGTTTGTTTTCGTACCATTTCATGCCTGACTCTGCTGACCCCTGCTGGAGGCTCCAGGAATATACCCACATCACAGGGAGCAAAAACATAACCACGACCCCTACAGTGGTGAAGGAGTGAAGGAGACACAGCCTGACTCTCTTGGGAGGGCACCTCCAAAATGCCATCACATCTGGCCTGGGTTACAGCAGGTGGCATAGCCCATAAAGCATAGGGTACAGGACCCCATAACGCTCACTGGAAGCAAACCTGCAGCATCAAGTTTCAGAGCCACATCCAACCGGAATCTCTCACAGAAAAGTCCAATCTAATGTTTAGTGAATATAAAGAACCTGCCTGGGCTGATAATGTCAACAAGGTCCCAAGAAAAACAGGTATTTTCAGTGTATACTTTAAGCATATATTTTTCATAAAACAAAATTTCTCAGTATCAACATTTGATGTTGTCTTTGTTATATTCTTAATTAAATATGGGTTTTTATGATTTGTAAATTATTGCACTCTTTATTTACATTTTACAGTGTCACAAATTTTTTTTGGAAACAGGGTTGTAACTAATATTAAAAGTGCTTTCCAAAGGTTTATAAATACACTATACTGTATTACCAAAAGTATTGGGACACCCCTCCAAATCATTGAATTCAGGTGTTCCAATCACTTCTATATCCACAGGTGTATAAAATCAAGCACCTAGGCATGCAGATTGCTTCTACAACCATTTGCAAAAGAATGGGTCGCTCTCAGGAGCTCAGTGAATTCAAGCATGGCACCATGATAGGATGACACCTGTGCATTTCACCTGTCCATTCATGAAATTTCCTCGCTACTAAATATTCCATGGTCAACTGTTAGTGGTATTGTAACAAAGTGCAAGCAATAGGGATCAACAGCAACTCTCAAACGCATGCTGAGGTGCAGTGTGCTGAAGCACTGTCTGCAGTCAATACCTACAGACCTCCAAACTTCGTGTGGCTTTCAGATTGGCTCAAGAACAGTGCATTGGGAACTTCATGGAATGGGTTTCCATGGCCGAGCAGCTGCATCTAAGCCTTACATCACCAAGTGCGATGCAAAGTGTCGGATGCAGTGATGTAAAGCATGCCACCACAGGATTCTAGAGCAGCGGAGACGTGTTCGTTAGAGTGACGAATCACGCTTCTCTGTCTGGCAATCCGATGGATGAGTCTGGGCTTAGTGGTTGACAGGAGAACAGTACTTGCCTGACTGCATTGTGCCAAGTGTAAAGTTTGGAGGAGGGGAACTATTATGAAAGGAACTATTATGCTGCAGCATTCAAAGCCATTTTGGACAATTTCACGCTCTCAATTTTGTGGGAACAGTTTGGGGATGGCCCCTTCCTGTTCCAACATGACTGCACACCAGTGCACAAAGATCCCTAAGGACATGATGAGCGAGCCTGGTGTGGAGGAACTTGAGTGGCCTGCATAGAACTCTGACCTCTACGACAGAACACCTTTGAAATGAATTAGAGCGAAGTCTGCGAGCCAGGCCTTCTCATCCAACATCAGTGCCTGACGAATGCTCTCCTGGAAGAATGGTCAAAAATTCCCATAAACACACTCCTAAACCTCGTGGACAGCCCTCCCAGAAGTGTTTGGGCGCGGGGGGGGGGGGGTACTGAATCAGCTCTTGCTTGCCCTGGTACTGTGCTGGCACAGGACATCAAAGACTGGCCCCTCATTCCTCCTAGTGCTCCTCCCAGATGACTCACTGTATCAAGAGTCATGAAGGTCTGAGTCGAGAAAGACTGGCTTCTTCTTTTGGTGAGGATTGTCACCCGTGAGCACACCAGAGAAGGGCCTTCCCCTTTCCTCTGGAATGGTTTCTTTTCTCTAGATGTGTTGTCTGACATGCACTTTGATGAATTTACAAAAAGAAATGCTGTCGTCTCCCGAGATGTTCTCCTGAGACCCTCTGGTGACAGAAGAGGGTAAGTACACTCAACAGGTTCTACCTGTGTCATTAACCCCAGGCTGGTATCCGGTAGGTGAAACACCATGGGGATTCCAAAGCTGCATCCGTCATTTAGAAAAGTGCTGCAGATCCTGAAACTGCAGAGGTCCTCTGTTCAGGAAGCTCTTGTGGTTCCCGACCCATTCGAGATTTGTTGGCTAGGTTTTGTTCCGTCAATTCCACAGAGTTGAGGATCTTCAGTGGCTGCAAGTTCGTATTTTGGCAGATGAAGCACGCACTAAAAGGACATACACATCAGATACGCACACAGCAAAAAAAATAATCTGTTTTGATGGACCGTCAGTGTTAATGCTGAAAGTAGGGGTACTGAGGGTGTTTCAGCACCCCCTCTTAGCTGTTTTGTCAAAGAATAACAAAGTGTTAATTGCCCCGTAGTGGCTCAGAAGCAACTTTATGATTATTTCTCCAACAAGACTATTGCAGTTAGCTGTTGATAGCTACCGCTGAAACAGAACTTTAAAATATATTGGGTGTTCCAGCTTCCAGTACCCAGAGCTCAAAATGCCTTCCTGCACTGTCAAGCTGCATCATTTAGGAACAGGTTTTGAAAACAATGTACATTATGCAGTGAGATTTCGCCATGATACTAGGCAGTAGGCAGTTGAGTGAACTTGAGAACTGACAGGCATTTCATGCAACACATCCTTGTATGGTACATTAACACCACGGATTCTTTATTGTCATCAAAACATTTGGCATTCTTCCAGGCACACACATCCTACTATAGAACACAGGAAGCATATTTCCTGCCATTTCTCTATTACAATTTCAGTTAAGTGCCACTACTCATTTACCATCAGGCCAATCACAATACAACCTTATATTTCAGGCGCCAAAACAACATATCAGGCTGCCTTGATGTTACACCGGAAGATAGACCGTATTAGGGTCCTAAATAACGCTGCCAGTATGTTGAATTTAGAAACATTTGTGTTATACCTTTTCCCAGAGAAATGCATGATATTGCCATATCCAGTGTGGCCTCGTAGCAAATCTGATTGACAGATATAAAGAACCTGAACAGATTATTCGAAAATTGCCACGTCTTCTTAAATTTGGAAAAAATCTGCGACACTGAAACTCAATGTGTGAAAACACAAAACTCAATATTGCAACAATAAAGGCAGTACACTATAAAGTGTACCAACACACCACTTTGAATTACTGCCAGTAGTCATTTTAAAATATAGCTAAAAGGCTGTATGTGAAATGTCTGTCATATGGAGGAATATCACCCTGAATTACAGTCAGTAGTTTTTTTTTGTTTTACCCCAAGATTTCGCAGTACATTTTTTTGGTTGCCTTGGCAAACACAGGTTATTGCATTGACATATTATAAACCCAAAAAAATGTATTACATGCTGCTATCCAGTAGTACATAATTTCTATGAAAATACCATTTTATGTGCTAAAAACCTCCATTAAAAAAAGTGTACTGTGAAATAAAGTGCTACTATAATGTAACTACAGTGTTCATGCCTAGTTACCATGGGGACACTTGATGACGTACAAGCTGAAGCAGATCAGTAGGGCACCGCAATGGCCACTTACATATTCCAACACACAGAATTAGGATCTGCATTGGGAAGATGCAATTCCCTGCAGTGATGATTAACAGCCTGTCCAAGATGGAGAAATTAATCTTGAAGACTTTCGAGATGAAATGTAATAACTAATGGTGTGATCTCCAATATTTACATACCAGCACTTTCTACAGTGCAAAACTTGTAGGTCAAGGTTATAAATGAATGAACATAACTCATTGTCAATGAATTTAGACATTTTAGGAATCAGTGAGGTCCTTGATACACAAACACCAAGTTGACAAACACAAAATGAAAAAATGAAAACCCTAGTGATTAGGTTTGATAATACCTGGAACTCTCAGAAAACTAGTTAACCACAATCTTCGTGTTTAGGCCGACTTACAAGGCAACACACCATAATGCCTGTAATATTCCACAAAAGACTGAAAAGGATTTCAGACAAAGCATCACACACTACAGGCCTACTGCTACAATCACAGCAGGCCATTTAATAATCACAAGCAACAAGGAAGTGGCAGTGTTTCTACATTTCAGCTAATTCGCCGGGATTTATGTTACCTTTCCTTTATCTCCTTTTTTATAATGGCAGTAGCATCAGGGAATTCATTATCCTTTCGCATTTCAAAACTTAAAAAGTAGTATGATAAATTTTCGTTAACATACAGCTTTTGTTCCAATGATGTTTTTTTGAATTAACCTTGGTAACAAAAAAATAGAAACATAAATTTGGCCGACTTACTTATTAACGAAAATGTCATAACCACGGTAAATTACAGTGATCTCCATACTAAACCTAGTAGGATTTTTTTGTACTATATTACCAGAACATGACCTTTCCCAAGTACATGTAAAACATCTTTGAGGTAAACGATACAAAAAGCATCAAACCACGTGATGGCCGGCCATCGTAAACGACATCAACCTGCCCATAGCTGCAAGCTGCTGCACAAAAAACAAAGTGCATGATGGGCAGAGGCTGGGCTGTCCATGGGCGGGGACTTGCCACCAGGGGCTTGTCACTGAGGCTCCACCTCCTTCATGGAGGCTAATGCTGAATGGATGCGAACATGTAGCCTGTTCTCAAAGTCATATCCCACATAACACTCCTGTGGAGGATACACAGATACAGTTGAGTCAATTAAAAATATATATATTTTTTGCGCAATTTGGAGATGCCTGATCATCCCTTATCAAATAACTTTTAAGCAGTAAGATTTTCAAAATCCATTGATCTACAACAACAGAGTCAAATTAATGTAGGAGCATCAGGTACTACAGCATTATGGCTTGTAACCAAACTGAATCGAGTCCCAGGAGGAACTGCGGTGTTTTAAGTTTGGACAAAGTATTCAACTTCAATGCCAACATTAAGATGTAATAATGAGTAAATTCATAAACTGTTTTGGATTCAGGTCAGCTTGTCAACCTGAGGAAGGATGATGATCACCACAACTATCTGTCCGATGCCAACAGCTGACACTTACCTTGGCCTGCAGTAGTAGTGATCTTCCCCTCCCCATAGACTGTCGGAAACCAAAGCATAGCAATGAAATTAATACAGCCCCCTCATCACAGCAAACTGCAGACAAGTCAACGACACATAAAAATCTGACCGAATACCTTCACCCAGTAGCTACAGGAAAATTACTGCAACATAACCCACCCCCCTCACCTCTGGGTTCTCCAGTAGGATGCATCCCAGCTCATAGCAGGAGTACGGCTGCACGTACGAGATGCTCTGCTGTCCCAGATCATCGTTGGCTGACAGCTGAAATGACTGGTAAGCAGGAATTGCATCAGAGATTCACAGCTAACAGACTCTGTTACTGTCATAGCTGCAGTTAGACCCGAAGAAGGTTTTTATCTGGGATTAACGTATGCAAGTGTCAGAATACCGCACACGGATCTCAGAGTGCCTACATAGAGTCTGATCCGATAATGACGGGCTCTTCAGCCTCACGTTGGCGCTTAGATGCTAACACTTAGCGTCTGACTACTGACATGCTAAGAGTCTTTTCTTACTGCCCGACTAGAAACACGGAGCTAAACTCTTTGTTTCAGCCAGAACAGCATCATTAAAGTTCCCTATCGTCCCAATGCAAAATCACAACTGGCTGTTCTTGCATCCAAGCAGATATTGGCCCAGATTTCCTTTGTGTCTCAGTGCCAAGATGTCATCTACTAGATGCTTTCAATGCAAATGCAAACATCTTTTTGATGCTGGCATTCTGCAGAGATCTCTCTCATAAATGAGACGCCCATGTGTTGGAGCTATGCGGCACGTACATGTTTTTTTTTTTATAATAAATACCTGAATTGCATCCTTTGTGTTTCCTAGGCATTTGTGGATGGCGCCGAGAAGCAGGTGTTTCAGACTGGCGTGTGACGCATCATCCACCTCCTGCAAGACTGAAAAAGCGAAAATATTTGGCTGGAGATAAAGCCAATGAGTAAAATGGACTATACTGAAGTCTTTCCAAAAGCATACAATTTCCACAGGAATTAAAGCCTTAATTCTTTTAACAGCCTTTTATACAATTATAGTTTATAAACGGTTTGGATTATAGTGGGGATTATGGTGGCTTCTGCAGGAACTCGAATGATACAGGAATGGCAGGTGCTGTGACCTAATAATCCACTAATTAAACCCAGTAATTAAAAGCTGAGGAACAATGAACATTATCACACAATGGCTCCCTGACAAGCCAAGGTTGGAAAGCCCCATATAATACAGTGTTACACGGATTCACCTTGTTTTTTGGTTTTTAACAATGCTACCTTTGTTTTGCAAAAATCCACCAGGCTATACGGTAATTACATCCACCATTCCAAAGCGATTAGTTAAGGCGAATAATCCCTTGAGTTTTCAACCCCTAGTATTGTGACAAAGCTCATGCTTGTCATGGTGGGGGAGGGCAAGTGCCCCCTCTTACAGCTGTATTTCCCATATGGTGAATCATTCAGGCAGACCTTGGCTCATAAGCTGCAGCTTTGACGAACAGCAGTTCGGAAGGGCTTTCCACAGGTAGAGGACCTCGATGACTCCCATAATGCACAGCTCCTTAGTAGGGGATGACTTCTTTAGCCTTTCAGCCTGTAGAGAAGAAAAAAAAACACCTGATATGCCAGCTATAGTGCAAGAAACACTCGTAAGTTGCAATCTGGCTAAAGTCTGCCATCAAGTGGCCAACACAGACATACTGGTTACTTGGTCATTTAGAAGAATATGGGGAGTTTTGATGGAAGTCTAGAGAATATTTGTTGCGCCAACCTCTAGGAGGAATAACAACACCATTTACAGGATTGTGATAACCATCATGGTGCCAAAGCAGGGAGTTTATGGAATGTGGACAATCTCCGAAGGGGAGGTGGGGGGAAAAAAAAAATAAAAAAATCACAGCCACAATGCAGCCGCCATGCGTCAACAGGCTAACAGTACAAACACCTCCATGACTCACCCTCTTAACAGAGAACTGTTCGATTTGATTATTCTTCCTTTTAAACAGCTTCTGGACGTCGTTACAGACATTCACAGCCCCCTCCACGTCACCAGCAGCACCCTGGCAGACTGCAAGAAATGTGAGAAAATGGAGATTGTAAGTTGCTAATGCCAATTTTAATTAACTGCGATTAGGTTCCTGAAGCCCCGACCATCATGCACCAACCTCCGGTCAAGTAGGCATAGTAACACTGGGACCACCTTGACTCATTCTTCAGCCGCTCGAAGGACTTGAATGCGTCAAAGTAGTTCATCTCGATCATACTGCACCAGCCTGTAGCCACAAGGGGGCACTATGTTACCCACAGACACCACATGCACAGTTACCATGGCTACATCAGTTTCTGATTATCAGTTTCTGATTATAATGCAGGCCGAAACTGACAGCTGCATTTTCTTTTAACAGTATACTGGACAGATAAATCGTATGGAATTATCGTCAGTATCGAACCACATACCGATTTCGTAGAGACACACGTGCTGAATTTCCCTTTGATCCGTCGCAAGTTCCAACGCATCATGGAAAGACGTCAAGGCACTATTAATTTGGCACTGAAGAATGATGGGAGAACAACGCCGGCATTACGAGAAGCTTCACTGCCCCCTTTGACCACACAAAACCAGACTGATTGCTCTGCAGACCTAAAACGCACTCGGCAGGGTCAAACCACCCCTGGGGCCCACAGACTCACCTCCAGCCGCTGCACGCGGCCCCTGAAGAACGTGAAAAGCGAGGAGTTGGGGTAAATGGCCGCCTTCCTCTGTAGGATGGCCTGGGCTTCTACCAGGCCCGCCCGTGTGTCCGTGCCATCGGGGGCGAAGAACGGCTGCACCACCGTGTGGTACCATAGCAGAGCCAAGCTGAAGGTGGGGGGGCGACATCGACATGGGAAGTCTGAAGCACCTGCCTTTAAGGGCCTCACTCAGGTGCCCAATGATGACATCATTTTATGTCAAAGAGCGACCTTCCAATCACAGCACAGCATCCTAATATGCTGAGCCACACAGTGCTGTTTTGCACCTGATACAGACAGAGTACACGTACTCACGTAGCGAGCGGCGCCTTCATGTCCTTACTCTCACTGGCAAATGTAAGCGAGGCGAGCCCCTGCGCCCGGTCGCCGGGAAACCCCAGCAGGTTGACGATTTTCAGCAGGTGCGGTGGCACCATGGAGATGCAGAGGTGGAAGAGGCCATAGCCGAAGCTGACGGAGCCCTTGAGGCGGCCCAGAGTCTCTGCTGTCACTGCCTCCCTCCCAGGCTGCGCCACTGCGTTGTCATTCGCCCGATCTGCAGGCTGCGCCACCGACGGCAAAGAAGAGGAGGAGGAGGAAGAAGCTCGCCGCTGGTGGGCATCCTGCAGCAGGCCGATGTCGCTGTAGCACTTGTTGTACATCTTCCAGGCCTTGCGGAGGATCCAGCCCCCCTTAATGTACCCTGGGGTTGTTTTTAGGGTTGGGGGTGAGCGGTGGGGAAACAGAGAGCCACAATTTACCCAACTGGGGTCAAGTCAATTCAATCTCCTTCAAGGCTCAAGGGGAAGTGGCTATAATGAGCATTTATTTTATTTGTATGTAATTTTATCTAAAATATAATAAATAGGATTTTTTAAGGTAGGGGGCATAAGAGGTGCCATAACATATATAGAGGGGCCAACCTTTTCATGAGAGAGAAAGAGCGAGCGAGAGAGCGCGAGCGAGCGAGAGAGAGAGAGAGCGAGCGAGCGAGAGAGAGAGAGAGAGCGAGCGAGCGAGCGAGAGAGAGAGAGCGAGCGAGCGAGCGAGAGAGAGAGGCTACGTACCTGACAGTTCCTGCTTAATGAAGGAGAGCACAGCCAGGTACACCTGGCAGTCCGCCACGATGATCTGCCGCTGCAGCCGGTCCACCACCACAGCCCCTGACCTGTGGGAGTCCATCTGGGGTGGAGAAGCAGAGCATTCTAGGTAATGGCATCAAGCCCGAAGTGGCCTGTGAGTTTCACCCTGCATGGCGATTGAGCGCCTTCACAACAAGCCGGTGCGAGCTATTATTTTGATATTGAGTT
The DNA here is from genome assembly GCA_026777045.1 of Hyperopisus bebe. Classification (NCBI taxonomy): domain Eukaryota; kingdom Metazoa; phylum Chordata; class Actinopteri; order Osteoglossiformes; family Mormyridae; genus Hyperopisus; species Hyperopisus bebe. Next base: position 18,229,918 of record JAODJW010000001.1, read on the forward strand.
GGACGGGG
>JAODJW010000001.1:18240420-18252591 GCA_026777045.1 Hyperopisus bebe
TTTCAGCACCTTGTTGAATCAATGCCACGTAGAATTAAGGCAGTTCTGAAGGCGAAAGGGGGTCAAACACCGTATCAATATGGTGTTCCTAATAATCCTTTAGGTGAGTGTGTATATATATATATATATATATATATATATATATATACAAACGCACACACACACACACGATGGCATCTGGTTTTTGCTAATATTGTGTTTGTTATTGTTCCCCTATAATATAATAAAAAATACTGTGGGAAGAGAAACATGTGCGAGTAATTTCATCCTATGTTTGTTCATAAGGATTAGCAGCCAGTGTTGCAGAGGTCTTTTGTGGTGCTGCCACTGAGCTGAGGTTGGAAGGTCCTTCAGTGGCCAATAGACAGCATGGCGACTGGAAATTCCCATGGCTGGTGGACAGCGGGGCCATTTGCAGCTCTGTTCCCCCTCCAGGGCCACTCTGACCGTGCCATCCTTGGTAAAAGACACTTGTGAAGTTGATCCCCCTAACGGCTGTTTATGTTTTAGCTGCTCTGACGACTTTCAGCTTATCATTATCCAGGTCTTAGTTATACATTGTGTTTAAAGGTAACTGCTACAGTCAGCAGGTCTGGGATATGGACTGTTAGTCTAAAGATTGTTGTACTTAGTAATTTGCAGAAACCCAGAGAGACCATGTCTGTTGTTACTGCAGGGCCTGTTCTGACCTGGCAGAAGGACTGTCTCGGTACTCTACGAATCTGTGCTGATTCAGCGTTTCTTCTGGCTAGAAGTACCCCCCAAAGGAGAAGCTTTAAAATGCCATATTGACTTGTCTTGGCTGTTATTACTATTTATCTTTTTGAAGAAAGGTGCTGAGCAAGAGTAGCTTTTGTATGGTGATTGTACGTTCAGCTGTTTTTTTTTTTTGGTGGGTGGGGTGCTGTATCTGTCAAGGGACCTCCATTTACCCATGCATCCATCCACTTGTCCTATTTAGGGTCATGGGGGGTCTGGAGCCTATCCTAGGGCTACAGGTGCAAGGCAGGGATCACCTCAGGATGGGGTGGGCGAGGGCCCTGATACAGTAATTTGCATCCCATATCCTAGGCTTGTCCAGAGAAGGGTGAGGCGCCACGCTGGCAACACAACTGCAATGTGTCACATCATGCTTACTTAGCTAGCAGAGTGATGCATTCAACTCACACCACAGGTCTGAATGCTAGCAGGGAAGTGGTTTACCCAGAGGAAACCCTCACAAACACAGCGTGGACACCAGCACTCACACAGAGAACTCAAACCCACTGGACCTCCATATGTACCTAAGTCTGTCCAATCTTTAAAAAAAAACTTCTGCCTGAGGTGAATCTTCTGCAAGGAAAGCATTGTCATAGCACCCACAGCCGACCAACCAAAGTGACACGTTTATTTAGAGCAGTATTTTACACAGGCAGCAGTGAGGAACATTTATGACCACAAAAGCACTGTCGAACCTGGTCACATACTTGCCCGGTAACCCAATCTAACACCGCAGAAACAGACATCCCTGAGGAGGAGGAGAATGAGAAACAAGTGAGGAGCGAACGCACGGGGGCGTTATGAAGCACGACATCCGGCATGGTCATACGATGGGGTACAGCGCGTAGCTGGAGATGCCGCAGGCGTTTTCTCTCTTCATGGACATCCGCATGTAGCCACCCTCACCCCAGCCAGTTCCCCAACTGAAGAGATAAGGAGCGATAAATAAGTCACATCAGCTTCTGCAATCACTGGGACATATTCTTTGAGAAGTGGACTCCGATTCCTAAAATTCCCCGCCAGAGGATTCTGATCTTGCTAAGAAATTCCTCCAGCTAAACAGACACTAAAGTAGGATCTAGAATTGAAGCCTGTGAAGTAACCCCCCCCCCCCCCAGCCCCCACCCCAGTGGTAGTTCTGTGGTGTTGGGCAGTGCGTCAAAATGGCTGACCTGTTTTTGATGATCCAATAGTCATCTTTCCCTTCTCTACCATAGCCCACAAGTAGTACGGCATGATTCAGGTTCTCAGGTCTGCAATCCGGCTCGTTGTAGATTCCTGGAAACATACACTTTAATATTAAATATGTTTTGGTCCAAAGGCACAGTGGAGCATTTGTAAAAGGCAAAGGGGGTCTTGCTAGGCTAATTGCTAGGCTAGGATTAGGCTACTGTCCCACCAGGCATCATAGCCAATGGAAGAGCTCACCAGAGCTGTAGAACAGGAAGCTGGGGTGGTCTGCATCCACGGCAACCGTGATGGGACCAATGGCGACCAAGGCATTGGCCAAGGCCTCATCGTCACCAGCAGGAATGAACCGATAGTCCCTGATCCGGGCGACAATCATGTTGCTATCATAGTAGCAATGCTGGTTATCCTGATAAACATGGAGAAAAAAAGTATTGAAAATGTGCTCTGATTCTAAATTGAAGCTTTGTTTATTAGATAAGCCTTTCCCAAAGCACTGTGCAGCTGAACATTCTAGATAGAGCTAACTATTACAATTCTGTTACAGACGGATGCTTTTAAAATCATTTTAGTGATTTTAAAAATGCTGTAAAACAAGTATAAGGATAATCCCTTAAAGCAGCCCGTTCTTAATTCCCTTAAAGGTGCAGTGCATACCGCTGCAGTGTAGGGGTAAGAGTTCTCTGGTGGAAGCCCGTTGTTCACCACGTAGTCATAAGCGTTGGCCATCCAGGCCCCGTTGCAGCCGTACGTGCCGTAGGACCGCGAGCAGTCCATCAGGTGCTGCTCGCTTAGGGATATCAGGCGGCCTGTCGTCTTATACATTTGTCCCTCAACAGCTCCTGTAGTGCTGAAGGCCCAGCATGAGCCACAGAAGCCCTGAGAGGCGTAGAGCACATGACCTTTAAGCTCCTATGGGGGGTCCTCAGTCGATGCCTCCAGAAATGTCATAGTGAATAAAAGAATTAGCCCGTTGCTAATTTGTGGCAACTACGGAGTGTCACATGAGTAGGTGCAGAGGAAAAGTGACAACTCGAGTTACGTGACCCCAGCTTAGGGCACCTTACCTGGTCCTTCACAGGCGTGACATAGCCTAAGGTCCGGTAGTCGATGTCATTGGACTTCTTCTTCTTAGCAGCAGCTCGGAGCTTTGCAGCCGACACGGTCTTGCCTGGCTTCACCATCCACCTATCTATCATGATCCCCTGCAGCTGTCTGTATTCCTGCCGGGTCTGAACGTCACAGTTGGGGTCAGTTAAGAAACAGCGGTGCTCTGCATTGTGATTTAACAAAGAGTGTGACTCACCAGCGCCCCGTATTTATTCATGGCCATAAGGAAAGAGCTGGATCCCCTGTAGAAGTTCTCATTGTTGACCTTGATCATCTCCAAGTTCTCCTCCCAGATGTATTTTCTCTGTTCCTCATTGCTCTAAACATAAAATGTTAATTATTTATAATATTTATTGTATAGTCCAAGGACAATTAAAAAATATTCCACGCATATAATGTCACATACACAGTTAGTTATACCTTGAACAGTGTGTAGTGGAAGGGGAATTATGATTAACTAAACCTTGATATCTGTGAATTAATTTTTAAATATTTACATAAAGTATATGTTAAATAGTTGTCAAAATATATTTACAAACTGCTCTTAAATGAGTGTAAAATGTTATTCACATCTTTATTTGCTTTGCACAAGATGCTAACACAGATAGCCCCCTCTTGAACTTGAGATGCCAACCTTCATGGTCGACATCTTTATCTTCTACACTACTCACGAGCTTCAGCCATAATGTCTGACACAATTCACCTTCTCACTGTAGGAGACGCCAAAGTCCCCCTTCCACCTGGCCCACAGGGTCTCCATGTCCTCTTCTGAGCAGAGCACGGGCTGGAGCAAATGGTGGTGGAGCAGAAATGAGAGCAGCGCAGCCCTCAGGAGAAGCCTCACTAGGCGGAGCGCCGACATTCCCAAGCGTCTCCTGTGGAGGGGGTTGTATACCTGTGGAACACCATCATTTTGAGTGGCCCCTGATCTTGCTGTTCTGTGCTGTTTTCCTGGACACACATGGTCTCCCTGCATGACTTACATTTACTCAAAACCACCCCTGAACTTATTGTTTCTTCCTTAACCCTAAGATTTCCTGAGGCATAGCTTCCATTGCATATGCAATGTATGATGTTACTTTTCACTAATGTCACCTGTGTACCATTAGTGTATCTCGTTATAGTGATCAGGCGCCACACTGAAATCATTCAGAAGCAGAATGACAAACTGCAGCCGACAGTTCGCTGTATTCTCACCTGCCAGAGAGCCTGACGTCTTCCTGGGGCGATGTCAGTTTTCAGAAGGCCCTGCTTGCCCACTGATGTCACTCAGCTAGCAGACTGATAATGACACACCCCTCGGCCATCTTTTATTCCCCCAGGCAGTGGGTGTGATTTTCCGTGGCCCCCATCCAAATCTCACGAAGCCAATCGCCAGCCCAACTGGGAGACGGAAAACAACAACGAAGAACCAAAGAATAATGATACGGGTTGAGTTACTGTTGCTGTTCAGACAGAGAAATGTTCCATTTCTTCCATAGAAGAGTACAACCTGTGACATAAACTGAAGTAAACAGGTTCCAATCATTTTCCAGGTCCGCAGTTTCCAAGAACAGCTCAGCTAGAGAAGCAGAAATACCAGAAAGTCTATTCCACTGTAAAGTTGTTCTTATCTTCAATGGGAATTTTATGGTTTAATATTCATGTTTAATTAGCAGATGCTTTTATCCAAATCAACATACCATTAAGAAGGAAGGATCAGCCAGTCCCTAGAGCAACTGGAGGTTAAGAACCCAACAGTGAAATCACTGTGCTGAGCCTGGGATTTGAAGAGGCAACCGATTACAGGCTCAGTGTCACACACCACCCTCCTAGACCTATTTTCATAGTGCATTCATCTTAATCTAAAAATCCATTGCATTTTAGCCATTGACAAAAATACTTGTCACCTGTTTCATTCAATTCTCACCAAAAATAAAAGAATGTAAAGACTCTTATCAGTAAATCCAAACACTTAAGGTATTGGGTGCACAGCACGCATATAATATTCATCCGGTGCTATAGACCAATCACTGCTGTACCCATAAAAACCCTTCAGCCGGAATTGATCCTTTTATGGACTGTTTTCCATGCAGTTTCCTCAGGGTCTTACAATTTGGTTTGCCATAATGACAGGTAGCAAGAAGCACTGTAATCAGAACTGCAGAAGGACACAGACCTGTCAGGAAAAACACACATCGCATTTCTGTCCTGTCGCAGTCCTGCAGTTGCTTTAGCCCTTCCACATGCACTCACCATAATGCAGCTGGATCATTCTGAAAAATGACAGTGTGTGCCTAGATAAGCACTTCTCTTAGTAAGCAGTGGTAGCACCAGGGATGGGGATACCCAGCTGTTAAGGTTTTACTTGTTATTGTTATTGAATGATGTAATCCATGGATTCTCAGTGGCTAGCCGTGTTTACTACGGTATATCTGGAAGAATAGTAGACATAAACAAGCTTAGCTACTGCAAGGCCTCTCCAAATGCATATTTCACACACATATTACTGCACCATGCATCCATGTTCACTAAATGAAGCTGCTTCTACATTTGAGTTGATTTTATTTAGATTGCACTTTATAACTTGAATAAGACTGATAATACTGGAGTCCCATTTGAGGTTCCTCCCGTCTTGTTCCCTGTGTGTTCTGGGAAAAGATCCTGGCTCACTGTGATCCTGTAAGGGAGGGATAGACGTCAACGGTTTCACTCTCTATGCTTTCAGCACTGAAGCAGTTAATTCGCACATGTTATTCTGTTCTCCATCGTGCACTTGTGCATACAGTACACCAGGGTGTTCTCACACTCAGTATGGAATGTTCAGCAAGCCAATGTCCATAGTGTTATATTCCATGTGTCCAGTTACACAGCTAACGACATTGTAGACTACAAGCCAGCGTTTTAGCAGGAGCTCCGGGCTCTGGGTTGGAAACTGAGGTCTCTTTGCTGAAACAGCTGGGAATTATGGGTATGACTCTACTCTGCAAACCTGATAATGCTCTACTGATACGGAACTGTACAGACAGGAAATGTCTTTCTGTTCTGATCCATTATCGATTGAATATACCTATGCACATCACGGCGTACTGGCTGTGTGTGATTATGAGAAAAGTGATCTAACGTTCATCCTGTACCTGGAATAACAACTTGCACATTACTGCGAACTACACATTATAGGTCCCCTGCGCTGATCCGACGGTTTACGTCAGGGAGCAAACACTCATTATACGTAAGTGCTGACGCTCAGCTTTCCATTAGACACAAACGTACACGGACTCGCGCATCATGTAGAGAAGAGAGCAGTAACTAAACTCTACCCAGTTTTATATTATCATATAAATTATGATGTTATGAATTCCTTTGATTCGGTTTGACACATTCAGGTAAAAACGGGCATTTAATAAACCTGAATTCTTGCAAGGACATCGTGTTAAATACAATGTAAATGATTCTTATGCAACTAATGTTCAAGCCCTTTAAATTTTACTTTTTTATTTTTATTTTTCTATGCTGTTTTATCTGACGTTTCCGCCAGCAATAACAATAATACAATAATAAAACGGCTATTCCACCGTAAAAGAACATCAATAAAACTGTAATAGGGCGATAATAAAACGGTAATAAGATGGTAATATGATTGCGTCACTAGAGCAGGCGCGGGGACCGTGCACGCGCCGGAACGCCGTGAGCTCCAGACTACGACGCGCGTGTCAGCGCATGCTGCTGCAGCACTGCAGTGGCTTCTGGTTGCATGGCTTCGCGTCTCCTTCTCAGTCTGGACAGTAGCGCCGGCTTCACGGCCGTAAACTGAGATGAGTCACGAATGAGACCTGCAAGATGTCTTTCAAGGTAAACGCCACTTTTCGTTTACATTCTTTTTCTAATGCCCTCGCAGGTAAGTTTCGAATTATTTGGACGTGACGGCATAACGCATGGATGTACACATTATGGTCGCAATCGGTGCTTTAATATTATGCAAAAATGTGTGAACTACAGGGACAGTGCAGGGTGGGGTATTGCTGCGGGGTGCACTCCGGCCGAAGGGAAATATATTGCCTGACCTTCAGTTATGGCATGAAATAATGCGAGAGTCTGGCGCTGATGTATCACTGATGAACTAAGAGACTTCAGAAGAAATGCTTATATAAATTAATCCTTTGTAAGCTGAATTTAGCTCGTAACATTTAAAGACGTGAAATTGGAAGGAATCACAGAAACCTGAAGGTTCTGCCAGACTTAGAGGGAGACTGACATACTGTAGGGCAGTTTATGTTAACTCACATACCTGAGAAATACATAGACAGAGTTAATTACATATAATTACAGTACCCAGTGTCTCTGTCAGTAGTACTCAGAGTACTTGTCACAGAACAGAGCCGCCATGACGGAAGGTTGCTTTAATTTGGGTTGTCTGAGACTGTCCCATGATTATATTGCACAGGTCTGTAAGTTAATCTGTAAATTAATCTTAAACGGGTTACTAGTTACTGTTATGTCTTGCAGAAGGAAACCCCACTGGCCAACGCAGTGTTTTGGGCAGCGAGGAAGGGGAACCTGGCATTGCTGCAGCTGCTGCTGAACAGTGGCCGAGTGGACGCCGACTGCAAAGACAGTGTAGGGACGCCGCCCCCGAGAGATACTCCTGAGAAATAAGACAGGGCGCGTGTGAGTGAGTGTGCGTTAGCTTCACAGTGTTTCATCATGTGTGCACTTGTGCATGCGTCCATATGTGTATGCATGTGCGTGTCTGCGTGTGTCCGTCTGTGCTTATGTGTTTTTGGACGTATGAAATAGGGTACTTTAGTTTTAAGGACGATATTCACCGGAAAGCGGACAGTGATGTTTTCTAAACAATTGTGGAGTTTAACTATAATATTAAAACACTGGTATGAAAAACAGCTATACCTCCCCAAAAATCATAGTTTCCTTTAAACTAACCTTTTCCTACAATAAACATTTTTTCTTAAGAAAAACATCATATAAAAGACTGGCCCTATAATTCAGTTTATTGGAAACAGTAAAGCACAATATGTTTTTATTTGTTTAATCTGTAAAAGTGTTCTAAAGCCATCAAAAACATCTTCCCTGAATCCTCAAATGTGTTTGTACTGTCTCTCTCAATGCAACACAAGTGTCCTTACGGTCCTTGTCAAATTCAGACTGAGATATTATTGGCATTTTATGAATAGGGCTGCAAAGTATTGTCCATGTGTAATTTGAGAGATGACCAAAGATCTACTGGGAGTAATGGGAAGAATTAGCACTGATCAGTAAAAAAGGTTGATAGAGCATCATCAAAAAACATTTTTTGTCATAGGTACCATTCAGGAGTTGATGATATTGAATATTACAGGCATTTTATATATTTACACTTAAATTACAGTAACATCAAAATCTAATGGCGACAGTTAAGAATTTAGCTTGCTAGCTAAATATTAACACATTTTGCTTTGTATAATGTGTTTTAAAGAGCCAGGTGTGTGTGTGTCTTGATGTCGCCAAGGGAGAGATGACATGCAGATGTCAGTTAATCGTAATGTCATTTCCTTTCCAGTATGGCACCACTGCTCTGATGGTTGCCTCCTACAGTGGCCACTATGACTGTGTGAAAGAGCTGATCATGCAAGGGGCTGATATCAACTTACAAAGAGAGGTATGATTTGCCCTGGGGGGTGGGGGGTGTTTTTTCTAGGGGCAGCTTACCGGTTACTGCACTGGATCCTTGTCTGTGAGCTAACAGCTTAAAGTCTCTCTTATGGGACCGTTTCGTTAAACCTTGAATTTGTGATGGAGGAGTTCCATCACTGGCAAACGGGAAGCAAGAAAGTAACTGAGCTAGATGGAGTTTAACTGCTAAACTAGTTGGGTTCCTGAAAGCACAGGGTCATCAACCCACGGTAGGTTTTGTACCCTAATTTCCCTTCCCGTGTCATCATCCTCTGATGGAATTCCTCATGTGACAGAATGTCAAACTGTGATTAGATCTTAACATTGGTTAGAGCTCAAGCTAAGCGAAAAAGGCCTTTGAGGCTGTTTGAATTTTACCCCATCAGTGTTTGACCTTTTCAGAAAAACTCTCAAGCCTCATGTTATCTGGGCAGTTCATGGAGGACAGATAGACATATTTATGGCAGAAAGCTGAGAGACTCTGAATCTTCTCACATGATGCTGAAAGTGGGTTCCATGTCTTTATAATCCTGTTTTACTCTCTTCCGTTCATCTATAAAAATTCAAGAGACTTAAGAAGCTTCGGGCAAGGGTAAATTGAACCACATTTAGAGCAGAATAATCTTGAGTAGTACTATGACAGTGTATGGAACTTGACCCCACAACCTTCTAAGTCACAAGACCATGTTCTTAACCATGATGCCACCTAGCTGACAGCAGAGGAATGTGCTTATCGTGTGGTGTCTTTTTCAGTCGGGCGCCACAGCTCTGTTCTTGGCCTCGCAGCAGGGCCACAACGACATTGTGAAGCTTCTTTTTGAGTTCGGGGCCTCCACCGAATTCAAAACCAAGGTACCTTGTTGGCGGCGGTTGGGGGGGGGGGGTGTAAGGAGGGTGCCTCAGAAATGCATGTACTAAAGAAAAAATATGTAACAGAGGGGAGGGGACATTTTCTTCCTGACACTGTCAGCAGTTCAGGTAGCAGCTCCATCTTCAGCAATGGCCTTTAAACTCACCAGGGCGCCATGAATCTGGCTTGGTGAGCTGCAGTGTTTCGCTGCATCAATGTGTCTCTGCAGGATGGCGGCACAGCACTTTCAGCTGCATGCCAGCACGGGCGATCCAGTGTGGTGGAGACGCTGCTGAGAAACGGCGCTGGCATGCACGACCAGCTGAATGTGAGCGCCTACCCCTCCTCCACCTCATCCTGTGCCATAACATCACCTCCACTACGCCCCACGCATAGCCCTGCCTCCACCCCATGCCGTAACCCTGCCTCCACTCCACCCCTTGCCGTAACCCCGCCTCCACTCCACCCCTTGCCGTAACCCCGCCTCCACTCTGCCCCTTGCCGTAACCCCGCCTCCACTCTGCCCCTTGCCGTAACCCCGCCTCCACGCTGCCCCTTGCCGTAACCCCGCCTCCACTCCGCCCCACGCCATAACCCCGCCTCCACTCCGCCCTATACCATAACCCTGCCTCCACCCCACTCTTTGCCATAACCCCTCTTCCACTCTGACCCATGCCATAACCCCGCCTCCACCCCACCCTGTGTTGTAACCCTGTCTCCAACACTCTGCATGCTGTCTTTCCTCCTTTGATGGTTTATCCCTGAAACAAATTAGTGAGTAACACCAGAGGATACAAGTTACGTTTTTAAGGTGACAAAGTGACAAATGTGTCAGCAGAAAGGGCTGGCCCACAGTAGTGGATATTGGACTGTTTTGGAACCATATTGTTTCTAAAAATTGTTATATAATAAATGAATTACAGTGATGGATTACAAGGCATTATTTGTAATTATGTTTGTAGTTATAAATACAGAAATGCAGCAGTCTGTGAAAAATGTGACTTGTGAAAATACCTCTATGAACTGCATTAAAAAAGACAGCTGAATCTGCATCACTGTGTACCTGCTATACACAGCCGGCCTTGCATTGCATGCACGTCACCGCATGACGTCTTTCTCCGATGCCTAACATGGCCCCACCTCTGTTCCTTACTAAGGATGGAGCCACACCCCTTTTCCTTGCTGCCCAGGAAGGTCACTTGATGGTTATACGCCAGCTGCTGTCCTCGGGGGCCAAAGTGAACCAGCCGCGAGAGGTACGAGGCACCGGCACATCAGGGCAGGAGGTCACCTCCCACCCTGACCCCTTCAGGCAAATCAGCGTAGCCCTAATATATGCAGACCTCCTTCTACAGGCAGTCACAAAAAGTCTGATTGTCTTCTTAATTAATTAGCGAACACTTGTATTTGGTCACTTTTGTATGTTACAGTTTTATAAATAGATCTGTTTTACATGTTTCACCCTCTGGGGTTGACGGCATTGTCGGTGATGCCGCATGTCTTTCTCGTGTACAGTGCTACCTCAGTATATGTCCGTTTTGGAATGAGTCCAACTTGGTATACGACCTTTGTTTGGAATACGACTCATGTGCTAGAACTTGTATGGGTCAAAATGAGTCACGACATCGCACACTACCCTTGTTTACCTCTCTCGAGACAAAGTCACAACTGCCCACGAGCGTCAGTACACCAGTTGTTACCATTCAGTGAACAACCCGCGCTATAACTCTCTTTTAATTTATTTCATCTAATTGCTTTTGTCTTTATTTATTTTAGTATTAAGCAGTGTTTAAATTATTTTATACAACCCCAACTGTCATGCCCCGCTTGTCCGCTCCTTCTGTGTGCCACGCCCCCTCACCTACCTCGTGTGGAATCCCTGTGTTTACCAGCTATTTCTTGTTGCTCTCATTAGTCTAATGTATTTAAGTCTGTATTAGGTATGTTTTCCCCAGTATAAGTCCAAGGATCTGGAACCGATTAAGGACGTATACCGAGGTACCACTGTATCATTACTTGTTCATTGTATGTTCATTACTTGCTGAAATCTTATTGTAGAAACATGAAAATAATGCTAGCTAAGTCTTTTCAAAATGTCCATTATTGGTTTTCCAAATTAGGTTAAATCGGCAAAAAAGTAAACCATGTCACCTTTCTTTGTTTTACCTGCATTGGGGGCGTGTAGTACTGCCCTCACCTGAAGATCGCTATTTGCATTCTAAATAGCTGCATTACCGCTTATTCACATCGCATTCGCATGATAATTTGTTGAACAATTCAATGGTGAAACGTGATCAAGATACATCCCCGTCAGCACCATAAAAGGGCAGAGAGGTGTGGCAAAGTGTGAATGGCTCATGCATACACATAATGAAAGGAGGCCAGAAATAGTGACATGTGTTAGGTTTTTCTTATTTATTTATCCAACTGAATGTTGCAACTACACAATTTAGTCATGTTCATGTACCCAAGACTTTGATGATCAAATATTTTGGATCAAAACAAACTGTCGCCATTGCTTACTATGTACTTTTATATTGTTTCTGCAAGTGTTCCAAACTGCATTTTGCAATGTCTATACTTTGATGTCAAATTACAAACTTAACATAAATCTG
>JAODJW010000001.1:18266465-18288386 GCA_026777045.1 Hyperopisus bebe
CTTTGCTTTAATATTAGGGGAAACATTATTTCCTGATAGACAGGGGAAACATAGGGAAACCGAATTGGCCGGAACACCTGCACAGCCGTGAATGAGAAATCAAAGTGAAAAAGTTGAGTTTCAAACTGCTGAAGTTGGTTTAACTGCTGTACTTAGGATGTTATAAATCACCGATTCAGGGGAGTTCCATTTTCCGTCATGGAGGGGATTTCCCTTGTCTTTCCCGTGTTTTTCCTAGTCCCGATGCCTGTCGTCCACAAAGCTGCTCTGTCGCTTATCACAGATATCGCTTTACACGCGTCTCTGCGATGGGTGTTATGTGCAGCAGACTGCACCTTCACGTTTGGATTGTAATCATTTATCAAACGGCCATGAAGGTTGTGGACAGAAACTTTACGCCTCCTTTTTAGCTTTTAGGCTAAGGGCTGGAAACATTATTGCGTCGACCATTTAAAATCCAATCTGGCCTCCATTGCGGAACGTGGGAGATCTACTATTTTGCAAATTGCATTTTCAATATGACAACAAAAACACCGTCTTAGTGCCCCAGTTAGCAAAATGTTTTTTTTTCTGTGCTATGATGAACTGCCTTGAAAAAGATTAAGGGGTCAACATCATTATGTTTAAGACTTTTTTTTTATGAAGAACCATAAAGCACTATCCTGTAGACTTTCCAGCCGGCTCGCCCGTCTGCCTGTGACGTCTTCCCTGTATGCCCATCTGCCTGTGACGTCTTCCTTGTATGCCCTGCTACTGTACTGCTGCTCATCCTGCCATCTGAAGCAGCACCAGCACCAGCACCTGCCTGCCATCACTTGCCAGCTCCACACTTTGAGACACTAATGTTAAAATTGTGACAGTGTGAATTGGGACTTCGCCATCTTGCTCATTTGATTTCCTCTGCCGGCCCCTGGAGGATGGGCTCCCCCTTTGAGTCTGGTTCCTCCCAAGGTTTCTTCTTTCTAGGGAGTTTTTCTTTGCCACTGTCACCACTGGCTTGCTCACTGGGGGCTTTGGGCAGGGAAGCTGTAAAATGCTTTGAGACAATGTAATGTTGTGAAAATCCACTATACAAATAAAATTGAATTGAATAGTGTGGAACAAAAGTGGAGAAACTGATTTGCGTCTGCCAATCAAGAAAAGCTTATTATTCTATTAATCTCTTTTGTTCCTAGATATGTACAAGCACTCAGTTGACCTTGGGATGTGAACCTATACCCTTCTGATCACAGTCACAGCATCCTAACCCACTGAACCACAGGTATGGAGTCCCCAATATGTACACAGTGGTCTCTATTGTTTGGAAACCTTGACTTTCAGTTTCATACATTTATGCAGATGGGTGTTTGTGATCGATGACACTGGCATGTAGATTTTTAAAATGTAACTAGAAACAACAGTTGCCTGGTGCTGAGCTATATGTCCGCATGGCAAATAAAGTATATCTCATTAATATTACATACGCTGTCTAGGCCAAATTACAGCCTGTAGCACACATTATTTCAACATTAAAAGTTCATAATGTAATTCCGTATAAAACTATACTGTAGAGGGCAGTAAAAGTCTTGTTCACTCATTTTCTAAATATTGGGATACCCCATAGAATTCCAACTTTTACCACTCATTTGTCAAAGTGAAATAAAGGATATATTTATCCATTCGTTATATACTCTATACATACTGAACAAATTCACCAAAATTAACTTTTATTTTTGCTTTTGGCATTCTTTCAGCAGATTTAAAATACTTTGTTTAAATACAATATTATTTGCATATTGTCTGTACAATAAATTACCCACCAATACAGTATCACTAAATTTCATCTTGTTTCCATTTCATTAAAACGTTCTCTTAGTTTCTTAGCTTGTCTTTAAGCGGTTATTTGTCTGAAAGACAAAAGTAAATGATTTCAACAACCCTCCCCCCACGAAAATTCCCACAAGCAACAAAAGCTTTTACGCTACATGTAGCTTCTTTGCCTGTCATCTGCCGCTCCAGCAAGATGTTTAAGAGATTAAGATAAATCCTTCCACCCGCTCTCAGCACGCCACGATTATGATTATACATGCAAAAACGCATAGCAAACATACTTGCAGGAGACGTAACATAATACAGATCTAACAGATATTATGGAATATATCAGGATTGTTTTTGAAAATATAAAAGGATTTTTTTCTTTTAAAAATGTTATTTAGAGCGCAGTTAACTTTCTGTGTATCTGAAACGGCAATACATTGACTGTACACTTGAATTCAGATAAATGTTTTATATATACAGATATTGACAGATCTCTGATTCCCAAAGGTTACAGCCACTTAAAATTATAGAGGGGTGGCGTCATTTATTAATTTAAATTATTATAATTGCCTTTACAAGGTGACAAAAGATGACGTCATGTAACAGCAATAAAGGAAACCTGAAGTAGACACTTTGCCGCTCATTAATCATTACAGCCAGCAGGATAATCCTTCAAAGCACCTTGTGTAATTAATCATTTAATATTCTCCAGATAAGACCATAATCAGGTTGTGCTGAGTAAGGAAAACGCTTCTAGCTTTTAAAATATTAAGTATTAGGTTCTGTAGTGCCTGTATAAGTAATTGCATGATTAAAGGGCAATTTGATTCGATTTCTCTGCACGGTAAGAATAATTAATGAAAAAATTCCAGCTAGAAAGTCCAGTGATTGATAATCTGTTCACGTTTGTGAATAATTTCTTTTAAAATGTAACATAAAAAATTTAACACATACTTTTTAGTAAAATGATTTCATAAATGTTTTGCCATCAGCAATGAACTCCTAACAAGTAAGGCATAAATCTAAAAGAAATACACTAAACGGAGCCGCTCGCACTGTGTTGTACTGTGATGTAAACACGCTTTGTCTCCCAGGATTTCTGGTGTGACGGTATTCCCAGTAGTTCTCCCCGCATTTTACCACAGCATACCGCTCATTCATGACACGGCTGTCATTATCTCGGCCCCCGCACATCCCCTATTAACGTCGCCCGACAGCGTTTCTGTCGGTATCCTATTAAAATAACCGACAAAGGGGTGGGGTGACTTGCTCCCCTCCATTGTTATGAGATCGACTCGGGGAGTGGCCTTGTGCGCCCCCCCCCCCAATCATCCCTGCATGCTCAGAAGAAAAAGCCCCCTTATTCAGATTACAGCGGGCAGGCATACTGTTATCCGCTCTTCGACTCTACGCGATTTGAGGCGAAGCACATCCAAGATCCCGCTTGTGTCTAGGTTAGATTTCATGGGGCCATCTCTACCTGCCTGGACTTGAGACCCTGATCTCAGGTTCTGGCCATGGGGAAAAAAGTATGTTTAAGCAAGAAATCCTCCATTCTGTATGGTGGATGAAGTAGGTAAGCCTACAAGCAGGCTGTTGGGGATACAGCATACAAGGGTGTTGTGAGATTTAGAAATTCCGTTTCTGATTAGGAATTCAGAGAGGGAGGCTTTGATGTGGAGAGATATACTTAAAAAGCGGCGTGCAGAGACCCATCGTAAATGAGCTAATAGAAGTACGTAAAAAAAATCACATGGTATTAAAAAATGGGAAAAATCCAGCTACCGCATGAACCCCTCGCGCTGGATCTCCGTGCAGAAAAAGCACGGACGGCCCGGGCTCCGAGACTGGGGTTCAATGCGGTCCCTTGTCCGCATATCCCCATCGATACTCGGGAAACTTGCTCAGCCGCACGCCATCATGAAAAACGTGGCTGCTCCACGTACTATTCTCGGCTACAATCTCATGCAAAACGCGCCGATCACCTAGCCTATACCAAGCACATGAACATTTGAAACTCGCATACTTTTTATTTATTTATTTAGAAGAACCATTCAACGCAGCGGTTAAATGCTACTTTATCAGTAAATAATAATCCGCTGTAATAAAGTGGCGAACGGGAGGCGATCCCCATCTCCGCTGCGGGAAACGCGGCGAATGGTCCGTCGGAGCGACAGGTCCTCCAGTACAGAGACGGAAAAAAATGAATGGCGTGACGCAGAGGAAATACCTCACAACACAGACCCGTAACAGAAGCCCAGAGCCCGGGCGAGCACTTCCAGACGATCGTCGGTGCGCTTCTCTCTCTCCCTCCTTCACTCTCACCCTCCCTCTCGCCGAGGTCGTGAGCCTAATGACTGTATGGTGACTTGGGACTTGGGATTTTCTCACAGCCTTAAACGGGTTTTCAGATTGGACTTTCCTTGCATTTATTTTTTTTCTCCTCGTGGATGGGATATAAGTGCATGTCGACAGCTTGCCTGCTAGCTAATGCGCTCTCTTCCGTTTTTCTCGCACACGGCAAATGTCAGAGGAGTAATTTAACCCAGAAAGGGAAGCAACTGTTTCGGGCAAAAATACACATTACAGAATCTCGACCGGTGTGTCCAAGCGGGCACTATACTTTCCAAAGGGCTTGACAATAAGGAGGATACGTTTCAAACGATACCGGGAAACTACTTTTCCAAGGATTTTTCTGGTTGCTGGAAGGGGCGTATCATTAACCGACGTCAGGCATTCCTTGCGGATTTCGCTTTTACTGCGCTGGATTAAATTTGCTCCATACAGTAAGTTATTTAGCTGCTGAAAGTTACCGCGATCTGGCGGGGACGCGTATGCGTGCACACCCCCCATCCTCACCGCTCTTGGTATTTCACCATGTTTGCATATTTATTACATTTGCGGCGGAGATACATTTTAGCGCCTTACTTGTATTTAAACATCTGAATGCGTATTCTTGAGGAACAGGAAGAATACCGCACACCTCCAAATGTCTGAAGAATTACAAAACCAATACCTTACAAAGAATATCCTCCGGTGATCCCAACAGCGGATTATAAAAATAAAAAGAAAGTAATAGGGGAAATGAATTCTCTGTGATAAATTAAAAAGAAAAATTGGTTTTGTCGGACCAGTTTGAAGCCGTGATGGCAAACGACGTCCCATACGACAGCCGAAATATTGTAGAGATCTATATATACCATAAACTGCTGAAAACGGGCTATGTGTGGGAATTCCAGGCGGCCGGAGACACCGATTCTCCCAATAATGGATCGGTGGACTCCTTCCCTCCCGGCTCTCAAGTTTTGGCACGCCGGTCTCAAGCAGCTGCCGCCGGCGGAGAGGACGCGTCGCCTGTCCGCAGCCGGACGCCCAGATCTGACCCACACGCCCGGCTGCACAGGGTCCTGCGCGAAGCGGGAGACGAGATCGAGAGGATGTTCCAGCGGGACTTTTCAGAAATGCACGAGGAGCTGCACATCACGCCCAGCACGGCGCAGCGCCGCTTCACGGCCGTCATCGAGGAGCTGTTCAGCGATGGCGTGAACTGGGGCCGTATTGTGGCGTTTCTCGAGTTCGGCGGCACCATGTGCGTGGAGAGTGTCAACCGAGAGATGACGTCCCAGGTGGATAACATTGCACACTGGATGACGGAGTACCTGAACGGACCACTCCATAACTGGATCCAGGAAAATGGTGGCTGGGTATGTCTAATTAAATTAAACTATACGGTTAACTTTTCTGAACCCCCCCCCTCCCCAAAACAAAAAAACAAAAAAAAAGAAAACCCAAATTCCTGCTGTGTCCGAGTGTGAGTCGCTGCGCCGTGTATATCCCAAACAAGGCCACTGTAATCAAAAACATATTTGAAATACCCGCCTTATTGTTTCTCGAGGTCTACTGAGGGTGCATATTATCCACCTACCACACAATATAATTATGGATCACGTAAGCCTATGCATTCTTTGATTTTGCGCCAAATCAAGAGTAAATTGTGAAAATATGTGCGCTTAACGTACAGTTTCCCATGCAGCGCTCATAAACTGCAATAGATGTACTAGTATCGTGAATACCGAATTTGTCTTTTGATTTAAATGTCACCGTTTGAATGGGAGTGACACCGTGTAGCTTGGGGAAATACCGGACACCGTTCCGATTCCTTATCTAGGCGGTCTCTCTTGTTGTGGGTTTGAAGTCCGACCTATAATTGCGTTACGCTGAGCGTAAGTGATTGCGCAGAGGCTGTGTGCAAAGCGTCTCCGTGGCGTCCCCGACAGTCTGGGGATTTTTTCGGGGTTCCTCCGGGTTTATAGCTTTCACTACCGCTAAGGAGCGGTTTGATCAAAGCACGCGATCAAGTAAATGACTGCCAGAGATCCGTCATGCCACCGACGAACCAGATAAACCTAATCGGACATTGTTGATGAGAGTTATATCTTAAAAAAAGATAGAAACTTGGAAAAAGGTCTGGCCAAAGGCTTGCAGGATTGAAGCCCCAGAACCTCTGTCTGGTGTATAAATTTGTCAGATGTGAAGTAAAGCTGGAGCACTGGTCCGTCAGTGTCCAAGCCGTAATGGTCCGTCCTGGGTGGTTGTGATCTGGGTGTTATAGCAGGAGGCGAGCCCTGCAAATTCGTGTTCAATATGAGACACTGAAGTGTTGACGTGACACCAGTCCGAATGGGTGACAGCTGGTGACAGCTTTGCAGAGATCCCTCTCACTCTTGGCATCACCTGAGCTGCATCATATAAAATGAACCCCAGGAAGGGCGTTGGGAAGAGGGGCTTGCCTGGCGTGTCGTTTATCCCCGAGGGTCATCGACGTCCTTGTGAACAGCTCATGTTCATTTTTTTCCTCCTTCATCCCTTAGGGTGATGAGCTGCATTGCAATTGGGTCATAATCAGCACAGAGTTGGTTTAAGGGGATTTTAATATGCATTTGCATTAATTATTATTCCCTGGTTCTTTGTCTGGGGGTGAGGAGCAATCAGCTGCTAATTTATGGCTCTTATTTCATTTAAGGTATGTTTTAGCTGTCATACAAGCAGGCTGAGTCGTCTTTGGAAGGCAGGATGCTAAGGTTGCTGATGCGAATGGTTCAGTCAGAGCGGTGTCTTTGATTGGCTGCCTGTTTCGAAAGGAGCCCGTATCACAGTGATAACTCGCACGGCTGGTATCTGGCTTTTCACGGAAATGCACATTTGTGCTCCTGATTTCACTTTGTAGGGTGTTCTGTCTCTGATCCTATTAGGCAATTCAGGCTGTCAGAGTCGGTGCATCAGTGAGACAGCGGGAGATCAGCTCTAAGCATCTTTTTTTGGAAGTTGCAGGTGTTTTTCTCTTCTAATCTGATTGGCGGTTTGGGATGAAGGAATGAGAGTCTGTTTCAGCATGCGTCTGGCAAAGCTGACGTTCTGCTCTGGTTTTTCTGCAAGGATACCAGACTCCATGCTGCGTTAAGAAATGGCAGTAAGCCTTTCCCTGTAATTCAGTGTCTGGAAATTTCTCGTTTTGTCTAAGGTGAGGTAATCTGCTTAGCGGCACATATGCATGTAAACGAAGTTAATCCTCTGTAACCGAGTTAGGCAGAATAGGCGTGCAATGGTAACAGTCTGAAAATACCCCGTGAAATGTTTCTGAGATCATGATTCGAGATGTCAAAGACGGGTTTTATCCCATGCTTATTTGAGAGCAATCTGAACGATCGTTGATTTTTCAAGGTCAGGTAGAAGACCTCATATGAGTAGCGGGTTCGAGTGAAAGACGTAAAAACAGCACGCATGAGTGAAACATGTTTGGGTGGATTCCGTCTGGGGCAAAAACGTTCCACCTCACCAGTAATTCATAGTTGTTTCCACCTCACAGTTACTGATGTTTGTTAAACCTTGTCTAGAAGCTTTAACATCTAATTATCTCTGTGCAGAAGGCATGACTAGCACCATAATGAGACACCTACAATTATTTTCACCCACTTACCCATCGCCTTATTCCTAAATTGATATGATTTATTTTTCATTTTTTAATCCAATACTGCTCAATACTTTTTTGTTAAGGGTACGGCTCCTCAAAGCATCACCATAGACTGACTGCAGTCATTCCAGAAACCAAAAAGGTCTTGAAAATGTCAGTATGGTATTCATTCAGTTCTCTTCCAACGGTGATGGCTTTCGGTGGCTGCACCGTCCGGATTGTGGTGTTTGGATGTAACACATGTAACCCAGGTATTCCCAGGAGTCATGTGACCAGGAGAAGGTCTTAAGCACTGAAAGTGGATCACATGATTTTGCTAGAGAATAGGATTTGTGTTCGGAAGCACAAGGAGGGCTAATAATGCCTAAGGACATCATTCAGTGGGGAGACACGACACTGTCAGAAAAACAGGCACGAATCTCTACCTCTGCTTTTCACTGGGGCTGTACCCTCAGGGGTTAGGCAATTGTACCCTATAGCTGTAGGTAATTCTACCTTTTAAGGTACAGAAATGAACTCTGAGGAACATCCCCAAGGTAAAAACAACATTAATGTACCCCCAATGGTACAAAAATGTTCATCAGAGTCCATTTCTGTACCACAGTTACCTACAGCTAGGGGTACAATTGGCATATCCTTGAGGGTACAGCCCCAGTGACAAGGTACAAATTGGTACTCTTTTTTTTTCCTGACAATGGAGCATCAATCCAAACATATACCCTTGCCATAATTGGCACAGCCACACCCCCTCTCCCTCTAAATCATGGTCTTGATGGAATCTTCTGGACTAGCATTTCATCCACCCCCAGGTGGGTAAACACATGTTATTCTTTAACTGAGCTGGCTAAAAGTTGCCAGCCCCCCGTGTGAGGACACCGTTCACGGCGTGGCTTTGTGTCTTGGAAACCGAGAGCTGTAGTTTCGGTGCACAGTGTGGGTCGAGAGCAGGCGGGTGACGCGTTTGTGATCCTACCCGCTTTCACTCACCCACAAGTGACTCGTCGCCGGCTAACCCTGAGATGCGTGAAGTCTACTTAACAGAGGAGTAAAGAGCAACACAGAACACCGGCACTGCAGAAGAGATGCCTGGGACATCAAACGAGAGCTCAAATGCACAGCTGCTCTTCCGTTCCTTACCTCACGTGCATTCTGAACACGGAGGCTTTTCTTTTCCCACTGGAAAAACCAACGACAGATCTGATACGCGGAAGATGTCTCGGAAGACCTTCTCCGGTTGGCGTGTAGAGGCAGAGCCACGAGTGGCCGCTTTGTTGCCGTGCACGGGCTCCTGCGCACGTGCTCAGTCGCGGTTTTGCATTCCCATGCCTCTGATAGGCCTTTGGTTATGTTATGCAAATTAAGTGGGCGTGGTCATATATGTCTACAGCAGGATAGGCTCTGACTGCTGCAGATTAGCTGATCTCTCTTTAGTGAATGTCTTTTTTTGCTAAGAGATATTCAGGTTTCTGTTAGTGTTAATTCAGAGCTTAGTGGCGCTTAGTGAACTAAGTTGAAACAAATCTATTTATTATTACAATAATAAGATATGTAGAAAAATGAATGATAGACCTATATTGTGTAATCCAGTACTCTAGTTTTGGGGTCCTTATTGAAACAGGTAGCTTTTTATGGTCCCTGTTCCCATGATCCAGGGGTTTCCCAGGTCATCAGTCTCATTCCTCGTCTTGGCAGTGATCACGGCTTACTTGCAGTTTCACTTGTGTCAGGAGTTTGGGCCCCATTGTGGCTCATAGGCACTGTGGCTGAGTGTAGGATGAATCCGGCGCTAGGAAGCGGATAATCTTCATGCCTCTGTTTCAGAAAAGGATGGCGAATGTGTGTTTTATACCTACATGTGGGCTGGCAGGGTGTGTGCATGTATTTGTTTGGAGGGAGAGAGCAGCATTTAACGGAGACTGCAGACACACTCATCTTCCCATTCCTGTGCCTCCCACCCGAATTTTTGTCTATGACATGAGCTCAGACTCAACAGTGCAGTGAGAGCATGGGAGAGAGAGACAGGGAGAGGGTGAGAGAGACGGAGTGAGAGATGCACACAGGGAAAGGGAGAAGGTGAGAGATGGAGGGAGAGAGGAACAGGGAGAGGATGAGAGAGACGGAGGGAAAGACAGGGAGAGGGTGAGGGATATGGAGAGAACGAAAGAGAGAGTATGAGAGAAGGAGGGAGATGGGGAGAGAGAGGGAGAGGGTGAGAGATAGAGTGAGAGATACAGGGAAAGGGAGAAGGTGAGAGAGATGGAGGAAGAGAGGAACAGGGAGAGAGTGAGAGAGACGGAGGGAGAGAGAGACAAGGAGAGGGTGAGGGAGACGGCTTTCTTTTACTGAGACCGATGCCTTCAAACAGACCCATGTTAAGCTCTGGCTGATGCGGAGGGAGGGGGGGGGCAGAATGTTTGCTGGGCCCTTCATAGAGGAGCAGGTGGCTCCAGATCGGGCTGGAAGGGGGACAGAGGCACTCTGCATGTGGAAAACTTACTGGAAGGCTACAAGTTCGAAGTCCTGGGAAGTTAAACTGAATTAGTGCATGCAAAGTTCGGCAGTGAACATTTGTAAATGAAAACTGCAGTATAATTGTGGTAACTGGCAGTAGTATAATTCTGTGTGATTACACATAAAAATCTACATGTGACATGAACACGAACACAGGTGACCTGTAACATGGCTTTGGGGGAGTGTGACTGAGTGCATGGGAGATGGGTGGGATTACAATGGGGGATGTATAGAAAATGACGGCTTTGGGGTGGGAGACTTTCAGTGAACTGTGGCATTTTATTTTTTCTATTCATGACGTGTTTGCTGGACGAGGGTCTGCAATTAAGCCTCTTGCCATGGAGAGGACAATAGAATCCCCCTACATTCTGGTGAGTAAACACTCCCAGAGCCTTTTGAAATATATATAATTTTTTATGTGCGTGGAGTCTTGTTTGTCTAAGAGGCAGTGGGTGGACTGGAACCACTGTCCCCAGTATGGAAAACCAGAACCATATGCATACAGTCACGGGGGTGGTGCAGGACTCCCCCCCCACACACATACACGTGATGGAGCATGTGGCCCGTATGCTGGGGGTGTGCGCTGGGTGAGTGGGTGTGATCCCCCCAGAGGAGACGTAGGTTTCAAGCGGACCCTGTTTCCTTTTGGCTGAAAGTGCCCTTTTGTTTGACAGTGTGTGTTTGTTTGTTTTTGTGCATGTGGGGAGTGGAGGGGCGGTTATGGGGGCTGGGGTGCACACCTGGAAAATGGGTGGGGGGGTTGATGCAGGGGGACGGGGGTGGAGGCCACCCATGCCATATTGACGTGTGACCACACTGCTGAGCGAGTCCAAACCCCCTCCCCCCCTTTCGGGGGCCCTCAGCGGCGGGAGATGATAAATCACCTCCTTTGCACGCCGCCTGGCACAGCCAATCAGAGAGTGGCGGCGGAGGACTGCCACCTTTTGTTTTCAGAAAGAAATTTTTACTCATCAAAACATGAAAGTGATCTGTTTTTTTCGGGTGAAAATCCCTTCGGTGCTGCAGCACAGTGTGTCTTCGCCACACTTCTGCGTGTAATTCCCCCATCTTGGGGTGTTTTTTGTCTCTCTCTGGTTATCTTGTCCGAGGACATTAAATGTAAACACCAGGCCGTCCTCCTCCCTTATTTAATCGAGTCATGCATCCACACCTGTGGGTGAATCTGCTTAAGGATAAGATGATCGAATCACTGTAGCGCTCTGTTTTTGACATTGTAGTTATTAGATTTGGGGTGGCGTGTTCGTCCCTGATGGAAGATCACAGATAATGCGGCCCCCGGAGCTGAGGCCTGGCTTGATTCATAGGTGAGTCGCTCGTGTAATTCGAACCCGCAGCCTCTGTATGGTCAGGATCCACCATTATGTGCGGCATGCTGTGCTGTGAAATATGAAACCGGGGGGGGGGGGGGGAAGTTTGGGAGGGGAGGCTTTTTTACAGCAACCGAGTGTGGGCAAACACCACCCACCCCAACTCCACCCCCACACACACACGCACGCACCCAGAGCACCTGTTTGTAATCAGAACACATCACAGCGAGGAGGTGTCGGCTTTACGCTGTGCCGAATAGGCAGATTAATACAAAGTACTTGGGGTCAAGGGGCAGAGGTCCACATTAGTACCTAGGCTGTAGTACCTAGCCTATAGTACCCAGGCTGTAGTACCTAGCCTATAGTACCCAGGCTGTAGTACCTAGGCTGTACAGGTCTCCCCCCTCATTGACAGCTACTTCCTAATGGGGTGTTTTTTCCCTGGGAGTGGCTGTCATAAAGGTTGAGTATAAAGGGTTATGGCTAAATAGACCCGAGTAAAGCCCTTACATAAACCTGCAAGCCTCCCAGAGGCGGTGACCTATCTTTTCTCATCATAGACATCGATCCCCCCTTTGGTCACCAGAAAGTTTTTGAATGAGGTTGATTTAGCTGCAATCTGAGCTGTCATCCCTGGAAGATAGCAGCACCTTACAGTAAATTCAAACCCCCCCCCCCCCCCAAAAAAAAAAACCAGAAACAGACAGAGGAACATAGATGTGATTCACTGGCCTGGGTGAGAAACAGACGCGGATGGAGGCGAGAGACAGATGGGGGGGAGGGGTGGTGTTTGGATGGGTTTCAACAGACAGAGCGTCAGCTGCCCTCATGATGCAGCTCTACTCCTCACCAGCTCTGTTTCTGTGTCGCTTTGTCCCAAGTCTGGCCCTTCTTAATGGTACCACTTTGGTTACCAGTCCGGCTGGATCCTGGAGTTCTACTTACGCAACCAATCACCTGGACGCCACATCACCAGTGTGACCCACTACCTTCGCTCACAGACACGAATGAGGCTTTTATTTCAAGTTTGTGTGAGATGGGAGTTGGAAATCCCCATTTTTTCATTTTTAATTAAAGAACACAGCCCCTAATAACATCTGGATACGCAGAAACATCTCTGTAGCTCAGACTCATAATGCACTTATTTATTACCTGAATTTCAGTGTTTCCGTAGTTAAACTGCCAATATATAGGGTCTTTAATGCTGGACGTGTGCCCTTTTAAACACATAAAAATTCCCCCCTAGCTGGCTGTCCCTCTTCCGCACGTCTTGGCAGAGCAACAAGTTGAGTGAAAACAGTCGCGGCGACTCTGGCGGTCGTATCTCCACAGAGCGTGAGCCCCCCCCGGAAGCAGGGCTGGCGGAGAGTTCCAGATGCTCTGGTGAAATCCGAACACGGTCGCCTGTTGGACAGGGGTCTGGAATAAAGCATCCCACCACAGAGGGTGTTGCTCTGGCCAAGCACGGGGGGGTGGGGACAGCCAAGTTTTCCCCCCTCTCCGGTACCTCTAGGTCAAGTCTGGCTCTGTGGCTTGCCATCTGCTCCACTATTTACACTCGAAACTGTGAGGCCTGTAATCTCAAAAGCATTTCCTAGCAGCAGGCCAGCCAGAGCCCGGGAATGCTCCAAACATGAATGCCCCTCTTTCATGCTCCCACAACAACACGTTGGGGCCAACGGCTCAGGACGCGGGCAACCAGCAGCGTTCCAAAGCCACCCCCATCAGCCACGATCCATTATTCAGAAACCCACCCGACGTTACGACTCCTCGTGCCTGTCCCAAGTGACTGACAGAGGTGTGAGAAAAGCCAATGTTAATCCATCAACAAATTTGGATAATGTCTCCATAAAATGCGAAAATGTTTTTGCTCTCGTGCTCTCTCATGAATTCAGAATGATACTTCCCTTTCTTTTTTGGTGTCTAAACTAAAAATAAAATATTACAAGTTTCAGGCTGCACTGATGCCAGGCATTTTACGATTAAAGTTAAAAAAATAACGTTTTTTTTCCCGTTCATCAGCCATTTTAGTTCTGCGATGAATTATAGAAACTTCTGGAGGAAAGCAGAGCATGCTTGGATTCCCAAATAGTTTCAGAGATCAGCAAGATACTGCAGAACAGTCTAGATATTTGTAGTAGCTGAAACGACAATTGCGTCTCAAAAGGTCATCATATTGCTGACGGAAACCAAAAACCTGTGTCTGGATAAACATTTTGAAGGTTGTATTGGGTATGGATGTCGTCTGATATCAGTTAATTTGGTTGAGCATCAACTATGTAGCACAGGCTATATCATTAAATTAAAAGGGATGTTCCTTCAGATAAATTTTCCATTGTAACAGCAGCAGGTGAACCAGTGAGTTTTGTAGAATGGTAAGCAGACAGAGGGAGAGAGAGAGCAGACTTCTGGGAAAAAAGGATGAGACTGCATTGAAACAGTGAATTCAGGAGAGAGCTGTCACAATCTTAGAGGTGGGAGAGTCACACCGCGTAACCAGTGCTCAACACACATACCTCTCTGCGGATTTGGGAAGGCTTGACTCTCACAGAAGTCAGGAAAAACAAAATGGGGGGGGGGGAACAGGGCAGTGTAATTACTTTCTGCAGTAGCATTATAAAGAACACGAACCACAAAAATGTTGTGAAACGGGTGTTGCGATTCCTCGGACGAACAGCCCACACCATCCAAGGGCGTTTCTTAAGTCCGTCAGACAGAACGGCCAGCTGCTCATAAAAGGCAGTGTTTTCCAGTTTGCATGGGATGCGAAATTCCAAAGTAATATTTTTGGGAAGTCTGATGTTTTGGAATCAGCTTGATAATTGCCCAAGGGATCCTTCAAGGATGTTGGGTCACTCACTCAGCAGTTGGCACTGTCGAGGGTGCCCGATGTGATTCCCCACAGTTTACCCTTACAGTTGAGCCTCTTCTTGTTGGAGAGGAACTTGTGAAAGGTTCTGTGGATCTTGGCGGGAGGTGTGAGCAGCAGATTCAACGTGCTGTGCATGTTGTCACATTATGATCTACTAAAGGTGACATCCAATCATCAGGGTGAAGTAGCAGACTGGCTATAAATGTTTTAGCTTTGTGGAAATTTCTGGGATTTTTTTTTACAGTGTTCTCCAATTTGCAGAGTGACAACTCCCATTCTGGGTTTGAGTAGATGTTAGAGTAGGTGTTTAGTTGTAAGTGTCTGGTTTAGAGTGTGGGCGGCTCACTGGAAGCTAACAGGCCAAGGGGATCATCCAGAAGATGACAGTGCAGTGTAAGCTCAAAGCCAGCAAAGACCCCTGGACATCAAGGCAGTGGGGTTGGAGCCGCTCTCCCACAAAGCTGGCGAGGCCGTTGTGACCAGGCGAGGAGCCAATGGCAGGAGCCATCAGAAATTTCCAGCAAAAGAGTGTGATGTAATGTTCTACAAACAAAAAAATGTAAATGAATAATTCATCGGCGGATATGGTCTTAAGCACAAATCAGTCTTCATCCCCCCTGAGTAGGTCAAAGGCAAGGTTTCACCTGAGGACTCCGGGGACAGTGTGTGGTGATAGAGGGCCAGGGGACATGTGAGATGGTTTCTAAAAATAGGAACCCCCTGAGCTTCAATACAGTACAGTATGATATGCCGCAGACTGTGGACAGTAGCACAAAAACACGGTTTAGGTTTCATGCAGTGGATGGATAATGATGTGAACTCGGGCTGGTGGGAAGTCTGGTGAGGAACTTCAAGTAAATCATGCTTCTTTGAAATTCTTCTGGCTTTACTGTCTTCCATCCTAGGCAAATATAATGTTATTTATTTATCTCTAGTCTGGACAGTATGTGGGTGATTTTCCATTAATCATTTCCATTAAAGTAGCACAGGTGTAGGGATGTCACAAACCTCCT
Organism: Hyperopisus bebe; assembly: GCA_026777045.1. Lineage (NCBI taxonomy): Eukaryota > Metazoa > Chordata > Actinopteri > Osteoglossiformes > Mormyridae > Hyperopisus > Hyperopisus bebe. Next base: position 18,281,958 of record JAODJW010000001.1, read on the forward strand.
TCCCCATCTACCTGGATGGTGGCGTCTTGACGTGACAAATCCTGCACTCTTCCAGGTGTGCGCAGTGGCAGTTCAGCAGTTCTCGTAGCTGGCATTGCTCAGTTGCCATGACTACATGGCTCCGGGGCTGGAGCCTAATTGCGTGATGGACAGGAGGTTCCTCGCAGCAAATTTGCGTCGACTCGGTGCTTGCCCATTAGCAGGATCTCCGCTCAGCGGAAATGGGGAGAAGCTCACTTAAATGCCAAATACTGCATCACCCTGAAAACGTTCTGTCTTCTTCGGCTGACTCCTCATCACAGAAACCTGGGCGTGGCAAATTAAGCTGGCCCATCTCTGGCCTCTGCCGGTGTGGCCTGCAAGGCCACGGGTAACCCGAGACCAGCTTATATTCCTGTCAACATACACTAGCCCCTGTTGTCATTATTTATTTAGGCTGCAGAATCAAGCAGCGCTGGGAAATTGACCAGAGACTTGCAAGTTGAACTCCCCAAAGGGTGCAGAGGTGCTATTCTTGACCAAGGTGCATAGCTAAACCTAGAGCTCAGCCCCCTCATTAAGAACCCAGCTCCACTTTGGAATTACACCATGTATGGGAACCTATTGGCTGATCAATGTGACCGGTGTTCCACCTCTTATGATTGGCAGGATACTGATGAGGTATACCAGTGTGGCAGGACAAGATCACCCAGAACTTTGCTTTTATGATTTTCATAATGACTTGTGAGATGCCCGCGACACCTATGTACAGCAGGCCATTGGACGGCAGTGTGGGTCATGTGGGGTGGATGATTTGATGGTCTGAAGAGACTGTAAGGCAGTGGAGTTTGTCTCTGTGTGGGGAGTATGGAAAAACAACAGAGTGTTTGGGGGAGGATGTAGCTGTCACTAATCTGCAAAGCTCTGGGAGAATGTCTGCACTGTGTGTCCTTCAGAGATATTAGAGGCCTGGACTGGCCAGAACTTGATTGAGACAGAGAATATGAAACCCAACATGATGTAGCATGTCTTCCCTGAAGGTACGGTGCTGGGAAATAATATGAGAATGTCTAAGAAGACCCACAGAGATTTTTAGTTTTTTTTTTTTTCTTTTTTTGAAAAGTGAAATATCTTGCTTGAACTTTGTCTCCATCAGAAATTGTGGAAAGCCCTGCAACTTCTTGAGGAGGCCCCAAGGATCAGGTGCATGGATGGAGAATTGTTAAAGACTAAGAACCAAGCCTCGTGGCACATCTATTGAGGGAGTTATCTGTGTACTAAAAGGTTCAGCCTAGGAATTTCTTATTAATGGAACCAAAAAAAATGCTGATGGTATCTTGAGTGCACAGGATAAAGAACACTCAACAGCCACAGCCTGCAAAGCCAGACCAAGTTTAGGGGGGATGTACGCCAGCTGTCTAGTAACTACAGCTGAGTCACCCGTCAGCCTGGTGAGATAACCCCTTGATTCCTTTCAGGGATTAGACCAAGGTCATGATCAAGGCCGTCAGTTGTCTCCAGATGTGGTCCTCACAACAGCATGTTACTCCAAGAGTTCAGAACACATAAATGGCCAGTGCAGCTGATTCTGGCACAGGAAGCCTTTGTCTTGGGATGCTGGAATGCCTCCTCTTCCTGAGAGGCATCTGTGGTATTGTGGGGGGGGGATGCTTCTATTCCTTTTTGCAGCCTGTAGCATAGATAGGTTATTAATTATGACAGTAATCTTTTGAAAGAGAACTTGACTATGCTAGCTCTTTTGAAAGGGACTCCACCATGCTAGTCATACTTCCAGGCACATTTCACACTATGCAGTTAAAACAAGTGTGTGAGGAAATGTCGAGGTTAGCTGTCTGAATTGCCTGTGTCTCGTGTGTGCCAGTGCACAGCTCCTTCGGTATCTTGGCAGGGGTGGGAGGAGCCCAATTCATGTTCCCGTAAAAACATCATCAATAAGCATGTTGGCTCATTTTTTTGCAAATATGCTTCTGGCAGCACCGATCCCGGTCTTCCCAGCAACTGTCCCTCCCTTATCTTGCTCCCACATCGCATTGCTACAGTTTTCTAGGCTCTACGGTCACCTTTGATTATAGGATTTGAAGCTTGGAGGAGACACGATACCTGCATGATGAGAGGAGATGAAAGTTTTGGAGGCCATGGTGTTCCACCTTGCGATGATGTAATGCTCTTTGGAACGGTCTAATGCATGCCAGGAAGGTACATGAGGGCTGTCACCCCCAGATGCAGTCCTGATCTGTAGACAGTCATTTCATTTTCTCCCTTGTTAAAGACACCCTGAACTTTACAACATCATGTTTTGGTGTGATGTGAGAGGGGGGTGGGGGTAATGCTGATGGGTAACTGCAGAATTCTGCATAGGCCTTGCAAGTGTTTGGCGTGCAACACTGTTTGAAATCAATCCATGTTTGGGTGTTCTTTGGCAAACCGAGCTGGGATGCATGGAACGTCTAGACATGGTCCGCTCCCCTAATAAACAGCATGCCAGAATAGCTTGAAGTCAAACTGTGGGGCTACGTAACACTAATAAAATTCAGCTTCTCAGCATTGTGCTGTTGGCCTGAGAATTTGAAGGTAGCCCAAGAAAAAGCCTTCTTGAAGGAAAAGTTCAGAATCATGCCGTGTCCCGTTTCTTGCCTGGTTGCTAAGTAACCTCATATTGGCTACTACGACAATTTGAAGGGAGGAACTTTGAAGAAGGGGAAGATTCAGCATCATGATTTGGTTAGGTCACAGTTTGGCTAACTTAGTGGTCAGTACTTCAAAGTGCAACATCCACCAGTTTCAGTAGGAGCAACATCTATATAAGTATACATGTAGGGATATGTATATGTTTTTTGTCTTGGATTGAAGTAACCAGAAGGGGAGCCCCTTGGATGCCTAACGGCTCAAGTTAACCGAAAGTCTGGTGCACAATGAACTCGGCAGACCGCTTCGAGACTGCCGGCGCCCGCGGCGACGCACCCTGCCAACAGCACAGATGGAGGCCATTCGGCAGCGGCAGGGTGGGGCCGGCTGGGGGGCGGCGGTGCCGTTGATGTGGTTGGAGGGGGTTGGCATTGGGAATGTGTGCGGCATTGGGGGGGCGGGAGGTAGTTCTGAGTTCACGGACCACCAAGGTAGGGCCACCAGGTCTTTAGTTTGAGACTAAGTGGGGTTACAACCTGCACACACAACAGCTCAGAGGGCCTGGGACTGGGGCACAGTTTCTGCAACCTTCGAACGGGCTTGCATCCTGCAGGATGAGGGGGGCTTTCGTTTCACCGTGCCCCCCTTACTGCTCCGGATATCCATTCACAGATCTTCTGAGGAACACTCAGGTTTGCTGGAAGCGGTCAGCCTATGGTTCTGTTTTCTGGTTGGTTTCCGGGGTTGTGGATATGGTCTGGAAGCCTGAAGGCTGCTGGTCCACATCCTGAGGAAGGGGCCTGCTGTTAGACCTTTGAGCAAGAAGCCCCAATAGAAACACTTAGTTCAGTAAACTTGTAAGCTGATTTTGACAAACCAACAAACCGTCCCTTGACTCACAAAGAGGGAAGATTAGCTGTGCCAGGAGAAAAGCCCAGAGGACATATTACCATGTACTTTTGAGCCATTTTGGCATCTCTGTTATGGCATGTGACGTACAGAAGTGCATGAATCAAAAGCGGACCTCACCCGGGTGGGTAGGCACACAGCCCTTCCTCCCGCTGGCATGCTAAATGCCTTCTGTTCACACAATGCTGTTGGCACAAGCCTTGGCTGACCGTCCCCCCCACCCCCATTTTCCAAAGAGGCTCAATGATCTGACGCTTCTCAGAAACCGTTACTGAACAATAGAGCTTCAGGACATAACACCAGTCATCGTCTTATGGCTGCAAATCTGCTTCTCGAACTCCACCAACTAAGGCCTCTGGCAGCTAAAATTTTGTCAGTCATATATCAAGTTTGTAGGTCAATTGGAAACCCCCCCCCCCCCCCCAATGTGGCTCAGAATTGTAAATAATGACGCTAACGATATATATACAACATTGTTTGTGCGACAAATGACTATTAAATGTTTTCCGAAGTTCTCAGGGGAACTCAGGGGAATTAGACAGGTCAGTTTCGAAAGCAAAACTGCGCTTAAAATGTCCTTTGGGTTATTTAAAGACTCAAAACTAGATTTCGAATTAAGAAACAAACTGTTTTGACGCTAATGCAAATAAGAAAGTCGAAAAGTCCCATTTGTAAAAATGGTACCTGTACTTTGTTTATCTTCATGTGTCAAACAGAAGTTGAAAGTCCCTTTGGTATTCCCCCAGTCTTAAAAAGATCAAAATAATAATAAAAAACCTCAAGGAGCTCACGTCTTAGCAAAAACGGTTATTAATGAATAATCTATATTTTGTGGTGACAAATTTGCAAAATTAAAGATCAGTTGATAACTTTTAAAATAAAACAGGAAAATAGAAAATAAATTTACTGTGAGCAAATAAGTGACGTATTCTGCATAATTTCCAGAATTCTTCTAGGTCTAATTTAACATCATATCAGTCATCAATATAAAAACTTCGTTGTCTCAGTATTCTTAGTGACATGAAGTGTTCAGCAGTGCCAAAGTTAATCTGAAAGAAAATTATTGATGGAATATATATTAACATTTTGAAAATTTAATCAAAGAGGAAATCAATTTTAAATAGCTCTCGTTCAAAGCACTCAAACTGTGGTGAACATACACTCTAAAATCTGACTTTTTTAGAGAGAGAAAAACATCCTCATTTTATATTTTTCTTAGTTTGCTAATCTAATTTCAAATGTTCTGACATGCTGATATGTATTAAATCTCATGTAGATGTTTTTCATAACGGCTATGTGTGCCATTCTGGAAAGTACACAAATTTTTTCTGTGAAGTTGCACAGTAATATAATATAATAAAACTTTATTGAATTGAACTGGAGGAAAGGCTCATCCTAAAATATAAATGTATAAAATGCCAGTTACATTTAAAAGGACAAAAACAGGGTCGTATTCCTCTGTGAACAGATTAAGTGATATGACACCGAAACAAGACCCTAAGAATTGCAGTCAATTCTATAGTCAATAGTCTATATATAGTCTGTGGTCAATAATGATTGCAGCCAAAGTTGTTTATGTAAAACATTACTGTGAAATATCTTAATTTGGGAATGAGTCATTGTTTGATATTCTGGGCTGCTTTGATACGCAAATCGTTTTTATAGGTTCAGATTTGTCTCTGGCAGTATCAATCTGTCCCAATGATTTTATATCCCACACCTTATTTTTGCCAGTTAATCCCATCTTGTTCCTGATTTTGTTCCTAGCAGAAAATTGTCCCCTTTGAGCGAGTCTGTATGTGGTACTTTTTCTTAACACTTAAAGCACCTGATATTGTCACAGTTACCTGAGGAATAGGCTATAAGATAACGAAAGCAAACAGTATTCTTTTTAGATAATGAATCTTCTTCTTCATGAAGCATGTGCCCTTGGCTGGTTAGGAGGGCCCCCCTATGGCACAAGATACGGTTGTGCTGAGCTTATCTGGCCATGAAGTCACAGGCACCTGCGTCAGTTTGGGGCTGTTTTATCAAAACGGGACTCTTGCTTCAGCCCGCTAATGAGGCTGCAGTTTCAGACCATGGTCAAGTTAACCAGTCACAAGCCAAGCGGCATCTGATCAGGGGTGATGGTACAAGAAAGACACGCTCCTTCTAGATCGTCTTCTTTTGCATGCCAGTTTCTGACTGATTAAATTATTAGTCAATTAGTCAATTTGTGGTGCTGATCTTACCATCATCATCTTCCTGATGGTATTTAGCATCATATTGTCTCTTAAGCTGTTAAGTCCTTTTGGATGTCAGCCCTGGGTGCAAGAAGAAAATTCAGCCCAGAAATGCGTCATTGTTGATGCAGGGTTGCGGCTTTGAATTCCGCAGAGTGATAGTGCACTCTGGGTGTGTCACCCCTCAGCCCAACGAGACTGTGGGAAATCCTACTCTGGCAATGATGGAAAGTCAAAAATAGCAAAACTGACCTGTTATAAGGGTGTCCTGCGAGGTCCATGAGCTCGTGCCAAACATATAACACAGACACTTTGAGTTAAACGCTGCAGCGTTTTCAGCCATATAAGCTAGGTCCATAGCCCTGATATAATTCACCACCTTGTATGGTGCATGTTTTATATGCAAAGCTTCACATAAGGAGGAAACAGAACAGGCATGATCTGGCAGTATGAAACTGACCCTTTGACTGAAGATGCTGGAAAGCAGCAGAAACCAAAATGGTAGGTCCCAGATCTGGTGGACGGGTAGCACGTTCGAGCCTCTCTGTGCAGTGGAGCGACACACACGGCCCGTAAGAAGGGGCTTTAAATCATGCAGGCTGCCAGCTGGCCCCTCCCCAGCACCACACCAGGCAACAAAGGGGGGGGGGGGGGGGGGGTTTCTGCCCAC
>JAODJW010000001.1:18288677-18317326 GCA_026777045.1 Hyperopisus bebe
TAGATGGAGAGGGGGCCCCGGGGGGGGGGGGGCTCTTCACAACCCATTTTTCAGGCTTCCTACCTGGAATCCAGGAGGAAGGGGTGGATTTGTGAGATGGAGCGCCGTAATACAGAAGGAATGCAATTCCCCTGCCGGGCTGTGATCCCGGGAATGAGGGGTGACTGGCGAACCCTGAGGTTAAGCTGACGGCTGTTTATGTTTCCTCACTGGGCTGTCATTCCTGCTGTGCTGTGATGCATTAGGATGCATGCTAAGAAGGACATGTTTCCCACTAGCATGCAATTCTAATCTCCTGCATTTGCTCTTCTGGTCTGCTTACATAATCCACCCCCTGCCTCCCTAGAGGGTGAGAACCCCCCCCATGCATCAAAAGGCCAGTCTAAACAGGCAGCCTGTGATGTCATCCGCCACCCAGTGGTGATTCAGTCAGCGCAGCATCACCCATGGAGTAAAAATTCCTGCGACGCTTCACTACTGTGTGATTGGCTTACAGTATTGAAATGAAGACTGTACCCCCCTCCCCCAAATGCCTGCTACACTCTGAAGGGATGTTCCCCTTATTTGCATCAACACTGGGAGGAGGGGGTTAGTTGCTGTTTTAAGGCTTTAATTGTCATTTTTTTTATAAAGAAAGGGGAAGCCACCCACCGAGGCGTGAAGCCACCTCAGCATCGCAGGACAGCGAGCGAGACTGCAGTGCCCCTTTGCTGTGGTGTCACCTGGATGCTGTCCGCTGCTGCCACCCCACGTGGGGCCTGTAGCCGGTTGTAGAAATGACAACATGGAATTGCAGATTTTAGGCCAAGCAGAAATGTGGATAGACCACTGTGCCAGGAGCCTGGGGAGGGGGGGGGGGCATTGATCGAAAAGGGCTGGGGAAGGTCACCTTGGCTGCACCTGTCTGTCATGCACGCATAGAAGAATTCTCCGGATCATGTGCCAGTTCTCACCTGCAGCTTCGTATGGTTTTCTGGGGTGTTTTTTTCCCAAAGCTCCCCCCCCCCCCCCCCCTCTCCCCACCGTCACCTACAGGCACTTTCGGTTTTGGGGTTTTGGGCATTTTGCTGCTTTAGCAGAAATAACCAGCTGTTTGCTAGAAAACCACGTTGGTTCAGAATAAGGAGTCTTCATCCACGAAAGCAATTCATGTTTATTTTCAGATTTAATTTGGTAATATTGTTTGGCTTCTAATGGGATGATCTCCATGTCTCTATGATGACAGATATCATGAAAGGACTTTGTGCATTTAATTTTATGCCTTTCTTTGAAGGCATTTCTGCTCTGCCCTTACTGTGTCAAAGTTACCAGCAGCCTGTTCTGTTTGTTCATCAAGCCAGGAGCTCAGGTCCTGTCTTTAAAATATAAGCAATGAGATTTTTTAGATCATTACAAGGTGGCCATCATATGGAGGAAACTACAGCCTTTTTTTGCATTCTTTTTTGGGTTTTGCGGTCTAACATCGTTTATCAGGCACTTAATTAGAATTGCGCTCGCTTTAGCATTACCAGGAAAGGCCTTCCAAGTAAGGGCTGGCCCAGCCAGCCAATCAGAGTGGCTAATGGGTCTTGCGGAGCACACCACGTGGTCCGGGCGGGGGGAGCAGAAGCGATTCACAAGTCTTCAGTGCTATTTCGGAAGAAATCGCGCCATGCGTTGGTGTCACTGACTTTAAGAATGACAAAACGCGCACACACACACGCTTGCATGCACGCACACACGGAGCACCAGGCACCTGAAAAGAGAGCGAGAGTGTGTCGAATGGAGTTACCACCATGTTGTTTCAGGCTCCCTTCTCTGTCACAGATACACTAAAGGCATATGGTGGGTGGTGGTGAGGGAGCAGAGTACGTCTATTTTTGTGTAATCGATTCACAAATGTGCGGTTAAGGAAAAAAAAAGCACTGACCGACTACTAGCCTCTATTTTCATCCTCTCATGGTGTACTCTAGTCAGGAGTGGAGAGTGAAGAAATACAGTTTTTATGGTTAAAACATGAATTCAGGCACCGAATTCTGTCCAACAGTCTGGGTTCCTCTCGGCAAGCCTTGGACGAGTTAAACCCCGGATTGTTTTTCTCCAAAGGTGCCGCTGTTTTTTTTTTTCTTTTTGCCAGTGTCAGTTCTGGTCATCACTTCATGGTGGTCACACTTTCTCATCCCATATCATGCAGTCATACCTGAGGCAGGGGCGCGATGTGTGATCTCTGTCAGGACGGCTCGGGAGTGACCTCTCTGTCGGGGGTTTGCCCCATTCGGGATTTTCAGCCAACTTTTCCAGCATTACTGTGTTTCTGGAAGCCTCCTGTGGATCTCTGCACTGCTGTTTGTCTGGCTGGATGGTGGACAGTCTGCCGAACCTTGCACAGTTGCATTGGAGATATAGCAGGATGGTGTGGCCACAGGTTTGAGGCTGGAGTACCGGGATTTACGGTGTAAGGATGGTCTGCCACTCTCCCCAGTCATGAACAGCACCTGGAATGGCTAGCTGGAATGGGACAGTTTTACGGGAAAAGCTGGGTCAAGCTGAGGACAGACATCCACCCTTCTTCGCCCAGAATCCTCCCCTTCCACAGGTATAGCAGTGTGCCTCACACACACGACACACCGAATCTCGAGGAGAGAGAGGGTGTAGCGTAAGGGGTGGTGGGAGGAACAGGTTCTTTTGAAGCATTATAACACGGCAACCACGTCCTGGGCTTGTGTGCAACAGCAAAGGTGCCAGATCTGCACCAGAAGATGTGATGGGGCTCCTCACCACGTCCGTTACCCTCAAAATCTTCTGGAAGTGTGGCCAGTGTGTTTATCAACCTGCTGGCATGGAGCAAAGTGTTTCATGGGCACCAGTCACCAGTGACTTAACCATCAAATCAAGCGGACTGCTGGAAACGATTCGTTTGACAATCGATTCTGACTGCAATAAAGAGGGGGTGGGGTGGTTTTCCTCGGGGTTTCCACGTGCCCATTCGAGTGCCCCGTAATCCCTGCAATTTAGCACTTCAGCCCCCTGTTCTGATGGCATGTAAATGAAAAGTAAATGAACGTGAATGCGAGGCCTCAAACGAACATTGAGAAATGTCACTATATTTAGCCAGGGCTAATCGAGGATCCAAGCGAGCCCTGACTCTAAGAATACCGGTTGTGGTGAATACTTACATTCTAAGAACTGGGCTGAGGTTTCCAGAAAATAAAAGAAGTCTGACATTTAAGAAGATAAAAAAAGACGAGTGCAGACATGGCGCGGGATGGGACCGGCTGCCGCGCCACATCCGCGCCCCCGCTCCGGAGAGAAACCTGGGGGTTACGGACGTGGTGACACGCTTGGTTCTGGGAGCTGTGGAAACGCATTGTTGCGGTGAGGTGTGCTCGCATTCTCGCGTTCCCTGTGGCGCTTTTTTTTTTCACATGCATTTTTTTTCTTACATTTTTGGCTATTCAGCGAGATGTTAAGGAGGGGAACCCGGTCCGTATTCAGATGGAAGAGGACTTGAGGGTTTCTGAGTGTGTCTGTGACTGTTGTCCTCTATTCCAGTGCGTTCCTGAGCCGTTTCATCATCGCACTATGTTTCTCCGATGTGCAGGATAACACGCCCCTAAATGAAAGTCTTTGACATCTCAGTTGTGGTTTTTAAAGTGAACTGAACGAAGACTTTTCTCGAAAAATGCCCCCAAGCTGGTGTGTGCAAGCAAAAGCCTGAGTGTGTGTGTCTGTGTGTGGGTGTGCGTGTGTATCCGTGGGCGTGTGGCTTTCTGTTTCCTCAGGTCGCCTTACTTTCCTTTTTTCGTCAGGCCTACTAGACATTTGTTTTTAGCGTTGCAGTGGCATGTGATCGCAGGCGCCACCAGAGGGCCTCTGGGGCCCACACAAGACTGGATGGCTATGGGACACTGTCCCTCTGAGCTCTACTCCAGCTACCTAACCATTTAAGGAGCCAGTTAGGGGCATATATAGAGATGGGGCCACAGGGGCACCGATCCCAGTTGAAAGCTGATTGGCCTTTGGTGTGCCTCTCCCCTGTTACTCACCGATTTAAAACTTTGGCTAATGATAAAGTTGTCCCCTCTGTATGAATTATGACCCCTTTCCCACAGCATCACTCCTGGAGCTGGCGTGTGTCAGGTTAGTGCATATCAATGGGGTATTCAGTGGGGGCAGATTCTGAGAGGGGCAGCAGAGGGTAGAAACAAGGGCAAGACGGGAAGAGGCTGAAGCAGGGTTTTGTTCTGCTTCCTTAGACAGGAATTGGAAGCTCTGGGGTGACATGTGACCCTGTCACCTGATATTTTTCTCCAAACAGATCATCTCTAAACAGTGGCTAATTTCAGGGGGAAAAATAAACTTTAATTTATAAATTAGCTTACGTGTTGAGATGAAATAATCATTATTATTTTAAAATTATAAATACTATTTGAATAAGGCTAAGATAACAGCTGATGCTCACAGATGTTGGGCGTTGTTGCCCAAATCTGACACATTTTCATTCCTGTTGTTTATTTCATGGAAGGAAAATCGTGGGCTATCTGGGGGTCCCCGAGGACCATATTGAGAAACATGGGTTAATTTATATTTTAATTTTGTATTTCTCTTCATTTGGTGAGCAGCTTATTTTCAGTATGCTCCCCCATTGTTTCTACTGAGGCCAAGGTCAGTAAGGTACTTGTAGACCTTCGCTTAGCAGTCCCCCCCTGCAGGGGGCGCTGTGAGCGGGCAGGACGATGGCTGCCAGGGCCTCGGCAAAACAAGTGACAAGGTTGTGAGTGAGGGAGGAGGATGGCAGGTAAGTGAGTATAGCCATTGTCATCATAAGGAGTGTATTCTCAATTCTCAATCAAGGGTGTTAGTGTTCTTAAGTAGAATTAAGCTTAATTCTTTTTATAATCATTGTTATTTTTTATCATTCAGAAAAAACAGGCAGCGCAGTCGTTCCTATGGGAACACGCGACATATCGTTTCTAGCCGAAAGGCAGCGTGCAGATCCCAGAACACACGTAGATCCACACTCACTTTGCTGTAAATGGATCCAGACCCGAATCCCAGCACTGCTATGAGTCTCCTTTCCACCTCCCATTTCCAGGGTAGTGGTGTCCAGTGAATGAAAATAAATGGGGTGGTCTGCAGCTGTGTTACCACCCAGAGCCTTGCCCATCCTGGGGCCTATGTCCACCCTGGGCCGGTTACCACCCTGGGACCTGCCCACCCCAGGGCCAGCACCCAGCCCAGACCCATCCCAAGAGCCTGAAAAACTCAAGGGGCTATACGAATATAAAAAGCCTACCCTAGTTGCACCCTCCACTGGACTGGAAATAGGAAGTAATCATCCGAACAAGGTATAAGCTCTGCTATGAAGGCAGCCATCTTTCCGTCAGCATGTTTGAGCTGTCCCCCCCCCCCCCCGGGAGATGGCATGCTAATAAGGAGGCTAAGAAGCTACAGCGGCTCGGTTTCCGAAGGAGCGAGCTTTTGGAGCCGTCTGACCCAAAATCAGCCAAGCCAACAAAATTCAGACGTTCCTCCAGGGGCGGCCTGGTGACTGCGTCTGTTTATTGTGGTAATGATAGCACAAAGGCTCATGGTTAACATCATGGGGGAAGGAGCCATGTTTGTTTTGGATGTTTGTGTCTTGTTCCTTTGTCTTTTCTTTACAGTTGGAAGTTTATTTTTTTTCTTTCCTACATGGATTTTGGACAGGCTAAGTATGTAGTTGAAAATCATTAAGGTGCAGCTGTGGTTAGCGGCACTACACTAACCAACAGACATGATGACGATTTAAAATGACAGGCGCCGGTGTGTCGGTCACCCTCCTGTCAGCAAGCCAGAGAGGTCAAGTCAGGAAGAAGCCCTGATTCTCCAGATGGAGAAGCACTACCGACATGCAGGGAAACTGAAGATTTCAGCACCCCTGCTGTATTGCCATGGCAACTGCGATGTCGCATATTGGGGTGGGGGGGGGGGGACTTCACTAGGTGTGTCGAAACCCCTGAGGACTCCGTGCCGCCATTTTCCTGCTGAGACGATAGTTTTCACAGCAGAACCCACAACGCGGCTGTGCAAAGTCTGATGACGCTGAGGGAGTTCACAGTGTGCACTTAGGACGTAAATTCCTGCCTGACACATGCAGAGCGAGAGATCGATACTTTTGGCATTCCTGATATTGAGTCACTGAGAGAGATGCAGACTTGTGATATGATTAATGAGGCTGGTGAGTCACTGCTTGACCAATGCTGAGTAAGATCATAAATGTCAGGCGTGGCATTCTGTGGCAATCTATTCTTGACTTTGCCCCAGGTAACTGACTGGAGTCGTGGGTCTTACCAAGCTTTCTCACCTAATGGGCCACAGTCACTGGTCTTTTCCAAGGCTTTCTCACTAATGGGCTGCAGTCGTGGGTCTTTTTCAAGGCTTTCTCACTAATGGGCCGCAGTCGTGGGTCTTACCATGCTATCTTACCTGTTGGATTTCAGTTGTAGGTCTTAGCAAGCTTTCTGTATGCTCTGGTGGAGGGTATTCTCACACCATCTTGGGTCGTGGGTAGCGCACCACGTCCCTGATCGCTCTCGCTTGTTCATCGTTGATTTCCTGGAAGCCCGCGCTGCTGAGTCTTCGTGGCTGCTTTTCAAGGTCAGGTCTGCTGCGGGAAATACCAGGAGCCCCCCTGTTACCTTGCTGACTGAAATAGAAAGGACCAGCAATCAGGGATGGGCCAGTCCCATTCAGGGGACAGTCCTTAGATGACGCAGGAAACGACAAATGGCTTTTTCAGTTCCCTGAACTTCTCCTGACCCTCAGATCCACAGCCTTGCCTGCAACTGCGGCATTAATGGCTCTGCAACTGAACCCCCCCACACCCACCCACTCATGAGCGACATCACAGTTACCAGTGTGGGCCTGGGGCTCGAGCCAGAAGCTGCTCCGTGAACCTTTTGGCAAAGCGAGGGGCACCATGAGCGGAAATGCTCGCTCCCTCTCATTGGCCGGATATCAGCGCTATCGCCTTTAAAGGACGCCCCCCCAGCCCGACATACAAATGGCCTGCTTTTATTAATAGCAAAGGGTGGCTTGGAGAGCTCTCTTCCAAGGCCGCTGAGGGGGACGGGTGGCAGTAGTGGGTGGGTTACGGAACAAAATAAAATTTGCCGCTGACCTTTTATACACTTGCGTGTCAGGAGGATGTGGATGATCTGGAGGGGAGTTCATGTAGCGGACAGGTGTCAGGACCAGAAGAAGGCTGTGCTTTGCTCCCCAAGAGAAAACCTCAAGGAGTGGCACTGTACTCCTAGAAGGCTGCTGTGCATTGTGGCTAAAATCACCAAATGCTCTTGACTCCCATAGCCAGCCTGTGCATTCGGCTGCTTATCCCGCAGTCGGTAGGACATGCCTCTGGCCTAGTGGAAAATGACCCCCCCGACCATGTCAGGTGTGTCGTGAGCAGCACCTTCTTAACTGTGTATCAAATGAATATTTCATTCCCTTGTAGCTGCTGAATTATGGAGAGCCTTGGCTAACTGGCAGTCGGTAAGGGGGGCAGGGCTACAGAAGGGGGAACCCTCATGAGACTGAGACTTCATGATGGCAAAAATCTTGATCTTCCCAGATTTTAATTTTTTCCTTTTTTTTTGGCTCAGTCTTGGGTTCGATGTCAGAAAGGAAAAAAAAATGTGCTGTCAAACCTATGGGGGGGGAGGGGGGTGGATTTCTGTGAGGTATCAAGAAGCGTCTTGCCAATAGCTCTCCCAGTTCCACCTCTTTCTCGGATCATGCTGTTCTAAGACTTTGGTCTTAGAACTCCCCCCCCAACAAAGACCTTCTTCTGCATTGTTGTGGGGCAATAGGTGTCACTAGATGAGCTCCGTGACAGCAGTATGATGCTGAAAAGCCCTGATGGGAAATTAGTCATCAAAGTCCACATGGACCGGACCTTCAGCAAGGTGGGGTGGGGCAGGCAGTGGGTGGACCTCATGGGAGGCTCTGCAAGGCATGGTCACCACGCCCCCTTCCGGGCTGCCCTCCCATGGGTTTTGCCAGTTAATAAACCTCTTTTTGTTTGTAATGGGATGACGGAAGCTGGGAGAGAAATCAATACACAAAGCAGGATATTAAATAATTCAATCACAGAGTCCAGTCATAAAAGCAGCCCATTTATATGGTTGAGATGGGGGGGGGGGTATGTTTCATATGTCTTCACCCCAGACAGCCCTGGATGGAGGTTTCCGTGCCACTATCTCTATGTGTCCATAATAAACCCAGCAAATGGCAAATGGGGTGAGTTATCAAAGAGGAGCAGCCTGACGACAGTGAGTGTTCTGTGCCAGGGTAATTAAATATCTTTGAAATGTTTCAGGAAGAGTAGTTACAGCATTTAAGGGTAATGGAGGCTTTTGGAAAGGGGGGGTTGTGGTTGTATGGTTCTGACAGACGTTTCCAGAACTGGAGGGTGATCCAGAATGGTAATCTGAGAAGAACGTCTGTCGGGAGGTGATTGTTACGGCCTGAGATGATTAAACCCAGGGTCTATCCCAGATGTTCACACGAGAACCAAGGATCATTTGTTACAACTTCAGGACTGATCAAAATATGCACTTATCTTCATGTACAAACCAGTAAATATTACAGCTTGTGGTAGGTATGGGAGCTGTCCAGGCAGTAGAGAGGAATAATCTGACAGAAGAAGAGGCTAGATCTTCAAATATAAATTCTGTTTGAACCAAAAAACTGCAAACCCAAACCCCCTGTGTACAGTATGCCCCACACCAGGAGCAAGTCTTACGCTCCCCAAAGAACCAGGAACTCCCCAGCTGATGCTGTTTACACCCCAACAGGGCTGTAGCCTAATCAACACCAGCTGAGCTTCGGTGCTGGAGGCTGGCAGTTAATTGCCATGGAGACCCGATTGATCGTTTTCACCCAGCTCTCTGCCATTGATCTCTCTTCACTCGGCTTATATATAGCAGAATATATAACACAAATAGCCCCGGTGGAGACGTACTGGATCATATTTCAAGGACATCCCGTCTTGTGTTGTGATTTAATAATAGAAAAACAGAATACAATTTCTGCAACACTTTTCATCCAAGGACTTCACAGAACCAGAGCCGGTTTCCTCTGTGATCTCAGGTCAGAAGGTTCATCACAGGTGGCTCAAATTTCCCAGACTGCCCTACTTCGCCGGCTCACCTGAATAGCATTGGGGCTCCCGGCGAGCGCTTTGAGCCCTTTGGGTGTCAGTAGCATGTCTGGGGGGTGCAGGCTGCACTGGGGGAGGGCAGATCAGGAAGGGGGCAACAGCAAGTTTGCCCCCCATTAGAAAAGAGAGAGAAGCAGACATCCTGGTAATTGCTGTTCTTCAGATTCATTTTGGAAGGCTTTGGAGGGTCATGATGAACTAGATGAGGCTAAGGTGTCAGATTGTGGGTAGGCACATGATGTGATGGAAGCTGACACAGATGGCTGTAGGGGTGTTTTAGGGGGCTTTCTGGGGAGGTAGGTCCAAAGTTCAGACTCCAAATGACATCAGCACTCTCTTGCACACTGATTTGCTGGCTGTCTGTGTCTTGCTCCCCATCTGAAGACCATGTAGAGGAACAGAGGCAAAGAGAGAGGGAGCCTGAGCAAGAGGGCTGCAATTAGCATTGTTTTAGCATGGCTCATCAAAAACGGTTGATGTGGCTGTCAGAACTCAACCAAGAGGTGAAGTCTCTTTCGATTTCCCTCAGCATGGTGGAGACGTCTGAAGCGCCAGCGCTTTTGGGGGCCTAAGGGCCGCTGCCTCGCTTGCCATCGGAGTTCCCAGGTGCTGCGGAGGAGGTGCAACTGTTCAGCCTCGTATACGTGCTGCGCCGGGATTTCACCCCATGCAAATAAGCAGAGTTATACCATGGTGACTCATAATCTCCAACTTCCCATCTCAGCGGCCCCCTCCCCTGCCCCTACCCACCTTGCATGTGTGACTCCCTGCAGCGATTGACCCAGCCATCTCTTTCTCACTGGACACCCATGCCGTCTCCATGTCAGCTCTTGTCCCATCCACTTGCATGCCCCCCCGCCTTCTGCCTCAGGCTGGAGAGAAAAGTGAAAAAATGTCACGTTAGGCTTTTACAGGTGCCCTGTGCCATCCACGCAGCCATCCCTGGATGAACTTGGTGCTTTTTTCCACCATGTACATCGTCTTCTAGCCTCTTCTCCAGCTGACAGCCCTGACAGCCCCTCTTGGGGCCCCGTTGGGGATTTTTTTTTTGTTTCGCTCTGAATTGTCACAATCCCCCAAACTGTGAAAGGACAGTCCCTCAGTCCCTGACAAGACAGCCTGCCTCCCCACTGCACTCCGAGAGGGCTGCCAGACCAGGCCCTTCCATTCATTTCACCCTCCGAGATGCTATGCACATGTCTGATCATCATGATATGCAGGACGGTTTGACAGGTCGCTTCAGGAGCGCTCAGAAAACTCAGCTGATCTGGAAGTTGGCTGTTCTCTTTTGTTCTGTTCCATGACTGAACCCAGTCCCTGAACTTTTGGTCTGTTCCCGTCAGCAAAAGCATGAAAAAACTGCCTCGACTCCATGTGCTGAAACATCTTGCTGTAGTCCCAATCATACGGGTGTCCATCCATCATGAGGCAATCGTGCCTGGGAGATTAAAAGAACGAGCAGCGTCAGACTGATTTGCATGTGATGGCGATGAGTGACTGAGCTAGATGGGGAGGTGGCACCCAGGGGAGGTCCCTACTTCAGATACAAGACAGCAGGGTTAAACCCTAGCCCCACCCAGTGCTCCCTACTGTCATGCGGTGGGGGGGGGCAGCTTTAATTTTAAACCTCCCGGGTCCTCATTTACATCTCTTGTAAAAAGTTTAGTCTCTTCAGAGAAGCAAAGCATATCCCAGCAGTGGACATCTCTGTCTTTCTGAGGATGGGGCCACCCCAGTTAGAACAATGAGAAAGGCACCCAACCAAGCAAGGTGACGCCCCTCCCACCCTCCGTGTCATAGCCTTGTGGTTTTATGACTTCACAGCAGACATTCTGATCTGGTCCAGAGCTACTAATGGCAGGTTTGGGGCCCTAAAGAAGAGATATGAATAACGGTATTGCCAGCCCCCACCTTTAAAGACCTCACCATAAAAACCCGAGACAACAGCGGGGGGCACCATTTCTTGCCCTGGTTGTAAGCACAGTAAGGTCTCGCTTCAGCAAGTGACGCCATCGTTGTAACCTTTAAATAATGTATGAACATAACCGGTTTGACCCAGTAGTTGAAGGTTCAGCTTTCAGTGAGATCTTGGAGGATTGGTCTGGTTTCATTGAGAAGTACTTGGGGTAAACTAAGCTGACAGTGTCTCTCAGTAGTGGTCAGATTTCCTGTCTCCACCTCCCCCTTCAATGACTGAATCAGAGAAAACCATTCAGGAAATTTTAGAATGGACTGTCGCAACCGAAAAAAAAAGTGAAATGAAACTCAGGACACAGTGACATCAGATCCTTAGGCTGCCTGTGGTGAGAGCTGACCTCATCGATATTTTAGACAGAAAAGCACACAGACTGCAGTTTCTGTCACCTTTTTTGTGAATCTTCTAGAACTGGCCTTTGTAGTATAACATATTTCATAACCTTTGATGTGCCATCTTGTCAAAAAATCTCCTCCCATCATTTTCTGGAACAATGGCAAAAAAATATATATTTCTCAGTGGAGAAACAGAATCTCGTTATTTAGAAGTCTCGGTCGAGCCTCAGGTTCTTCCTAGGGAAGCACGCCCATATATGGGTAAATAAAAACCAGCTCGAATGGGATTGGCTGGGGTGTGACACATGTGCTGTGGCCCTATCGTCTGTCTGCCTGTTATTCCTTGTGGTCCACTGATGTCTGCCCCACTCGGATTGCTTGGGTGATTCATGCAGGGCCCAGGTGTAGTGGGAGCACGTGTGGCTTCCTCCATGCTTGACCGAGCTCCACCCCCCCGTCATTGGCATCAGAGGGGATGTGGCCTCATTAAGGTGCCCGGCTCCCTTCACGCGCTCGAACCTCTGACAGGAGAACAATGCAAGGACGTTCCTCTCTTACTGGCTGTCCTGGATGGCATCCTCTGAGGGCTGGGAGGATCGACGCCCTTTTCCGGCCCCACACGCGCCCATACTGCAGACGCACACACACACATACACAAAGCCCTCACGGTAGTGTGAAATAAAGGGAAGTGACGGCTAGTTTCTAGACATTTCTAGCTGCCTAACGGCAGCCTCATTTTACGTCCTTCTTTATAGTTCTCCCGGCAGATAAGCTAGTCGTTAGGCAATGCAAATCCATCATGGGAAAGATGCGTGCTGTCAACTTTCAAGAAGCGGTCGGGTGTTTTAAGTGGAACCCGATCCGCAAAGAATGAGACACCCCGGTCTTAGGATGAGCTGAGGGCAGCCTGAGGTGCGGATGGGGTATCCGGCTTCCCTCCCATGTGGGCACAGTGCCTGCCGTCTGGGCGGGCATTGCAGCGTGACTCTGTGCTGCTAATTAGCGGTTTAACGGGCAGTGTGCTGGAGGAGTTAGTTCTTTGGGGAGTTCAGGCGGCGGCAACGTGGCCTGCTCGGGGCACAAGCCTGACCTACATCACGCATGAGCGGGCGGTGGGGGGGGTTGTCAGGCTGCACTGGGTCCAGTCATTGCCCCCGCGGCCTTTCCGAAACTGTCCCCACCACACGGTATCGATGACACAGTACCGTGCCTGGATCTCCTGCTTTGATGTTGGTACCACATGGTCCGAGACTCTCGCTGCCATGGCCTCAGGTTCTGGAAGAAGGCGGTGTGGGTGTGTGTGTGTGGGGGGGTGAATCTGTCTCACTGAAGTAAATTGGACTGGAGCAAAATCTCCATAGTGTGCATTTGTGTGTTCGGGGCCCAGAAAACATTCCGCTGAAAAAGTCCTTTTCTTACCTCAACTCATTGACCTAGTTTCACCTTCGATACAAAACATTAGGGTACTTAAGCAGGCTGCTGTCGATGGTTTTGGTGGTTCAGCTACCTGGGGCCAAACTGCCAGTCAACCACCGTAGAATCACTGCTACCATCCCAACCTTGAAGGTACTCGATCAAAAGCCAGGTTTCATTCTACCACCTGGCTTGATGGTTCAGTCACAGTCCTATTCTCTTCTCAAAGGTCCCAGGGCCGCTACACTTGAGACCCATGCCGAGGGATTTCTCCATGGCTGTGCTGCCGATCCACTATCTAGCAGAGTCCATCTGACTCAAGGTCCTCTTATACTCAGCCCAAATTGATGTGATGGGACGGCTCTCAGCACTCGGTTTTAGTACATCTTTGGTCATGGTCCTCGATCCATGGCCGTCTCATGACCCCGTCACATGCGGAAAAGCGGCACTTACCATCCTTGAAACATGAGAGGCGGAGGGCCCCGCACAAAGAGGTCAGGATTTCACTGGATAGATCTGACAAAAACCATCTATCAAAGGCGGCGATTCACACACTTAGGTCACTTACTCCAGGGGCTCTCCCAGACGGCCAGTGATTTAAATATCTGTGGGATGTGATGGAGACTGCTCCAGCATCTCATGCCAGCATCCATCTGCCCAGGCGGAGCGTGGCTGGCAGATTTCCACTAGAAATTTCCCTCAGCTTACAGATCTCGGAGCATCAGAGTGCCTGCTGGGGGGGTGGGACACATCTGAGCCCGTGCAATGAACCAATAGTCTAAGCTTCAGGGGCAATGCATTCTGGGAGGTTTATGTAGGTGGGGCAGGATTCAGTTGGGGGGCATTCTATATCCACCCGTGCTTTTTTTCATTCAGCACTTTAGCAGAGGATATCCTTCCAGCTTAGCAACTGGTGGGGTGGGGGTAACCTACTTCCTGTCCTGCTACCTCCCCACTGCGCACACTCACACATATACACATACAACCACACACCCACCTCTTTGTCTCCTTTCTCTAAGCCTAGAACTAAACGTTTTAGCATAAAATAAAATGCTTTAATTTGGTATAAAACATGTTTTTTTGCTATTCTAAGAACTGAAAACAAGTGGCCTAAGGCCTAAGTATCACTCAGTAAGCCTAATGGGTCTGACTATCAAGAGTGAAGACTCTTCGGCAACCTGTGCGGCAGGGAGGGACACGTTGGTGCCCTCAGTGTCCTGATGACGACTATTTTTTTTGTTTTAATTCAAACACACAAGCGCATACAGGAAGGATGTAAGAAGAGATGATTAAAAATAATAAATTTACAGGAATGAGTCATGCATGTAGCTTGGAGCGACGGAGCAATGAGATAATTAAAGCAGACCCTGTTACTTCCTTGCCTGGGAGCACACAAACTCACAATGTCAAATAATAAAAAAGGAGGTGCTTCCTCACGCACCTCCCAGCTTCAGCACTGCCAAGCCACCTACCCCAGGGCTTCTGCTTCGGTCTTGATTTTTGGGTTGCTCTGGTCTTGTGACTGAGAGCCCAGGAAGTCAGTGGAACCATGGATGGGGTTTGCCAGCAGGCCTGGGATGTTGTCTTTTGTTTGTACTTTTGGTGTGAGAAAAATGGGCCGAAGTGGTGCGCAGAGCAGCGCCTTGTCAGCGTCACATTCCAGTTGCCCATTCAACCGTCGGTCCTAATGAGACGTTTTTCTTGTTTTGAGGGGTTGGCTGCCCCAAGGTCGTCTGCCTGATGCCATGAGTCACTGCCATGATGAAGGTTGTTCGGCTTGACACAACTGCACTAAAAGCCCTCTGTGACTGCACCGACTGTCCTGGTCAGGGTTGCCGTAGGTGCCCCCCCCCCCCCACACAGGCCATGACTTTCCAAACCGGGGCAGCAAGGTCGTTGAGAACATGACCATTTACAGTTTCCGGTTCAAATCCCAAGATGGGTCATGTTAAACCACTTAGCAGGAGCTGTAAAAACGCTTAGCTGTTAAGTGAGTAAAAATTTGAAACCAGGAGCTACTGTAGGCATTTTATATATATAATATATATAATAGTAAAAGTACTGGGGCACCTCAGAGAGCAGGGAGGCATCTGTATGAAACACAGGAGTGTGTTAAAGCAGCGGCTGATACTGAGTACGAAGGCTTTTCCCGCTGGCTCAGTGTTTCGGCAGCACTCTCACGTCAGCCTGTCAGGAAGCCGTCCATGTCGCATCGAGCGATGCAAACGCGGGTGTGTGGACGGCGAGTGGCTAGCATTTGCAAGCCCCCCCCCAGGACCGAACCAAGGAAACAGGCCAGCAGCAGTTTAAACATGTCACGGTTGCAGGTCCGACTGCTGCCTCTTCTCGTACACTCGGCCTGTCACCTCCACCTAGGTGCTGGGAGGGAGCATGGAGCTCTTAGATAAGGTCAGTGAGAGCAATACAGGACCAGCAGGCGATGTTGACGGTGCAAACAGATGGTCACGGCTCTCCTGTGTCATATTTAAAAACACACAGCGTCTTGCGACTCCCCCCACCTGCCCGCTACCTGCTCTTCACAATCAGCCAATAGCAGAACTAACCATGACATCAGTCGACTGATATTTAGGAAAATGGACAGGTGCTTATGCAGGTTTTCCTGTGGACCACCCCCCCCACAGGCGAGGGGTTGGTGACAGAGCTTTCAGGGGTAGCGGGGGGGGGGGGGTGGCCACAGCATGGTTAAACCCTCTAGCTCCACTTGCCAGGTGCTGACTGCTGATTGGCTCGCACACGAACCAATAGCTGAAGCTTACCACAGCACCTCTCAGCTTCCCTGGTGTTTAGAAATTCTTAAATGTCACGCATTCCAGAGGGTTGGCTGCCAGACTGACTCTGAGAATGAAAAACCAGTGCAGAGAACAGGAAACTTAAGGCTTCGGAGAGGGAAAGTAGGTAATGTCGGAAGAGCGAGGGGATTATTTTTGACACTAGGAGGCGTATCATCCTCCCAGCGTCTCAGACGGACGGCAAACGAGAATTAGGCCCTGTCAGTCTCATCCTCCACTCCGCAGCTGTTGTTTTCCTCTGCCGAGCGTCACGTTTGGGACCGGGGGAGGGATGTGACACCCTGAGCTATAGCTTATTCGGGTGGGGGAGGGAGAAGGGCTTGTTAACACATTTGAAGACGCACCCTTTGTCTCTATGTGCACGTCTCCCTGGCGTTGGAATCTGTGACCACGTGGAGATGTCGTTTTTGTAGTTGTCAGCCCCAGGGCACAACAAAGAGGAGCGTTTAATTACATCTCGCGTGATATGATTGCTTGCTGTTCTAGGGAGGGAACTTGGGGCGGGGGGGCGCGTCTGAACGTCGGCGTCACTCTCACACTTAATCGGCTCGAGTAACGAGGCCTTGGCCTCGTTAGGATTCTCAGCGTGGTGCCTGCAAAATGAGATTTCGGGAGGTCTCTCCCTCTCCCACAGCATGTGATAGGGCGACTCGAATCAAAGGGAAACCCACCCCCCACTTCCCTTGATTCCCAGGCTTGCATCTGGAGAGGAATGTGGAATCCCATCCTGGTAATTCAGGGGGGGAACTATCCTAAAAGATCAGCAGCAAGCTCTCAAGGCCAGGGGTTGTTACCGGTCCAGCCTTGCAGACTTGATGCTTGGGGTGGGGGCTGGACTCATAACAAATAAATGTGGGGTCTTGAGGGGAGCAGCCAAAAATGACCAGAGCCTGATATTTTCACAACCATTAAGGCAGCCGGATGCATTAGCAAGCCCGTTCGGAGCTGATGATTTTCCGCTGTGTGGTAATTAGTGTGCACGCTGGGGGGGGGGGGGTCCTTACCACGGCAAGCTCTCCCCTCTCCTCTCAGAGAGGCTCTCGAGATGCTAGTTAACCCTTTGCTGGGTCTCATGATTGAATAGCCAGGGATGTGTAATTCTTAAATCTGCACTTTTAAAATACTTATACCACTGCTCTTTAAATTGAAACCTTTTAATAACCCACTTAATATTTCACTCGTTTAAAATTAAAGCATGCAACACGCTCGCACTGTTGCGGGAATTGTTCCATGTCTTGTTCGGCTACCTTGGTAATTAGCATGTCTAACTATGATTTTATTTGTCTCTTTTCCCCCCCAGGACGCGTTTGTGGAGATTTACGGGCAACAGCGGGGTTCGGTGCTGACCTGCTTCTGGCCGTACCTGAAGACAGTGTTTGGCCTGGCTGCTCTGGGGGCCGTCGGGGTCACCATCGGAGCCTATTTCACCAAGAAGTGATGATGGGGCTCCGCTTTGCCACCTTGTTGAGGCCCCTGTTGGGCAGAGCCTTGTCCCCCAATACCCGGCGTCTTCAAAGCCTCCCTAAGCATCCGTGTTCTCCATGGTTCCTCTGAGGCATGTCCTCAAAACACCTTCCCACTCACATCAAACACACACATCCCTCTGTAAAGGATTCACACAAATGAAATTAAAAGCATAAAAAACAACACTGACCCATGAACACAGATGGAATGCAAACATGATAGCTGGAGAGGATTCTGGGAAATGTACTGTTATCCTCATTTTCATGTCTGTGTTTAGCCCTCATGTAACAACAGCACATATTAAACAGATCTCTGCAGGGGTGTCAAGTTCATATTCAGGTTTGTGGCGTGGGGGGGGGGGGGGGTTGTTCCCTTTCTGTGCCCCCCCACTCTTCTGATGATCCATGCCATTCATTTCTGAAACACGGAGCACTCCTTACATTGTTCTTAACCACAGTTCTTCGACAGACGCTTGTCCCACAGGATTCTGGGAAAACTCTTCTCTAGGCCTCCCTTATTTATTTATCTATTTCTCCCAGTTAGTGATCATCTTAGAAGGCAGCAAAGCCGCGACTGTGTGAATGCCTTTGGCGCTCCGTGAAGCAGATTGAAACTGGAGTGAATCCATCCTGTTTATCATTCTACATGGACCTCACTGTACAAAACATATGTAGCATCAATTGCAAGACTCCAGGAGTGTGCGAGCAGTGGCAGGGGCCCACATGGAGACTCCTTTCATTCCCATTTCATTATGAGCAGGGGGTGAGCCATGTCCTGTAAAGGCCCCCCTTCCCCTGCTAGCAGTATTGGGGAGCTCATGCGGACATTAATAAACAGGTCACATGTTCCCAGTTAATAAGAGGACGACTGCCTTCCTGCTAATAAGGACCAGAGCTTTTCTTAGACATGGCTGTCATCATGGGGGGGCTGCTAGAGCAGGTGCTGCTACAATGTCACACCGTATCCCCAGGGGTCAGTGAGGTGCGGGCCGGTTACGATCTCACAGGTGTACTGCCCTGTCCTTTGTTTATGGCCTGGGCCTTGTTCAGGGCCAAGCCCATGCTGCTTTGACCTTTGACCTGCTTGGACCTCTCCCACTGGCACCCTGTTCACGCAGGACATACTTGCCGCCTGCTGTCCCCCCCCATCCCGTTCCTTCCGTCTATGGTCGCGGCTGTTTGTTGGTTCATTTTTTTTGTAGTGGAACTTTTTTCAGAAACAGTATTATGGGAGGGGGCACCCCCACCTGCCCGAGCCCCCACATAACACACCTCCCTCCGGATTGAGCCAGATGAGACTGGTGCCAGACCTACAGTGTGCATCAATTGCCCCCCCTGGGGCAGCGGTACCAAAAAACCTGATCCCCTTCTTCTGTTCAGGGAAGTACTTCATCAATGGCCTGGGGCTCCATCCAGCTGTGTGGGTGGGGGTGTTTTCCATCCCTTAGGGCACTGCCAGAAGTTCCTAGTATGTCCTCAGTACAGTCTGCACGTCTTATGAATACCATCCAGCATTTTACACACCCAGCCCATCACTGCCAGATTCATAGCTTATTTATGACATTGTTTTTTATTCATTTATTATTTAAGGGGATTTCTAGAGTTTCTACTATAAAGATTTCTTGTATTTTTCAGGCCAAACAGATGTTGGTTAGTCTTTGTATAGCTCAGGGGTTCAGTATGCATCAGGAGCAACACACCCCCCACCCTGTGATACAGCACATTGTTGGGACTAAGGAACCAGGGGGTATTTGAAAAGGTCAGAAGAAGAGCCCTACTATAACCCTGAATGAGGCACCTAGTCTGGATTTCATCGGTCAGTATGTAGTTTTAGATACATGCTCAGCTTTAGATGAATGCACAAATTTGAAATGTTAAATATGTATGCAATCTGTATATAATCATCACAGTGTAATGTTTAAATAGGGTGACCATGCATCCTCTTTTCCCAGGACTTTTTTTAGGCGCCTAAAAATATCAGAATTATCTGGGATGTCAGAATACTTTCTGTTTGCATAATTGCATTGCTTTGATGCCTCTCTTTGATCCGACACCGATGTTCTCTTCTTTGCAAAGCAAAATATGGTCACTCTAGGTTAAAGCATACATGATGTAGCTTTCCAGTCATGGTGGTCACTCTGCTCTGAAAGTAAGGATCAACTTCCATGATCTTTACGATATAATGAACAACTGTAGGGTGGTCTGCTGTTTGGCGCTCCCCACGCAACTGAGCGCGGATGCGATTGGAAACAGTGTTCACAGCTGAAGTTTTTTTTTAATACGCTACAGCTACTGGACTTTTACAGCTATCGTATGTTTACATCCAACAGCAACATCAAATGTAGTGCTCTGTTAAAAAGAAATAAAAAAAACAGTCTAGTTTTTATTAAGGAGTCATCTACTTAGCTACTTACCGTACTAATTTTATGGTTTAATTTATTACAAGGTACCAAAATGTTCATTTACACATCCATATCTACCAGCTACTGAATGGAAGCACTCACAGCAATACACTTGGGGGTCTGTTTCTCATGCCTACACCAAATTTGCATGTGTGTTTTTTTAGCAAAATATGTAATTAAATTACATTACAGCTACCATTTTAGAAAAGCATTGGGGGAGGGGAAAAATGCTACTTGGCTTTTTTGTTTCTCTTAAAGTAAAATAACATGCAAATTTTGCAGATGCAAAGGTGTTTGAGGAAAGCCCCCCCACCCCCCACCCTGCTGGGGGCTGAGGTACTGTGCACATTTGCTCTTGGGTCTTTTTTTTTTTTTGAGTTGCGTAACATGTAACTTGCAGCTGCTAATGGACGATAAATAAGTAACGAAAAGATTTGCGCTTGGCGATGTAACACGGAGGCCGACTGCGCACTATTTCAAGCTGCTTACAATGAGGTTTCAGCGAATACTGCCAGCCACAGGTGATTCTCGCCAGACAACACATGCACTCGAATCTCTTTTGATTAATGAAAGGACATCAAGGCTTAACCAATTCCAGAAAGGATCTATTAACTATTTGCGTATTCAATTTTAGTGAAGAGAGGACAAAAAGAACTGTACAGCCATTTGAGGAATCAGTGTCCATCCTGAAGAACATTGGCGGGATCTCTGCAACTAGCTTGTGATCTCTTCAAGGCAACTTGGCACCTTATTGACATAATGGACCATTTTGATATTATTCTCGAGCTTCTGTCCTTTTCGCTGAGATCTGGCTGTGAGGAGATGGCGCTGCATAGAAGGTGTTGAACTGGGACGGAGTGAATATCCGCGGAATTGGGGGAAATGGCAGGGGCTGACTTTGTATGCCCTACGCCAGCTGCAGGCACCATGGTGAAGAAGAGCCAGCACGTCAGGAAGAATGGAGTTGAGGGTTTGAGGAGGGTGACAAGTGAGACCCAGGACAGGAAACCATGAATGTGTCCCTTGTAGCTCAAGCAGGATGAAGTTCTGCTTTGAAGAATAGGAGCAATTCTGATGTTTCTCTCTCTTATTTGATCGTTTCTGCCTGGTTCCTCCCTTGTTTGCTCAGAACTAAGCTGTGTGGTCTTTTGAGTGCAGTGATATTCCATTGTGGGGTCTATCTACCAATGGGGTGGTTGGTTCAAGGGAAGGAAGGCAGTAGAGATTTAAATGTGCCGAGGAGAGGATGTGCAGCCTGGTGATGATCCCACGGCTCTGCCTCGATGATACCAAAACCTCCTGTTTGGTCACTGTTTGGGTCCAAGAGGTGGTGGTCCTTCCCTTCAGCCAAGCTCAAGCTCCAGGCCTCTGATTCAACTTGGAGTGTTCTGCCGTCTCCTGCGTACATTAATGCATGTTCTACACGTTTCTATGATTCTGTTCTCTTCATTTAGTATTCATGTAAAAAAAGAAAACCTTTGTCACTTTTTTTTTAAAAAGGAAACCATCTCCCAGACTGACTTCTAGCTTGTGCCAGATGGACCTTCTTGTATACAATGCTGAGCCTTTCTGTCTATGGCCACTCTCAGTGCCTAACTGTACATATGTCTATATTCATCCACAGCCTCTCCATCATGTTATTTACTTTGAATCAATGAATGTTTCAACTGTTTGATAACCACATCCATTTTAACATTTAAATGTTCTCTTTCTGCGTGCTGTTTCAGATGTCAAAATGCTCGAGCAAGCAGTCCTGCAACGAAATGGTTGCACATTATTCTAATTACAAGGACAGCAAGTGATCCACAGCCGTGCCGGGTGGGAGGCTAACGCCTTTTTACAGTCAGGCGCGGCATGGTCAAGTGGGGGCAGCTAAAACAGGCAAATTAAGTTTCAAGTGGGCCATCAATACAGTAGGAGAAGCCATTTATAAAATATAGAAGATGATATTTTACATTAATTGGCGTGTAAAGAGCATTACAGGAATCCCCGGAACAGCAGATTTGGGTTTTATAAATGGGGTTCCATTATATCCAAGCTCGACGAGCAAGTGATTATTATTAAATATGAGAGCTGATCTTTCATCCCCAGCTTTCTGCTATTTTACTGCCTGACATTACATTATAGAATCTGAGTTTATCTAAAACATAAATATAGCTAAAACTCACTGTTTAGTCAGCACAAGTTAAACATTCTATGCTTCTGAAAGCTGTTTGTTTATTCTGTTGTCTTCTGATTATAGCACTTATGAAATGAAATGCGTTATCATTGTTCATTTTTTTATGTACCAATAAGCTACTTGATATAACGTGTTTTAATTAAACTCACCTTTTAATTCTTGGATCTTTTGTAAGATGTAACAATTTGTAAAACAAACCAAATGCAGATAGACTGATTCACTTCCCTTTTAGCAAGAGCTATGGAGATGCCATGGCACTGTTAATTAATAAGCATTGCTAATTATGAAAATAATGACTGGGTTTACATCTCATTACACATGCAAAGTTATTAAACTGCTTCAAAAACACATCAGAAGGTGTGAAGGTCAGTGAATATTGGGTTCAGGTTCCGCCTGTGTTCAGCCTGTTTTACACCAACCCAAAAATAATAAAAAGCTGGCAGCTTGTGGACCAGGAGCCACAGGAGTGAAGGACAACGTGGGATTTGTGCTGTCAGCTCTTCCCTGGTGTCAAGCAGGAAATACCTTTGCATTTGACATATAAAAGGGTAACTCTGTGTGTGCTGAGTAATGAAAATAGAACTCTCTTTACCAGCTGGCTGCTGTTAGGGAATTTCCTTTCACATCAGGGAATAATGGAATATTTTATTTAATTGCCCAATGCACGTGGGCCAAAGATTTCAGCTAGAAATTTTCTGCGGGTGGCCCATAATTCATTGCACATCATATTACACTCTGAAGATGCAGTAGGTTGTCTTTTGCTGTCCCTACAGATATCATTGACTTTGAGAAGGCAGGTTTTGAGAAAAGCACAAAATTATATTCTCTTCTGTTTCTGAGGCGTTTTGGGATTCACTGGTCCAAAATCTCGGAAACCTGCATGTCAGTTTGGCAGCATATAGCAACCCATTCACTATATGCTTCAGGTTCTGAGGTCCGAAAAAATCAAGAAACTTTCATCAGAACCAAAAGGGTAATTATAGAAAACAAGGACCAGAACTGAGCTGAATGACAAGATCATGAAAAGATTAGAATTCAATGCTCACTGAGCTTCACCACAAAACATCAAGCATTGAGCTCAGCAGCTGGGCTTGTTAATTGGCAGCACTTCCAGGTTGGGTCATAGGTCACAGAGGGCATCCAAAGTGACATCAACCATGTCTCCCCCAGCAGGACTGGTATAATTAATTATAAGAAAATGGGAGTTTATGGTAGTCCATACAAATATAGTAATATAAATGTATACATGGTACAATAGAAAATATTCTTATCTTTTGGCATTTTTTCTGTCATTACCATCAAACTATAAATAGACTAAAATATAACAGTTTATTATAAATTTCAACTGATTTTGTTCTGATATGGTGTTGTGAGGAATCAGAAATTGCGTAAAATGAGAGTTAATTGGAGGTGCCCTTAAAACGTATGTACAATTATGACTGCACAATTGTAGCACAATTGAAGCCCAAACATGAACCCAAACCAGGATGAAGCAGCATCACACTCCCCACTTCGGGGTCAAAGGAGCAGCAAGTCCAGCTGGTAGATGAAATGATGACCCGAGTCTGGCATTTAGGGCTGGGGATTCTGCTTGATGTGGGTATTGGGTCAACAGAGGTGTTCAATCTCATAGTGCTATTTGTTTTTAGACAGATAGGTGGTGACATAGCATGAGGGCATCCAGAAGAGGAGGCCATTCTGCCCATCAAGCTCATTCAGAGAGAATTCAACTAAGGGTTTAGAGTTATTAAAATCTTATCTAGCTCTGATTTAAAGGAACTCAAGGTTTTAGCTTGAACTACACTACCAGGAAGACTATTCCACACTCTAACTTCACACTGTGTAGAGAAGTGGTTCTCAAATCCAATTTAAAATGCTCAACCCGCTAATTTGCATCTATGACCATGAGTTCATAAGAACATAAGAAAAAGAAGCTTACTACTGAACTGTTAAAGGTGCAATAGCATAAAAATCTGACTTTACCTCGGCATAGTTGAAAAAGGAGAGTTCGGTACATGGAAGTTATATACAGTGAATCTCAAACACTGCCGTTCCCTCTTTCAAATATAATTCCTAAATATGTAAAAAGGAAGTGAAACGGGCTGTTTAGAAATTCCTAGACTGTTATGTAAGTCTCAACCATGCTCCCAAACTTACCATGCCAGCTTCCTTTCCAGCTTAATGGACATGCACATTCATACTTCAAGTTTTGCACATGTTGAGAAGAACAAAGTGATGGACAACAGTGAAAATGGCAGACTGTATGCATGAGTGTGCCGTTCGAGGCTGTGATGGGGATGTCAAGACTTTTCATAACCAAACTTTCAACAGGCATGGCTGATGTTCATCTTTAGCAGGTAAGTCAGGGGTACGTTTTCCTAAGGCACCCCTTAGCTACATAAATAGTTAGATTCGCTCAGTTGACAGGTTCTAACTATGCAAGTTGCTAGCATTGCTTGCAACTCTGCTTTTGGGAAAAATAAATCCCAGATTAGCAGGTGAGTGGTAAACAGCATTACAAAGTTTGGGATACTGACACGGACAAGATGCTTCTGTACCTCCCGTAGCCTACTTTTGGTTAGCTATACAAATATCTAATTAATACTGCAGTAAAAAGGAAGAAAGCGTAACTAAATTCATTACAAACAACACATTTACAATCTACCCATCTTGCTATTTGGAGTTCTAGATAAAACTTGCATGACGAAGCTGGCATCATAAAACCTTGCGTGAGATAAAGAATAATGTGTATACAATGCTGAAAACAAAGTTACAATCACGCTAATACTGTGCCTAGGCTACAGTGGGACTATTACAGTTATGTGCAGCAAATTGTTCCTGGAAACATTAAACGACAGAACTTACCACTCAGACGAGTTCATTTGCAACCTCCAAGCAACTGACTGTTCCTCATCATCCGATTCTTCCTCTGATACAGGCTCAGACATAAATGGTGAACACCTCATGTCTATCCCCCGGATCTAGAACTCTACCTCTGCACAGAGATGTTACAGTGTCCTATTCTGGTACTCAATAACTCAACCAGATCCATCCTTGGACTCTTAGTTTCCACCTGGAAGGAGATATGTTGGTGATATACAAGTCATTATATATGTAAAGGTGCTTTTTGCACCTCACCAGGTTATCATAGTTTTGGAACTTTGAGGTGATGGTTTTCCATTGTTGCAAAAACTGGTACCAGCATTGAATGACATCACAACATGAGGCTGGGTATTTTGTACTGAATTTGAAGTTTGAAGTGTACCTCAGCTGCTTTTGTATGAGAATGCATTCTCCAACACAATCATAATCATTTTTATTCTTGCTGTTCAAATCACTCCTAGACAGGCTTATAAGAAATTTATGTTGGACTCCTTTTTTCCTTTATAAATATCCAATTGTTTTGTACAACAAAATAGTACCACGGTGCCCTAATATATTACACAAAATAAATGTATCATTGTTTGAGTTTGCAACTTTTATCAAGACAGCAGTTCTATTGTGTTTCAGCAACAGGCTATTTGCATAACCAAATGACAAAGAAGGCGTTTCAAGTCCCACCCCAAAGTACTCACTTATCGAAAAAGTACCACAGTTGGTTTGGCACTGTAGGTACTGCAACTTTTGGTACTAGTGCTTGACTGAAAATCAAAAGTACGGTACCTGGCGCTGAGGAAATGAGCCCTAAGGCTGCTTACTTAAAACAGGCAAAGTTACTCAGTTACATTGTATTTGGTGCTATGAATTTTATTTTAAGTCCTTTATTTTTATAACAGGAGACACATGTAAAGGCTGCAGCAATCATTTAAGGTTGCTCCTCTCTTCTTCTGACCCTCTACTTCCACTGCTTCCTCTCGTAGTCCCAATGGGTGGCCAAGCCCTGCACCGGGTTGATTCTCATGTCCAGCATCCGTTGGGTCTGCTTCTCCACCCACTCGTCTGACAGAGTGTGCGGCACCTCTCCCATGACTGTGAGATGGGGGGGGGTGGGCTCCATTATTCTGGTGCAGTATAACAAAGTCACAACGCTACTCTCGTTTTATGAAACCTAACTTATTGCAACACAGGAAGTCCCCAGTAACTATAATCCGAGTGAAGTGTTGGTAAACCTCTGTGACTTTATCACTGTTACTGTGATCTGAGTGTGAGCACATGAGGGCAAACAAGGACAACCATGTAGGGTCCCAAAACAGCAGCTAGGTGTTGCTGCAAAACACAAGGTGACTAGGTATTTCAGAAAAGCAACGGCAGGGGCAGGGCCCCCGAAGCAGCTCTGCCACACGACCCTCCTTGCCTCCGTTCGCTCATGTTTATTTTTGCATTTTAGACACTCAGTGCAAGCTGGGAAAGCCCGATAAAACGAACCAAAAAAAATGACCACAGAAACGGCTACCTCGCAGTGTATTGTGGGGACTGAAATGGACCTTGGGTTTTATGAACAGGTGAAAGGAAAGCACTCGATGTTTGAAGTGCGCGCCTTTCAAAGCACGGGGCATCCGCAGCCACCGCATGTGTAGTGACAGTTAACGGTCAATCAACATCCTCTACAGATGCCTCGTTGTGCAATTCTCCCCACACACCCGCCTCCAAAACCAACTTCTGTTATCCGAACTGCCAGCAAGTCAGACGAAAGAGGAAAGGAAGGAGCCGCGACCTGAGCGAGGCTGACGGCAGCTCTTGCTCTTTCCTTATCCGTCGGGTGTGCAAAAGCGACGGCTTGGACGGCACCTGCTCACCCCGTTGGAGAACTGGAGCCTCACTCGGGGGAACCGTGGGTAGAGCAGGAATGCAGTGCCTACCCGATTAAGCCTGTCAGATTTGCCGTTTTCAAAGCCGGTTCCGCTACGCTGGGTTACCGGGGGGCTAGCTGACGAAGGGCACACCAGCGTACTCCTAAATGTTTATCTTTCTCTCAGACATCCTCCGGATGTTTTCTGATGCTTATATTTCTGTGAACATTTCTGACACGTTTTCCTGACTTTCACACTCCCCAGAGAAGGCTGGTCATTTTTATAAGATACACCTCGTCGTGTTCGCTTTGGTACTCCCCCACCCCCCCGAGCGTTTGCATGCTCTGTGTCGGCTTTGCGAGCTTCTCTGTCTGGGCCAGTGCTTCTCTCTCCTTTCCAGTTAGACATTGATCTGGGGAAGCATCGCACCTAAAGGCAAGTCTAAATTATGAAAATGTCTGAAATGTTCCTGCTTTTCTGAAACCACTCTGTGGAGCATCAAACAGGCATAGAAAGTAATACTGAATGTAGAGGTCGACTTAAAAAGTGGCTTTCAGCATTCCGTGGAGGGATGGGGGGGCAGTTAACATTAATTAACAACAGTTAGCAGCATTTAACCACCTGCCCCTCCCCCGGTCCCCAAGTACTGGATTCTTGTGGAAGAAGCTGATTCTATGTGCTCAGTGATGGTAGGCAGGGCCTTCTACGACAATCTGGACAGCAGTCTGTCACCCCAGGAGATCCTGCCATTGCACGCCTCACCTCCCCTCTCCCCTGGCCACTTGCTTTCTGCTCTCCCGCAATAAGAGGCACTGGGTCAGAATGATAGAACAGATATTTTAGCCTGTCTCGCCCCCGTCTCGCCCCACTGCCCCCTCCGTGCCCCGCCTCCTCCCCTCAGTGGGGTCTTGCTGCATTGCAGCAGAGAGGAATCAGAGGCTGTGCAGTGTCAGACGTGGATGCCGGGGGAGTGGAGGGAGATGAAACCCCCGGCAGCTAATTCTTTTATCTCTACCGGCAAGCGTAGGAATTGTTTCAACGAACGCAAGAGAGGCATCATCATCAGAGACGAGACATGGCTGTGAGCATCCCAATGTCAAAGACACACCACACAGCACCATCATCAGGAGCGTCTGCTTGCATGAAAGGAGTAGAGAGGAGAATGAAGGTGGCTTACAGGGAGGGGCCTTTGGGAGGGTCTGGGGGTGGGGCCTTTAGGGGGGCATGCAAATGATATTAATGTCCGTCTATATCGACGGGTGATCTGGGTATATGCGACCAAGCACAGAAGGTGGGGTGTGCTTTGGGCAGCGAGGGTGGGCGCCTATACCAACCGTAGACACGCTGCCACCACACCAGCAACCCGGTGAAGCCCAGGAAGAAGAGGACTCCACCCAGTACGGTTTTCCACTCGTCGGAGCCCTTCCTCATCTCGGCATAGGTGAGCTCGTGGGTCATCCGGTACACTGTAAGCAGGGGAGGAGGGTGTCACCATAAAATCACCAGCTGAGCTGCTGCAGATCCAGAGCGGCATTGGCACCGGCACCTCTTTGCATTCACATCTTATGTCTGCGGAATCTGGGTCAGACTGCAGCTCAGGCCTGGGAAAAAAAATTGAATCTACTCCTGCACATTGCAAACCAGGCCTCAGACATGCAGTCCTATGCTGCAGATTTACTGCCGCAATTATGCAGCTGGGAACGAGCAGCCTTATCATTCAACCCATACGGCCTCATATCGATTCCATTTACAATTCTGGCGATGAAGATCATTTCAGTTTGTGGCAAAATGTATTAATGGGTTTGAAATGCATCTCAGATTTTCTATGTGTACGCTGAGACTTGTGTTATACAGCCATCTACTGGCGAAAACTCAAACTCACATGGTAAATAATCTGATATTTAATCATTAGTTCACTGACTGGCAACTTGGACCTGGTCTTGTGGGACATTTTCTGGAACATTTTCCCCACTAGCTAGAATTTTAATGATGCCAAACTACATTACCCATAATCCCTCAATTTACAGCTAAATGATTTTCAGGTCATAGTAAAAAGCACTGAATTAAATATTTCTATGCTTAGATCTTCTGAGGCTGTCATATAAAAGACAATTTTAATAATATATACCACTTTTAAAAACACTTATTAAATGGGCAAATA
>JAODJW010000001.1:18324649-18341564 GCA_026777045.1 Hyperopisus bebe
ATCTGCATCTTTTTTCAGAACAAAAAGAAAAAACACACAATTTAGCATTAGAGCATACCCCCGCCCTCTGTCTCCACCCTCGACGCCTCCCCCCCACCCCCCACAGCAGCATCACATGTCACTCAAGTCATAGCAGTCTATCACTCCACCTCGCTCCCCTTCCTGCTGGCACCTGCGGGAAAGAGACAGGAAGGAGAAAAGGGGATGGTCACTAACTATTCCGGACAGCATTTTAGAACAATCACATGAGAAAAGAATTAGCGCAGCCAGTGACTGGCCTGCCAGTGGTCGTGTGGACAGGGGGGGGAGCACCAACCTTCAGACCGTCCCAAAGTCTTCGTGGGTGGTGGGTCGAGCTGTAGGAACAACATCTGTGTTAAAGCAACAAGACTCTTCTTGATTTATGAGAACGGTGTCTGGGTGTTTATGTCACCTAATAAAGCCACTCCTATAGTCGCAGCCAATCAGAATGAGGAATGGGAGAACATGCAGAATTTGAGCATGTGTGTGTGTGTCTCTGTGTGTACATACCTCACTGCAATTCATATTCATGTCTCCCCTCAAAAGAAAGAGAACAAAGGCTGTTAAAGATTGCTCACCAGCGCCCTCTTGGGTTAAGTACTGTAACAGCAATGCCAGACACGAGATGCCTGGAGAATACTAATCCAGGGGCAAGCTGTGTGGGAATGGGCCATGGCAAGGTGGTAACTGGCTGGAATTTGGTTTGAGGGGTGTTGTATCAGTGTGTTCACTGGGTTCACCACATCATGGGGCTGGGAGGTAAATCCAAAACAACACTGTCACATCTGCATTCTCTGTCTGATGCCCACGGTATTTTGCATAGAGAGTGTAGCCCTTCACTACTCATTACCATTTTAAGCTTCCTCTAGACTTCAGGTTAAAGTTTAACATTAAAGGGCTGTTTACAATTTCCATGCAGCAAGATGTACCCTGCGCACCCTTCTGCACCCTCACTGTCCGTTCACTCCTCCAATCTGCCCTTTCCACTAACCAGCTGTTCCCGGACTATGGGGGGCTGTCACCTGCTGGGCAGCTGCCCCTTGTGGCCAAAAAAGGTTAATGCATTGGTTAATAATAAAGAGCTTTGCTGATTTCATGCTGCAGACAGTTTTTGGACCACAAATCAATTAGGGATTGAGAGGTGCTAATTTTAAACTTGCTGCACTGGGACAATAAAACTTCTGTTTCTATATTAATACATTTGTAACACATTCAAGCTGATTAAAGCAGGACCCACAGAAGCCAAATGCCTGGAGCTAAATTGTAGCGTACGTGTTCTTGTTTAATTTATTTAAGCCCAGTAGTTTAGATTATTATAATCAGTCTTGTTTACACCAATGTGCCCCAGTTAGCCTCCCTGGAATGACATGGTAGCTAGAACGGGTTACTGTGAAGGTTAGAATCTAACCAGAACCTGCAAACATGCCTTAGCGACGGCTTAGCGACACAACAGCCAGGCAGGCAGGCCAGAGCTCCACTTCAGGCCAAGGTGCCAGGCGGCACCCCTACCTGTGGGGACCCATGGGGAGGGGTCAGGGAGGGGGGAGGAGCTCGGTTCGGGTTTCCAGAGGTTCAGGAATGCTGAGCGTCTATACCTGCCGGTGTGAGCACGAGGGCTTGCAGGATATCCGACAGGGACACAATGCCCACGATTCTGGCCTTTTCGTCCACCACCACCAGCCGATGGACCTGGGGGGGGGGTTTAAAAACCACACCTATAAGCAGGACTGAACCCTGCATTCCAGCTGTGCTGTTTGAGCACCAGAAGTTCAGGGTGAGTTCCAGCGTGACTATGGCGACACCAACCTCGGCTTTCACGATGCGGTCTACGATGGTTTCCAGCGTCTCCAGCCTGTTGCACTTCATGACACCCTCGAAGTACTGCGAGCGGTGTTGCAGGGCCTGTGTCACGCTGATGTCCAGGTTGTTGTAGGTCTTCTCGGCCGCAAGGTTCTGCATAGATGCAAGCGTGTCAGCGGATAGCCCGGGAAAAGGCCAGCGCTCACATTTTATCATTATTATGGCGTTCGATAATAAAAGCAGGGTGACAGTAAGGATACTCACTATGACATCAAACTTTGAATAAATGTCAACAACCTTGCCTGGAAGCAAAACAAGTTGAAGAGAATTAAGGGAGTTCTTTCATGAGGGTTCTGGCAAGTCACTGAAAGGGTTAAATGAAGCAGCACCAGTACCAGACTCGTCCACTACAGGCAGGGCAGACACCCTCCTCTCCACAAAGATGCTGAGCGCCTTGATGATTGGCGTGTCAGGGTGGATGAAGGCGATGTTGTCATAGGTGCCGATGCCCAGCTCCTGTAGCGTCTGCTTCATGAAGGCGGGTTTCGGCATCTCGCAAACCTGGAGGCACGGGGGGGATGGTCTGCAGGCTACACCAGCTGCAGTATTTTACTTGTATGTTTATTTTTTAAAAACTGGGGCATGCAATGTTGTTGGTGCCCCCTGCTGGTCCACTGGAGAATTGCATTTTGCACAGGGGCATAGTGTTACAGCAGGGTGTATTAGGGGCAGGTTACAGTAACTCTCTCTGGAGCACCGTGCTGTGGGACCATTAATCACTGTGAGAGTATTC
This sequence comes from Hyperopisus bebe, assembly GCA_026777045.1. Lineage (NCBI taxonomy): Eukaryota > Metazoa > Chordata > Actinopteri > Osteoglossiformes > Mormyridae > Hyperopisus > Hyperopisus bebe. Next base: position 18,327,264 of record JAODJW010000001.1, read on the forward strand.
TGCTTTCGATCGAACACAGGAGTGAACACCTGAATTCACCAGCATTAGATTAATCACTGATTTCTGAAGCAGCTACCATGACAGTAAACATCAATCAAACCCTGCTGTTGCACTTTTTGCAGTTAAAAAGGGAATCTGAATCACCAAGAACACCTGAATATGAAGAACTGGGAAGTAGAATGTAATAACCATGACAATCCACTAGAGGGAGAATGTCTTCTTTTACAGAATATACTCTATGAGGCCTATCATTAACAGAAACAGAAATAACAGACAATGTGTAACTTCATAATGGATATAAATTTTCTGCTTTCTTCTTCAGATGCAGCTGACTGGTGGTAAACAGCATAAGGCATATTCAGCGGAGTATCTCAGGAAGGTCGCGCAGAAGCACTCGCAGGCAGGGGGTGGGAGTGAGACGGTGTACTCACGAAGAGTTGAAGGAACTTCAGAATCCGCTTGTGTGTGAGGATGTACAGCGCGTTTCCACTCACAGGGTCAATGACGGGCAGCCGGTGGATCTTATTTTTGATTAGCGAGTACACGGCGTCAAAGATGCTGCAGAACACAAAGAGAATAGGGAAATGGGGACGATAAGAAGACGGGAGCTCAGAAATGCCATTCGGAAACTGTCACTGCTAAGGAGACAACTTATTCCCAGCTGTGTGACCATTTTGACAATCAGGCCCACTATGTCCAACACATCCTCAACCTGGGTATTGTGTAAATCCGTAACCTTTTAGATGTTGGTGCTATTTTCCTTACACTAAAGTGTTTCTGACTGACACAGCAAGTTTAGAAGAGCAGCAGAAATGTCTCACAGCTTCAGGAAAGGGAGAGACCTTGGTATCCTGTGCAATAAAATGTCTATAATGTCACCATCTATGATTAGAATTGGATAGAGCACTCAACAAATGCTATTGTTGAAATAGCCACTAGGGGGCAGATTCCCCTCAAGGTTTTTTGAATCACTGACAGAGCCCAATGCATTTCCTTCAAACAGAGAAGCCCTGAATTATTTAGTGCTCAAAAGCTGTTTAACAAACAGTAGAATAGAGCAGTATTTTCCTCAGGGAAAAGCAAAGAAAACAGAAGCTGATCCAAGGGGGAAAAAATGATACTTAGTACACATGTGATACAAATGCAATGTACCAAATGTACTCTAATGTACCAAATGAGCATTACAGAATGAAAAGCCCATTCAGTAAATCTCAGTTGGGACTGTAACATGCGAAGAGGAACCCTCACCTTGCATCTGGGGAAATGTTCACCAAAGGCTTGAAGGTCTCCTGAAGATAGAGCTCTGCAAGAAAGCAGAAAGCAATTTCATCATGCAACCTCAGCTCAGCCCAGCCGTGAGAGAAGCTCATGGACACAGGCGTACCTCTCCACGTCTCGATTTTGTGCTCCTCCAGCTCGTAGATCTGTACCTGGAAGACGGTCATCCATGAGCTTTTCTATGCCGTTCACTTAACACCAAACCTCATCCAATGTGCTCTCTACTTCCATTTTTATCTGAACACCTTACATGGCTCATGCAAGCATCTCCCTCTTTCAGTTTAACCAGAACATTCTATCATTCCTCAGAGTCCATGCTTCTCAGGAAGCACCCCACAAGGCCAGTCTTAACAGGAGAAGTCAGCATCTCCAGGTAGGTGCACCTGAGAGCTCAGAGTGCTTCTCATATAGCAAATACAGGCTGTAAACAGGCTATATAAACCAAAACCTGTTCAGGGTACACAGGCTGGGGTGACTCAGCACTGGATTCCAGAGTTAATCATTTCTACCGGGGCTCCAGGTGCATTCTGGGAACACAGCAATGGCTGCCGGCAAATCATCATACCGACATGCTCAGGGTCAGGCTAGAGGCCCTATGACATTGCCCTTAATCACCTAATGCCTTCATGAATAAAAACACATTTTCTAAACTTCCTTGTTCCCTGAAGTCACAGAGAAACGGGAAACAGACACCTACCATGGGTGACTTGTAGTATCTGTGCAATATGTTGATGAAGTCTGTGATTGTTAGCATCCCTGGTGGGGGGGAATGAAACAAAGCCTGGTTATTATGAGGAAATGCATTGCCAATAGCAGGACAGATAAGACAAGGGGCACCTTTATGTCACCATATGAGGAGGATTTTATTAACAATCTTGCAATTTTTACACTCTGGTATTTTACAAGAGTAATTCAGGTTAACTCCTCATATGTTGGGAACTAACAAACAAACCAACAATCTTCTACTCAAATTTCACGTTCCTAAATGCCATGCCCCCTAGTGTCTATAAACAGATATTCTCACCAGAATGCTTTCAGCAGGACCTCCTTTGGTCCATCTATAAAAGTCACCCTGCAGAAGCTCGCCAAAGAATCTCTGCAATTAAACTTTGTCCCTGAACTTTAGAGGACAGGTAATGCCAAGAATTAAACATTAACAAGCTGCTGGCAACAAGGCCCTAAACCCGAAACCATGCCTTCCGTCCATTTGCAGACACAGTATTCTTATCAGGCCTGCTGTGTCTTGGGGGTGGGGGGTCTTGCTTCAGAGTTTTCAGCATCTCCCCAAAGCCCAGGGGGATGCTGGTGCTGGTCTGCTGAAGGTCCTCAGGGAGATACTGGTTGCTGCAGCAAAGATGGCCCCGAGGCACAGCTGATGAACAAGCCTCATTGGCTAGTCAGCCAGAGTCCCCCCCAGCGGTGCCCCCTACAGGGAGACGCACCCTCGCTTCATTTAAAACTGGTGAAACGTGACGGGCTACTAATTTCCAGTGTGGTTGGTCTGCTCGTACCCCTCCATCAAAGGAATGAGCCCCCCTGCATTGCATCCACATTTCACACGTGAGGAAAAGCCAAGAATCTGACCCGCTAACATCTCGCCGTCGCCAGGAGAGAGGGGGAGTGTGAGAATCAGGCCACTGGGGGCTGGTGTGGCCCGATTTAATCTGCTCCCTGAGGGCAGAGGAGAGGAAGTGGGAATGAAGGAAGCGGAGATGGAAAAAAAGGAGGGAAGGAAGGCCCCTTAGCCACGAAGACGGGCAGGGCCACGTGTGCGTAGCTGGTTTTATTTTAATGTGCCCGTCTCTGCGAACCTGCCTCTCAGGGGGCGGTATTTATATCCGTCTCCATGACGCCGGCCCACATGGAGCATGCTGACGTAGGCGGCTGGGGACCCCGCTGGCTTGGGGGGGTGGGATTGGAGGTCTGGCGGGGGGGGGGTGTGGGAGGCAGGAAGGTCTGGCAGTTTGCATCACGATATGGTGATTATTCCAGGGGGGAGGTGAAGGGACGGTTCACTGGAAAAACATTAGGCAGGAGTTTGAGGTCCTGGCAGGAAAATCAGGATGTTATTGAGACAGGCGGGGTCCTGGCAGGGAAATGGAGTGTTATTGAGACAGGGAACGGTGCTCTACCGACAAAATTCAGAGGCAACAATGTCCGAATTAGTCATGTAGCAGTTGAGAGAGTTTCAAGATTATATTTTATTTAAAATGCTTTTATTCAAAGCGCTGTACATCTTGGGGAAAGCAGGGCAGTTGGAGAGGGTGGAATCACTCCAGTGACTCTCCTGATTGCAGACACAGTACCCCAACCACTGAGCCGCACACTGGCCCCAGATGTAGATCACATGTGCCTGTTGGACATGTTTTCATCTACCCTGGCATTACGATACCAGGGCTCTTCCTGACACAGGATGATTGCGGGTACTGCCCCCTCTATCCAAACCAGCTGCCACGACCCATTTCTGAAATAATCCTGTGCTAAACAACAAATCCTTAAATCCCCGATCCACAGGGGAACTTGCGTTAGGACTGTAAGGGGCCATATGAGGAAGAGCTCAAGATCCCCATCGGCCATCAAATCCTAAACTGCGACACACACTCCAAGCTTTTGCTAACCAATAGGAGTCTTTGGCACACTGTGCGTTGAACTCACTCCTGATAAATCATTGCAGAGGCCCCTCCCACTAGTTGCAGAATACAGGTGCCCCTTATATAAAAGATGCAATCATTGCTCTTCAGCATGACTGTTTAATAGGGCTGCACACGGAGTTAAGCCATGCCCAATCATTAAAGCGACAGCTTTAATCATAAATGAACAATAGAGTTTACAAGGTTAAAAATTGACCTGGTGAACACATACAGATGCGTAGGCTCTATCCTTGGGAACCCATTTTATGTAATAATGTTTTTAAGAAGCCCATATAAGCTCAGGTAAATACCAGTTATCAGAAGCCTTTCTGAGCGAGATAAGAGGTCTCAGAAGAGCCCGCCTTTATCCAGCACTGGCTCGATTGCAGCTCTGTGCATCCAAACAGTTAAAGAAAATTCCTGGACAGTTTAAAAAGGATGATGAATTGCTGCTTGTCTGAGATGGATGAGAGAAGGATGACTGATGAGATCGTATCCAGCCTTCATCACGACGTCTAGACTCAACATAAGCCCCGCCCCACCCATCACGCTAAACTTCCCTGGCGGAAATCGCGGCTAGCCGTCGGTCCGCTCACTCGCCGGGGCCAAGCATGCGAGGCCTATCACCGCCCTCCTCGGAGAGTATCTATTTTCGGAACGCCTGCCGCCGCCTCGACATGGTAACAGACAGCATCCTCCCAGAGATGTGGCCACCTGCTCAGTGCCTGGGAGCTCGAGGGCGTCTCAGGTGCACAGTCCAATTGTCACTGTGACCAAGGGACCCGGCCGGGGCTACATACTCCCTCAGGTTAGTGAAAATCTGACCTAAAATTAAATGCTAAACAAATGCAGAATGGAGATCTGAACAAAGGGCCACAGATTTTTAAATACAAATGATGTAACGCTAAATATAATTAACAAAATAAATTAAAATGCCGGAAGAGCCCCTCGTACTGGAAAAGCTGACGACACTGTGCTAAGTTATTCCCCTAGGAAGCAGCAGTCTCCATATGTGCCTATGCTAACAGAACAAGCACCTAGTTACTAGTTTGCATAGATTTCTCTCTTGTTTTTAACAAGTTTTCACAGCAGTGATTAAAATTAGAAAACGAGTGGCATTTTCAAATCACGAATTGAAGAGATGTATTTTTATCGTATTTCTTCAGTGAAAATTCTCACATCACAAAATAAAAGAGGTTGAAACTCCTCAGTCAACATAACCAAACCCAGACATGTGCTCATTCGTGGGAGTCAAGTCAGGCATTTTCACTTGTTTTTTTGATCCTGTATCAACCCCGGGATTATCATATCGTTATCATACAGATAGCGCTATTCGCAAATGGGTGGGCGATCAGCACTGCTTCAATATATATATATATATATATATATATATAGTTTTTTGAAAAGCAGACCTTCCAAAGTTTCTGGGGGGTGTTTTTTTTTAAATATTTCTACAACAAAACTTAAGTTTTTTTAAATAGTCTGGTGAGATTTCCATTTTATTCAGCGGGTGGCACCGATGATTCCAGAGTGTTATCCACCACCTTCATCTGCGCACAGGTCACCAGGTAGTGGCTTGTGTTTGATAACGGCCAAGCATCTGCAAAAAGGGGGCATCAAGCAGACATCCGGAAGAGCAGGCTGCTTGATACTCACCTACGAAACTCTGCTTCTTTGTCTCCCAGAGCGGAGCAGCGCGGACACCATTGGCCACCAAGGCGAAGAAGGCCTTCTTAACCTGTGTAAGAAGAGGAGGCACTGAAGGAACCTACTGCCAAATCTTAGAGCTCGCCTCAGACATCTGTCTGTCCCATAACCCAACAGGAACATCTAGCAAACTAACAGTTTGCAGAGTAAAGTCCAGGTTTCGTTTTGTCAGCAGAAAACCTAGTTGTGTTCGTGACAGCCCAGCCTGACCATCTCCGCCCCATTCCTGAGCCTGATCAGGACCACCAAGTAGAAAGCAGAGGGAACCCTGACCACAACCAGGCCACCAGAGCTTCCAAACATCTGTCCGACTAAACCATACTGTAAGACAAGCTTCCACATTACCGTCAGCCATAAACCAGAAATAGGGGGAGTTCAACAGGGTACCAAATGAAGAGAGTCAGACTCTAACCAGTCTGGAACGCTTTGGTCATCTTACCTAATCAAAGGGCAGCCTAAGGAGGTTTAGTGAGGCGTTTCTAGGGCAAACGGTACCCAAAATTCCCTAGCAACGGAGAACACATTTTCCAAATCCTGAATCACCGGGGCCCTGGGCCGCTGTTGCAATGACATACGCGGTGTTGCATGGTCACATGAAAGTCCCCGGACCAATACATCTCTTCAAAGGCCATTTGACAAGTTTTCGAAGGTCCATCCATGGTCTAGACGCAACTGGGAGAACATGATGACAGAGTGCTGCCTCTGTCTCACAGCCTATCACTAACTCATTTGGGATTTGTCCATGCTGCTGTAGAGAATGCATGCTACACGTTGCTGTGTGCCAGTAAGGAAACGATCAGGAATTTGGGCTGCAGCTACCCACAGGCATTGCAGCACGCATCAACATTGGCTGAGATGCTTCCTCCTGCGTGACAACACCCCCCCCCCATTCTGTACCAGAAAACACCAGCTTTGTTTCCTTTAATCAGGCCTCATCCAACTGACCTCTCTCAGAGATGAGCATTTTGGATTAAAAGCACGCCCGCACACAGCTCAGCTGACATCATCCTTCTCGTACACGTCTCTCAGATGAAAGCAGACCTCTCTTTGGCCTAGCGAGGGGAAGGCTCAGCATGTACATTTCTGATACGCGGATCCCTTAGATAATCGGGAAACAAAAAACAATGAAGCCCGAGAGGAGGCAGAACATTCAAGACCAAAAAGAATGCTGGGAATCTTCGGGCCAAGAAACAACACTGCCAAAAGGACACACACACACACACACACACACACACACACACACACACACACGCACGCACACACTGAACTGGATTGTATAGTTTCATGGTTTTAGAAAAGACAAAGTTGGAGGAGAAAAACAACTGAAAGTGTTTTATAGGTCTATAAATTTATAGTATGGCCTATATCCCATTAAAATATGAATCTCAAAACCCTTTAAAAGTTCATTAAACATTAACCGGGCAGTCTTGAGAGGGTCATCTAAAGAGGGTCATTTTGCACAACGTACACACTAAAAATATTATTTTGATTCCAGTCCAGTTTGCTGTTGGTGTCATTGTAGTGAAAAGAAGCTAAACTTATTATTCTGAAATATATTCCTTAGACAACCATTGGTGTTTTGATTAAAATGATCTTGCCCTAAACCCCAAACCTTGAGGGGGTCCACAGGGCCAACACCCTTGGAGAAAACGCCCCCTTCACATTAATGTCTCGAGCGGTTTAACCACTGACACCAGTCAGGTCACATGGTGCCCTTCAGTCACACGTTTCACAGATAAGACCTACCAGACAGAGTGAGAATCACAGGCAGTCAGATCACAGGCGGCTTTCGGCCTGAATGACCATATAAGCATGAGACAGCTGGTCACGCCCAGTACTCACCTGCAGTGTGGTGTCGAACACCACCAGCTTGGAGCTGGTCGGTACAATGTCGTAGCACTTGTGGGACTTCATGAAGCGCATGTAAATATCGCTATCTGACTCTTCCACAGCTATGAGAGAACAGATGGGCCAAGTGTTAGAAAACGTGTACTCTTTACAGACCTGGGGGGGGGGGGGGGGGGGGGGAGGGGGGGGGGTTCGTCGTCAATAATGCTTCCTGGGATTTAATTTAGAAGTTATTTAAAGAGCAATGTCCACTGGCTGCGCTAATGGTGCTTTTCCACTGCCACCAAGAACCGAGCCACACTGTGAACTGCTGGTTTTCCATTGTAACTTATCTGAGCCATACCCGACCTGTACCTGCGCTGTCTTTACCGACCTGACCCTTCTGCAGTGGAAAACCAAAGCAAGTGGGAACTGCCCTGTAACTAGTCTCTCTTTGCAGCATGGCTCGGATACAGGTCAGTTCCTGTATACCAGAAGGAAAAGCGCCAAAAGAGACTAAGCTATAACACTGATGACAGGGTACAGAAGGCATAACAGAACCTTCTGTCTTGGTAAAAGATGCATTTTAATTACTTTTTGAGCGTTAAATGAGGAGCTGGTTTCCTAAGAGGCCCTTCAACGGATGAGGCCCTGTAGGCTTTTGTATAATTCAGTTTAATTTGTACAGCAGCCATCCCAACATGGCCACCCCAAGGCAGGGAGGCTGCGCCAGTCCGGGAAATCACGGTCTAGGCCTGTGGTTTGGCGAAGCCGTCAAAATGAGACCTGTAAGAGTATGCAGCTAATTAAAATGCCTAATTAAAAACTGACTGATCCGTGTTCTTGTTATATACCAGCCACACAAGCCGAACAAGGGAACATTCCTGCAGCTTCTTGGGGGGGAAGGTAACATCTACATGGCGACTGCATTGCCGGTCACCGCCAAGTGGGAGAAGCGAGGGGAAATTTCTGGTCATACAGAAATGGTCGCATTCGTAGTCAGGAGCGAGAGAGCAAGTGGCTCTTGTTTGTGACTGAGAAGGTGTAATGGGAGGCCTGGGGACATCCAGGGCACTGAGACGACCGGAAGAACGACCTGTACCATTTACAGACCTGGTTACATGGTCAGCAAGGTCCCAGGTGGGGGCGACTAACATTATGAGTTCCTGGTATTAAGTTCCAGACTTTAATAGTATTAAAATAGAGGCAATGCCAGATCAGGATGAGGGCCCCCCCAGGCGCAGATCAGGAGCAGGGGCGGGCTCCCTTGGATGCAGACCAGATCTGCGGGACCAGCCCCCTGGACAGAGGCAAAATTTGCATACAGGCACAAAAATTAAGCACCCAGGACAGTGTGACCCAATCAGAACAAACCCTGCCCTCACCTTGCTTTCGCCACCAATCCCTTCCGGCCTGCCATTGGTTACCATGGCGATTCATAGAGTACGCTCCCAGAAATGGGTACGGCAACAGAGAGGGAGTTAGCCTTTGAGGAGGGGTGAGTTCTCCGTTTCACAACACCCCTGCCACAGCTAAAAATCTCACACAGCCTGCCCCCCAGGCCTCAGGCCTAGGAGAAAAAAGAAAAAACTGCTAAAATACCTCCCCCCACCCCCCCCCACCCCCCCCCCCCGAGTGTCAATCTGGTGAACTCCCAGCAGGAAAACAACTGCCCCATATAAACATCATTAAAAATAAGCCTCAGAGAATTTTCCCTGTGGAAAATATGCGCCGTTCTTCAGAGTTGGCACCAGAGAACCCGATGCCCAAAGATTCTAAGTCATTAGCACCGGGCCGAAGGGACCAAACAGGGAAACCGGGGCAGAACTCTGGCCAGGAGCCCGTGTGAAATTCCCAGCTGCATCAGAGACTCGTGAGCTTCGAGGAACAAGATTCATCTCGGCCCTGCAAGTCTCTAAATTCCCTGACTGTCTGCCTGCCGGTAATCACTTCTGCCATCGGGAAGTCTTCCTAAAGCTGCCGCGGTCTTTTTTGATTGGTGGGGGAGTCAAGAGATTTTAAATAATCCGGCCAATAGCATGGTGAGCTTTAATAAAACACCGAACAGACTTAGCTGCAGACACCAGGAGGGGGCAAATGTACCCCACTGAATCTGGCAAGCATGACTTTTAGTTCCTTAATTAGATTACGATAATTAGCTTGCAGCTCAAATCAGACGATGAAAGGCTCACAACAGAGGATAACGAAAAGGAAGACATCCAATCAAAATGTAGCATCTCACAGCGACATCTGCAGGCTGACAGCTTGGACCCAAGGGGGCACTTCTCTCTGACCATCACCAAGTCTAATGCAACAGGACAGTCTATCTGGTACTCTTGATATCTGGTGACCCTTCAAGGCTGGGTTAGCTAGCACTTTAGCAGGATGCTAATAGCCATCATTAAAGCATGTTTTTTTTTTTTTTTTAATGACAACCTGCTGCCTTTCTAAGAGCCTCACCAATTCTGAAATGGTCTGGGGTAGATTTGCTGTCTCTGAGGGCTGACTCAAATTCACTTTGGACCCACATTAGATGTTTCAAAAACTAATTTAATTCCTAGGAAGTAAAGTTAGCTAGCTGGTTAGCATAACTAGCTACATCAGCATCTCCTAAATATGAAACATGTTTAATATTTAGTGCAGTGACTACAGGGGGCCCGCAAACCTCCAGGACCCCATGAAAACATGTGGTTTGAGGGGTAAACAGCACTGCAGGATGTGTTATATGGTGTGGCATGCCATTTCATGCTAATGCATTTAAACCAGAAGTTCAGCTTCGAGTGACTACGGCCCCAGGTTTGACTGGACGTCAACAGGCTCTGAAATTCCGTTCACAAATGGGGATCTTCAGGTTGTTATTGTTATCTTCCCCACATTCCCCTGGCTTTCACCTCATCCACCTTCTGAGCTCTGGGTAAGCACATGGGGTGTCACTGTCTGTCCTCCATTGCCCTTCAGGGGGGCGGGGGCTGAGACCCCACCAAGGATCAAAAGGACCCCGCAGTGGCCACTGAAAACCACTCCGAACATCTGCTGACTGGTGGGGTGGTGGGGACAGGGACACAGGCATCAGACATGACCCAGTTCCCTCATGATGTTCAACTAGGGAGCAGCAGCCAGCTGAAAGCGTGACCATCAGCGAAACCTCGGCAACTGGAGGCATGAGTCGGCATTCTGGACTGAAAATCACAGATGGGTACCATCGCTTCAAAGCTGCCATCTTTAAGACTCTTGAAACATCACAAACAATACGTGTGCACAGCCTGTTTAATCAGCTGCAAATCTGTCTTACATTACATGTTTTTTAGCAGAAACATTTATTCAGTGACATACATTACTAAGAAAGCAGCAGTCAGTCCCTGGAGAAATTCAGGGTTAAGAGCCTTGCTCAAAGGCCCATCCATGACATCACTGTCAACCCTGGGACTCTAAATTATGACTGTCTGATCACAGCGACCCTAACTCACCGATCCACCCACCACCCCATGAGAATGGTGTGGCACAGTGGATTGGTGGGTAACCCTAACCCTCCAGGGTTTGGGGTTCATATCCTGGCTGCCCTTGGTGTGTGTAGACTTTGCATTTTGTTCCCATGTCACGTGGGTTTCCACCTGCAGTCCAAACACCCTAACCCTTGTGCGCTATTATAATCACTGGAAAACAAGTAAGTAGCAACTTCTACACTGACTGACTGGATATTTGTTGCACAAATAAACATTACCACAGTATAAACATTCATGCTGAAACAGATTATTTAAAAAATAGTCTCATACAACATAAATAAGTCTGGAAGTCATTAAGGTTGGAATCCACCACTGATGGGTAACAGCTTAGTGCCCCTGTTTGTCCTGTCGTAAATAACGAGTATATACAGGAGGCAGACGGCGGTAAGGGATGCCAGCCTCCCCCTCCCACCCCACCGCGGAGCGCCACTGTAGGGAGCATGCGTGCAAACACCCTGGACGCAAGTCTAGGTATTAAAAATGAACAGTAACTTCCACAAATTGGTACTTCACTGAAATCATGGCGTTGTGAAATTAAAATTAAAGCGCTCTTTAATTAGTGCACACCGCTTTCTGAACTGTCCACAGCAAGAAGATGAGTCCACGACTACAGTTTACCGTTTCATTTATGTTTGAATTTTAAACTTTGACTAAACAAGCTTCCTGAGATTTTCTTGTGCCATATTTGCAGCTCGAGGGCAACGTGGAGCCAGATGGTCTGTTTTCATCCATTCGCATGTTGCGCCACATAGACGAGTATAATCGGTTTTCAGAAATTGTCGATTATTAACAAAGATTTTAAAAAAACAGAACTTATTCAGCACCGAAATTTTGCCAGCATTACTGCGCCGTCAGTAAGTCATTTACCAAACTGTGATTCGGCTTTTGGTGTTAGGAGTAGAAATAAATCAGTGAATAATCCCATAAACCTTATCAACTATACACATACTCATAGCTGTCTGATCACCAGGCACCTCCAAAACTACAGCGCCTCGCCGTCAAAAAATACCGGGAAAATGTCAACCCTTGGTGGGTCGAGTCAACAGAGCTGAATTCACTTTAAGAACTGCAAAACATAAAATGCAAAAATCAGCGGCGCAAAACAAGCCGTTGAAGTCAACAGGTGATGGTGGACGGAATAAGAGGAATCCCTACATCGGTTACATCCACAAGACACTACAGCGCATCTATGACTTAACTTGCAGTAAAACCTCAACTACACATCAATTCAAGTAAGAATGACAACCCGGGAGAATACAAGACAAATATATTAAATAATATTTGCAGGTTGACACGTGCACACATCATTTACATCATAAACTATTTCCAGTATGCCACATATAAGCAATATATAGAAAGGCTGCAAGAGGCATGCATGCAAAAGTGATTCTAAACTTAGTTAGCAAATAGATTTAGAATACCCAGGAAGCTTAAATACGCAACCCTAGCCGCAGCTCAGCGGTCAATGGTGTCATACCACACATTATCTGTCATGGTAAGGCGTTAATACAGTAAAAGATGCCAGTCCACGCCGGAGATGGGCAGTTTTTTCGGGCAGAATTCCGGCTCCGGATCGCTCGTTTTACAGCGAGCTAACGATCACCAGTTTGAAGGTAAGCTATTGCCAACCGGCTACTGGTCAGAACAAGCAAAAAAAGGGTCTTACCTTCATCTTCCAGTTCAAGCTTCTCCAGCATGCCTTCAGCCGATCCGTGGACCTGTGGGTGAAAGGCAGCACGACGGAGTCAGACACAGACTTTCTGCGGTTCCGATTGCCCACCACCGCCGCTGCGCCCACCCGGCGTTCTCGCACCACACCACGGTGGTCAGCGCCGTCTGGAACTGGCAACCCTTGAGCAGCCTGGGGGAGCGAAAATACGAGCACAGTAACAGCGGGATGCAGCTGAGCAGCAGCTTCCGTCAGAGTGAAATAACGTAACACGAAGTAAGGTAACACAAACTAACAGCCCAGGAGCCGCTGAGCTCTATATGGCGTGGAAACTTGCTCTGCGGACGGGCGACTTCACAGCCCACACCCCCTTGCAGTGCAATACCACAGCCGAGGTAGAACCTTCAACCTGCACCGCTTCTGGATCAAAATTGGTCAGCTTATGTCAATTTAATCATTCTTGGTGGTTTTAGATGCAAAGAGTGCAAATTCTCTTTCAGCTTCTCTGCTCTTTTAACCATTAATTATTAACCGAGGCACCCCGCTCAGGACTCCCCTATCCCCCCCGATTCAGGTGTAAGTGGAACATTCCGGTTTGCTGCAGCCGTAGTGAACAATGCCGAAGTTTGACTGAAATGCTCAGCATTGCCGGCAAAATGGGATATGTTCTTATCTAGACCACTCCGGTTTTCCCATTTTAAATACACAAGTGATCCGTGCCCGTCCCCCCAAAAGCAGCATCTTTTATGCGATTGTTACCCTGACTTACAACTACTCTACACTATGCCGAGCGCCCCCTATCGGCAAATCTTCACTTAACCATATTAGGAAATGCCCCGTATCTCCGTGTTGCCTAGCTGCGTGAACCGCCACCCCCTACGCCGATTATTATCTCTGAAATTACATTGTGTTCCCCCTTCGTTTGGGTGCGAGAAGTCAGGTGGGGAACGTGCATGCAGCGTTAACGTGCGCCGAGTTTTAAAATGATATAACGCAGCGAGCGCACCCGCAGCTCCGAGATGCCGTGCAAAGGGTGCCGTGATCAGTGCAGTTACCAGGCTGGGACACCATTCCTGCCCATCTCAGAATAGCAGGCTTGGTGTTACGCCCCACTCATTCCATTTGAATGGTTAATAAAAGAAATTGGATTAATGCAGCAATGTGCCACAGCGGAAAAATACACGGGGCAAAACTTAGCACTGAAACACTAACCGCATGTGAATTAAGTTGCCAGTCATCCCCGGTAAAAGGTTTTATTCGGAGGCACTTATTTTTTCATTTCGGTGACTGAACAGATAATTTTAAAATGTGCAAAGCAACGTGACAATATGACCAAGGTGAGGAGATGCAAAGTGAGATGATCGTGGTGACGAGACTTAGACGGTGGAGCCGCAGGTAAGGTGAGATGTAATTGCAGAAGGTGTGCAATTCCTGTAAGATTTATGGCAACTTGTGAACAATATAAGATCCATAAACCAGATCAGAGTGAATCAAAACGGTAGCAGAGCGTTTGCCCATTTTACACCATCAGAAAAGGTAATTGTTTTGCAGCAATGCGTGCATTGGTCGTGCTTGTTTCATTTGGGGGCGTTGTATGTATGTGTGTATGTATTTACACTCACCTAAAGGATTATTAGGAACACCTGTTCAATTTCTCATTAATGCAATTATCTAATCAACCAATCAC
>JAODJW010000001.1:18344864-18356352 GCA_026777045.1 Hyperopisus bebe
GGGGAAAACAGGAGGCATCAGAACACATTCAGTAGCTTGAAACAAACAGCATTCCGTACTGTCCCTAGACAGATAATGGGGGTTGGGGGGGGGGGGGGGGACATATACCCAATGGTGTTAAACTGTCTTCCATCACAATGACATTGATTCCTGGCCCCCAGAAAATTATTCTGCCAAGGGCTGTAATAATTCCCTCCTTCCGATAGACATGCTTTGGAATGACGACGTTATTGCCTTTATATCATCATTCCTGACGCATTCCAGCTCCTTAAAGCCACAAGCTCTGACAGCAATGGCCTTTAGTCAAATCCATTTGCCGAGGCCGATTTGCCCATTTGCATGGGTGAAATGAAAGCAGACTGCTGCGGACGATGAGGCCAGCTGGGGGAGCCCTTACAGTCTGTTACGGCAGCCCCTTTGTGCTGGAAATGCGACTCGATCAAGGCTCCTGTCAGGCCCTTGTTTTAGGGCATCAACACACAAAGGTGTCGCAGCGCTCAAAGAATTCTAAACATTATTAAAAAAAAATTACTTCATATGGATTTATCATCAGTAGCATGGAGCACTGTAAAGATAATTTTAAAAGATCACGTGAGCTGCTTAACACTACATCTATCCCCAATGCACAGAATCCCCATGCCTAAAGGTAACGGATCCCACACACTGTATTGTTTAATTTGAAAAGTCAGTCCTGATTGGATGGAGGAACGACTCCCTACTGACATTACTTTCTGCGACTAAGGACACTAATTAAATAAAGAGAGAATAAATGCCAGCTAATTCATTCCCTCCCCCAATCGGAAAATGATTGGCTGGACTTCAGATAAAATGGAATTGAACGCTGGACCAAAGAGCCCTGACATGGGGTTTCCACTTTGACCACTAAGAGTGCATGGGGTAAAACATTGCCTGATTTTTCCTGAGGGGGGCGCTGTGTACATTGCTGAAATATCCTTCCCAAAACGCACAGGAAACCCAGGGTTTGTTTTGATTATTATTTTTTTGTTTTCCCTCAGATGAGATCAGCACTTAACTCACCACACGGGTATATTTACGCACTACTGCACTAAAGAATCATCTTCTTTCTGATCTCATAACCACTCAATAATTCCATGTTGTGAAATGGACACGAACAGAGGGGAGAACACTGTGACCACGGTGTTCCAGCAGACTATAACCTTTTGTGAGGGAACACACAGCCACAGCACATTACCAGCCCACTCATCCCAGTGTCAGGCTTTCAGGCTAGAATCTAAAAAAAAGCCACACCCTCTAGTCAGGTGACCTGAGGTACAGTATGGAGAGCACTGGCAGCAAACCCTTGCCTGGGGCACTACATGGGCTTTGACTGATGTAGCTCTTTGGTCTTGCTGACTACAGCCTGAAGAAGCAAATCATTCTCACTATTTTAACACAAGTTTATGTTACAAAAGTAAAAACAGCCTTTAAAGCCCCATTGCCTTGGAAATTGCGAGGCACTGAATTAATCCTGTCTTCAATGATGAGAAGTAGGAATTCTTTTAGAGAGACATCAGGGGAAAAGATCTCCAGGGCAGGACCTCAGTCCCTGAATGATGTCATCGGACACAAAGCCTGGTTGTGACAAATGACCGTCTGTGGAAAAAGAGGCCCGATTCTCCTCGGTCCTGAAGCCGGCGAAGTTCATTAACGTCAGGGGTCTGGGGGCTGGTTGTTTGCAGGACAGCAGCTGAATTTTAAGCAGTACAATTGCCACACACACGGATGGGTGGGCACAGATGCTCAGTGCTAGGCACCCGCACATCGTTACCATGGCAGCAGGCATCCCTCTTATCAGTGGCCTGAGTTCTGAAGTGTTCAGAAGTCAGAGAACAGATGCTTCTATCCAAACTTGGGTCAGAAGTCACTAGAGCAATTGAGGGTTAAGGGCCTTGCTCAAGGGCTCAAAGTCATTGCTGACTTTGAACTTGTGACCTTCCAATCACATGCATCATGTCCTAACCCACTGAGCCACACAATGCCCCCCTACTCACTCTAGACCCATCCACTCTGAATCACTGACTATCACCTATTCTGGGTCCTGGAGCTCCAGAGCCTATCCCAGAGGCTATGGGCGCAAGGCAGGGAACAACCCAGGACGGGGAGCCAACCCATGGCAGGGCACACTCACACATCCACACCACAATTAACCTCAGCATGTTTTTGGACTGTGGGGGGAAACCAGAGTACCTGGACGATACCCAACGAGGACACGGAGAGAACATGCAAACTCCACAAACTCCAAATTAAGGTGCCAGTGTCAAAACAGTAAAGCATTTGCCTTCAGAGAAGACACTTCAAAACGCAAGACCCATCAGACATCTGATATCCGACTGGGCTGGCAGGGGCTGCCAATTCTGACCAAATGCAGAATATTTACCAGGGTAAATAAGATTCTGGATTCTTCCGTAAGCCTTTAAACCTTCAGCTGAATAAAGATGCAACATTTAGCAAAATTCAATTTTGAGTGATATAAAGGTCAAAAAACTACTCATCAGAATCCCCACTGGTGTTGTGAATTATAAATCATAATAAGCGGATTTGAAATTGTCACCTCTAACCTATTCCTAGCAAAACCTTGACCAACTACTCAAGCAAACAAGCAGTGAGATCCTGTAGTTCCTTCATATAGGTTTGAGATTCAGAACATTCCTTCTCAATAGGAAGCCTGGCCTGACCAAGGTTAGTCAATTGAATCTACATATTCCTGACTGCAGTTTTCCCAAGGTTCCTTGCAGCATTACTGGGTATAAAGCCTGTGCACAGAGGGTGAGTGAAACCACAGACACGAGGAGAGAATCTGTAGACGAATGCCGTTTTGAGTGCAGGGGAGAAGGGGAAGCAGGTGAGGGGTCAAAGGTCAGAGGGCACCACTAGATATTATGGTAACATAGCTGCTGACATGCAGAAAACGATCTTTAAAGTTTCAACAGCAAGCAGCGTGGTTAGCGACAAGGACCAATTCCATAAAGGTTACCAGGTCAAGATGTAAGGGGGGGGGGGGCTCAGATTCTTTACCGAGCGAAAGGGTAATATTGCCAAGGCTGCCTCAGATAAAGACGCATAAACACAAGCTAAAGTAAACACGCATTTGGGAACAGACAAGGCTAACAGCTAACCACAGTCAGTGTCCCAGGGAACCGTGGGAAGCCTCTCTTATTAGCTGCTTTGCCATGACCACGGCGTCGCATGCGAGTTGTGCCGGCATCCTGCCCAGAAACCCCGGGAAGGTGATGGGATGATCGGCTGCGGCGGCGCCTGAAAAACAGCTTCCAGCCCTCTTTTGAGAAATCACGCTAAATACTCATAAATAAAAGATGTTTACTATGATTTTACTACAAACAAGTTTACTACTTTAGTTCAAGGTGCTTGTTAAAAGGCAAAAGTAACTTGAGTGCTTATTTAGAAACATCAAACCAATATAAAACCCTTGATACAAAGAAACTAAATGTTTATCATCCATCCATCCGACCCTGTGCTCAGACCCTAAAGATTTGCTCTCACTTGTGTATTTCATAAAAAGGAAAGCAAGATGGGATATGCAAAAAGCAGCATTCCAATATAGCTGCAATCATACAAACGGCAAATAAAATTTCATTTCATTCTCATTTCATTTCTCATTCCGTCCCTCCAGTTACAAATAAACTGTAAACTGTTTCTAGTGTTTGCATTCTGTACCGTCCCTAGACAGATAGTGGGGATTGAGAGGGGGGGGGGGGGGCGGGAGACATATATAGACAAGAACCCATTTAAATGACGTGGCCAAAGGGGCGAATGATTGCGACAAGCGGAATTATAATCGTACAGGGCGTCATGGCAAAGGGGGGTGGAGTTAGAGACAGGAAGACGAGCAAAGTCACGGTGACAGTGTGTGTACACCATCGACTGCACTTAATGCAGGTACATAACAGGGACTTGGGGGGGTGCGGCAGACATAGGGAAGGGTCAATGAGGATCCGGGGGGGTTGGTGATGAGAGAAAATGATCAGGGGACAGAACCTATGACTGTGCTGCCCGTGGGGTGACACACTGTTCTGCAACATGACAGACTGGTTTCAGAAAAGCCAGCGTGTCTGTAAAATACGACTGGTGTGGGATAAATGCTTTTGTGGATAGAAACTGCTCCCCAGGAGAGTGGATACCACATCATGCAGAGTCTGGAGGGGGGGATGTCGCACAGAAGCACAGGTCAAATGAAAGGGTTTGTGTGTTTGTGGTTCGGCGTTGACAATCCAGCGTCACCATGAGTCTGACAGGAGAACCCAAGGGTCTAGAGACGTCAATTATGCCACCAAGGAAGAAGCCACGGCTTGTAGAGCAAAGGTGCATCTAATCAGAGTTTCCAAAACCTGTCAAGCTGCGTACCATGAAGCCTGGAAGGACCCGTCACCAGCGGCGCGGAAATGACTGCCAGCTTGGTGCAGCTTAGCCTCCTTCAGCACCCTGAGCTCCAGCTGGACGTTCATTTTTACACAGTGAGGTATTCACAATGGTACCGCTTACTTCAAAGCAGTAATTACTTCATCGCCTAATTCTTGTTTGTATACAGAGTGCAAACGATCATGACAAGAAAGGTGGGCATGATTAGGAGCAGCATCATAGAAACAAACTCCACAAGGCCATCATCAAATTAGCCCTCCACATTTTCAAGGACTTGCTGAGTATATTTCTGGACAAGCTGCAGATTTATGGGAGCCGCCATTATGGCCACCCTCATGCTGTAGACTCCAAGATGAAAGGTGAAGCAGCCTGGTTCACGACTTGCAAACGCACCCAACCTTCAGCACAGTGAATAAAAGACCCGTTTGAGCGCATGCACATGCTTCCAGGCTTCAAAAAGTATGAAACAGTGCCACCTGCAGTTAGTTGGTAGATGACCACGCTTGATGGATCTGGGACTACAGTTCCCAGAAGCCGATGGAGCACTGACTGGGAGTTGCTGACATATATCCCTTTGCACCTTAATTTCTTCCTGGGGATCAATCACACAAACAAACAAACAAATCTAATCTATCTATCAATCCTTTGATCAATGCTTTCAGGTCATGACCTACCTGTTTATTTTCTTAATGAACTTTATGACCTTTCTTGGCAACTCAGAGGACATGGCAGGAGTGCAATGTGAGCTCACACCGGGAACAAAACCTGAGGGTGTGCTGGGAGTGAATGCTATACTGGGAGTGACAGAGAGAGTTACTGCTGTGTGTCCTGCAGGGAAATTCCCCAGAAGCCAGAGTTCAGGTAACAGCGTCAAGGTTGGGTATCAGAAACAGTGCCACGCGGACTGACTCGCATAGCACCGCACACATCTGTCGGCTGAGCTGTCAGATTATTTTTCAATGACACTTATGAATATTACACTGGGGTGACACAGGGGGCGCCGCTGGGTCACACTCGCCTCACGCTCCCAGGTTTCAGAGCTCATCCAGGTATCCCAGTCTCCTCCCCAGTTCCCAAGACACATGGTTCCGTTGATATAGCAACACACCTGTAGAATGACTTTAAGATGTTGGGCTTTGTAGAGTGACCCCTAATGGGCTGATTTCCAATCTAAATGATGAAGACCATCAGCACAATCTGCAGGCTGGTATTTCCTCCTGGGGTGATCACCCAAGCTGGTGACAACATTGAGGTTTGACGTTAAAGAGCGATCACCACATGTTCACATTGACCCAGCAGGCTAAGCGGCAAAGGGTCAGCAGCACGAGCGCATATTTTGTTTGCGGTCCATCGGCGGAGGCCGGGGTCCTTTAAACAGTCAAACAGTCATCTGGTTTCCAGGAATCCTTGCAAACCCCCCACCTCTGCCCCATGCTCAGCTGTCGCTATGATGACAGCTTCTCATGTTGCTCTTCTGTGAAGATCATGGTAAGATTGGGGGGGGGGAGTCCAAGGTGGGATGGTGCAGGGAAACATGGGCTGCAAGGACAGGAGGATGGGGGCTGGTGATTTTATTTAGATAGGGAGGGAGGGGGAGAAGCAGGAGGAGGAGGATGTGTTCATCAAGATGGAGGGCGAGTCTTAGCATCTCCACATAGAAAACACACGGCAAACACGAGAAGCACGGGAAACATGCAGAAACATGGAAAAGCACAGGGTGTCACAGCTACAGTGGGAGGCAGTGAGGCACATCAGGGTCTGGGTGTAGGGGAGGGAGACACCGAAGTAAAGCTTGCAGGATGGGTAATGAAGCCCAGGTGAAGTGAGAGAATGTACTTGTCACCTGACCTGACCCGAACCCGCCTTGGGACACCCAGCAGGCCCAGTTCTGCTACACCCAGAGATCAGCTGGGAATCTTCGTCCCAGATCCCAGCTATCAGACTGCAGTCACCTTGAGGTGACGGTGAGGAACCAATCAGAGTGCATAGTGAACCCACAAGGCCCACCTTGCACGGAAATAATGGAGTGTCATCGTCATGGTGACTTAATTCTGGGGAGAAGTCAAAAGTAACTTTGATCTATGGACTATCCTATAGTTCATCAGAAATTCACCAGAGCAGCTAATGGGGACTCAAGCTTAAATTGTCCATCATTCTGAAAGCAGCGACTCAGAAGCTGATGGCGGGCGATGCCTCTGATACAGTAAATAGGGCAGAATTCTGTTTGTGGATGAGACCGCAGTGAGAGGGGGTTGGACAGCGGCAGGTCCTCAGTATGCCCAACCCACTGTGTCAGTTCAGCCAGGGGTTAGTGTTCTAGGCATTGCCTGTAGGTGGCGCTTTTCAGGACAGTGGACCATTGGGCCATTGTGTCACCTGACAAAGGCATTAACCGGCTGGAACAAAAGTCAGCAGAGAATGGATTAACCCTAAATCTCAGCACTGCTGCACCTCAACCCCTCCACAGAGAACCCACAAACACTGTTCCTTGATGGAGCTGGGTGGGCCTTTCTGTGACACTGAACACAGTTTTACTTCAAACATTTTGGGAGGCAGGGGGACAAAATCAAAGGTCTGGTGGCTTTAAAATTTGCAGCCAAAATGTAAAGACTTGCTCAGCGCAGACTCCCTAACTGGCACAGCACCTCTGTATGCATCAAGACACTGCAAGTGAGGAACAAACCGCATTCTACAAGAGCAGATTTATTCAGCCGATAAACCTGAACAAGTCACAGGTTTTGTGCAGGTACGCCAGCAGCTGCCCACCTTCAGTGTGAAACCGGAATGTTCTGGAACTTTCCGGCCAGCAGTGCACGGCCACAGGAAGTAGCATGGCGCTACAGCTGCTGCTCCCCTTATCTCTAGACATTTGCAGCTCCAAGGTCAGCGCTTTCCCAGTATGGCTGTTTCTTAATATAGTGCTCTAGGGCTCAGTCGCACAGCAGATAAGACTAGCAAGGACTCCTGCACGGTTTCTTTAAAAAAAAAAAAAAAACGTTTTTCAACACTCTTTAATAGCTAGCCTTGGCTGGTGTCGGTTACTTCTTGTTTATAATGAGGTCAGATCAGCGGAGTGATGAAATGATTCACTTTGGAAAACAGCAGCTACTGCTTTGCTTCATGGGTAATTTCAGGTGGAAATGAAGATCCAGTAAAGGGAGGGGCGCCCCCGGGGGGCTTCTCTGTGGGGGGTCTGAAAGGCTAACAGCTCTACTATACCATATTTAAAACTATCAAGCTATTTCCTGTAGTTACATCGAAATGCAATGATAACCTGCCTCCTCTACCCCTCCAGTGCCCTCCCCCCATTCTGCTAGCGATAAACGACAAATTTAAAGTGTTCTGACAAAGATACAGAGTCAAAATAGGAACATGGAGCTCTGGCACCTTAAAGGGGTGGGTGGACACTGCCGTCGAGTGAAATGAAATTTAGCCCCCCCCCACACACACACACACACACACACCCCCCCAAGCCACTTGAACGCCCCTGTAAACCGTCGTGTCATTTTCAATTACCAAAAGTGACCGTGACAAGATGCCGGCAGCACTAACTGTGTCAGCTGAGCCCGTGTGCAGAGGGGCAACCCGAGAGGGGACAGCCGGCGTCAGCATCGCGGCAGGCGTCCGCCAAACAACCTATCAGCTTCACAACTAGCTCCACAAGCCCCGCCCCTTTCAAAGGCCCCACCCAGATGTCAGCGGGACAACAAAACAAAGAAAACATAGCATTTATGCAGATTGATGGATTACGGAATTCACCACAGATAAAAAGTAGAAGGGGACACCATAACCCAAAGAGACAGACACCCCCCAGGACAAACCTAAATCTGCAGGACGCCCCGTGGGGCCTGATGTGGCAACCTGTCAGCCTCATTAGCCATTAGCACAGGACTGCATCATCGGTGCCACTCTTTTACACCAGATACTGAGTGGACAGCAGTGGGTGGGTAACTTTATAGGAGCCAGGATGGGCCATTTTGACAACTTCACTTTTTTGTTGTCAACCATTTCAAGGGACACCTCCCTCCTCACTGTATCCACAAGCCCGTGCCGTCACCTCTCACACAGGACAGCCCTTACAAGTCCTGTTTTGGACTCTACATCTAAACAACCCATTCTGAAATGTTAAATAACTCCCTCGACACTTCCCCCCCCACGCCATACACCGATTGGGCCATTCCGACATAGATAATAACCAGACGTAAGGTGAAGCAGGAGGCAGAGAACGCGGAGCGTGCCACCTACAGGCTGGGTTTGCTCTTACCCAGAGGGCCGTGGGGCTCGGACTGGCGCCGGCCCATATGCCTCTCCTGGTCCTTACGCTTCCTGCTTCCCCGCAGACTGCCGAATCGCTTCATGGAGCGCCGAGTTTGGCTGGCCAGTCGAGGGCGCCGTTGAGCACAGAGGGCCCAGAGCAAAGCAGGGTCCACGATCCCCGCTCCTCCTGGAGGAGGACTGTGCGTGGGGAGTGGGGGGGTGGGTCACCCCAGCAGGTTCATCCTCAGCTGGGGGTGGTGAGGGAGAAGCCTGGGTCAGAATCGCAGTGAGGTTCAGGCTAGGGGGTGGGGGCGTCCGCCCCTGATCCTCGGCAGTTAATTCCGGAAGGAAGAGCAGCCGGTGAATGTCTCCTGAGGGAAGTGTGGCTCGGCCCCGAAATGCTGGCAGACTCCGGCCCTGCTGCTGCCTGCTCTGTCACGTACAGCTGTGCAGAGCCTCTTTAAAATAGCCTGCATGGCAGAGACTGTAAAAGGAAACCACCCCGGCACAGGCTGCGGGGCAGCGATTGGCTCTCCACACCCCCCTGCCACACACACACTGCCCACCCCCCTCACTTCCTGAACTTTGCCTCTCTCTCTCCATCTCATATCTCTCCCTCTCTCCATCTGTTTCTCCCTTTCATACCCGCTCCCTTGCCATCTCTTTCTTCCATCTCTCTGCCCCCTCCCGCCAAAAACACTCTTCCTACTCCCCACTGCTCCAGCCTGCTCATTTCCTAAACTTCACCTCTCTCCATCTCTCCCTCTCTAGCTCCACCCCAATCTCTCTCCCTCTCACCATCCCACATTCCCTCTCTACCTGTCACCATCTTTTGCTCCCTCTCGCCATCTCTCCCTCTCTAGCTTTCCTTCTCTCTAGCTCCACCCCAATCTCTCTCCCTCTCTCACCATCCCATGCTCCCTCTCTACCTCTGTCATCATCTTTTGCTCCCTCTCTCTCCATCTCTCTTTCTCTATCCCTCCCTTACCCTCACTCACCATCTCTCCCTCCCTCTCGCTCTCTCCCTCCCCCTCTCTCTGTTGAAGTGACTGCTGGGAGCAGGCAGACCACGTGGGGGTGAGCAATAGCCGTTTGTGTATTTCGCTTTGTGTTTTCTTTCTGCGCTTCAGCGCTTAGTGAGTTTATATGCGCTGCGTGCTTTTTGGTTTAGTTCTTCGATGGCATCCTGTTCTGATGGGCGTGAGTTGTTCATTTCATTGCTGCATGGGATTATATGTGAAACTGGTGAGAGTGGAGGATGTTTTGTTAGGAGTGGCAGAGCAGGAAGGATACAATAAAACCAAGTCGGCATTGCAGTGGTGGCGTTTTTGAAGATGAGCATAGCTGATCAGTTGACTGAACATAGAATCACAGTGCAAGGTGTTTATATTGCAGTCATACTGCTGGTGTCGCCAACTAAGTTGTGGTTTTCAATGTGCCGCCTTTAGCTCCTGATAAAGGATATTGCATGGGAGCATTCCCCTTTTGGTTGGGTTGTCAGGGACCTTAGGAAAGTTCCGCTGAGTTCCACCACAGGTTAGTATGGGATCAGGACTTGGACAATGGGAGGGGAGACAAAACATATAACGAAGCAGTATACATGGCCAAAGGTATCAGATGGTTGAGTCAGCGCCGCTAGACTAGATAGGCCCAAATGTACAATTTTGGGGTGGAATAGAGTATTGACAGCATGTATAATTTTGTGTGCCTTTTCTGACCACTACATGGTGTCAGTTGGCTTGCTTCTGTTGAGGACCTCGAAGCCTAAATTTTACTGGCGCTTCAACACTAAGCTGCTTCTTGATGAGAGTTTTTGTACCGGCTTTGTCATGGTACTGGGAAAAGTGGAAGAAGGAAAAGGAGGAATTTGTTGATTTTCCATCCTGGTGGGATGTTAGCACAGTGTGGGTCTGAGTTTTTGTCCTTCGGAATTTGGAGGGGGATGTTAGTTTGCTGGAAATTTGACTTAGTTATAGTTTAGTTTAGATTGTAGGAGACTTGGATGGAAAAGGAAGGCTTTGAGCTCCTTCCTACATGAGCGGGTGAGTGGACTTTAGTCTGGACAAGGATGTCTAGTATTAGGGCCAATGTTACATCTTTGGCATTTGTCACTTGGGAAGGTGCTGGACATCAATGGTCTGCCGGTGGAATTTTACAAACATTTATGGGATTTGTTGGGACCGGATCTGTTTGGTGTCTTTAAATGGACACTGGGGACTGGAAGGATTCCAACTAGCTGCATGAGAGCAGCACTGACTCTCCTTCCAAAGAAGGGGGATTTAGGATCCTTGTTGAACTGCAGGCCGTTGTCCTTGCTGTGCACCGACTAAGATTGTGTCAAAATGCCTCTCCAATAGGCAGGCATGCTGCAGGGAGGACTTGGTGCACCTTAGTCAGGCCTCGTGTGTTTCTGGGCACACTACAGAGGACAATCAGTTCTTGATGCGTGATGGAATGGCCTGGTGCGGCCTGGACTCGCTTGATTTGGGGGTGATTTTCTATCAACCAGGAAAAGGCCTTTGATAGAGTCATTCATGTGTATCTTTTTAACACTCAAAGCTTTTGGAATGGGGACGACTTCCATATCTTGAAAAGGGTTTTTGTATGCGGATGCTTCTGTGACGCTTAAGGTGGGGTCTGGGCTGAGCTGGCCCATCATGGTGGAGAGGGGTATCAGGCAGGGGTGTCCCTTGTCTGGTCAGCTGTACTGCTTGGCTATTGAGCTTTGCTGTGTAAGCTGAGAGCTGGGCTACAAGGGCAGCAGCGACTAGGTACATTGCTTTGTCAGCTTATGCTGATGTCTCTCTGCTTGTAAGGGGGGGGGGGGGGGGGG
>JAODJW010000001.1:18370224-18383609 GCA_026777045.1 Hyperopisus bebe
GGGGGGGGGGGGGGGGGGGGGACTTGGATGGACCAAAATGACTGGACGACAGCTGCGGATCAGAGTTTGTGCAGCTGAGGTCCGTGTGAGCAAGCAATGCTGGATGTCAGTCCCTGCTGCCATGCGACTTTTCCATAAGGAAAATGTTCAAAAGAGAGTTTAATCCCGTCAGGCAGAGAAAGTGTCATGTGACCAGATGTCAGGTGGGGCACGCTGTGATGGGGTCTCGTGATGCACGCAAGTGCTGTGATTGGCTGACCTGCTTGAATCTGCATGTCTCTTATAAACTTGTCCATCTCCTACAGGGCACCTCGCGGACAGAGATTAAACATTATGAAGCACATTTGCAAATCCGGAATGCTATTTTAAAAATATATACATTTATTTAGTAAAAGCTTTAACACGACAGGGACAGAACGTAAAAACAGAATTATGGCACTGCCATGTCACCGTGACAACCTTGGGACAAAACGGAAATGAGGCATCTCTCAAAGGAGTAAGTTTAATTGTTATATTACAGCGAATGAAACACTACCCAGACCTATGCTCACATGCAGTTAATCTGCATTAGCAAGAAGGCATCACAGCTACGCAGATAATGGGGGGAGAATGGGGGGGGTCAGCCATTTCACTCCATCAGGCCAACTAAATCACCCACAATCCCTCTGTGCACCGAAAGCATAATGACAACCTTCCAGCATAATGGGACCTCTGTGACTCACCCAGAATATGATGTTTACAAGACAGAAATGTTTAACCCTTGTTCCTGCAAATGAAGGATAAATACAAGGTTTTGAGCCACGAGGCAGACAGCACATAACTGACAAAATAACCATGTTGCACATATAGGGGGCAGAGCAGGACTCACCTTAAACCACAAGGGCATTTTTAATTGGCATAATCAGTGTCTAGTCAGGTCCTTAAACTTAAACATGGTGGGAAAGAGGTTTGTGCACATGCCTAGATCACAGATTGAACTGGGAAGTGAGGTGGTGAGAAGGGGGGGCTGAATTTAATAAGCAGGGGGGGTACCATCATGTGAGCATTTGGGAGAACGAGTGAGTGTGGGCCCCGCAGAGGTCACATGGGCGAAGCATTGGGCAGCTTGATTGGATAAATTGCTTTGTGGGGGTGGGGGCTCTGCCTCTTTACCCTTGCATACCTTAGCAAACATGAAGGCCGCCACTGTTTGATGTCACTCAACACAACCTTCACCATCCGGGCAACCCCAGTGGCAGCAGGTGTAATTGTAACCACAGTAAAATGTGGGTGGGGGAGGGGGATGTCTGGGAAATTCTGCACTGGGAAGTAAATTTTCAACCATGTGAAGAAACATCTTGTGGGTGGTGCTGGCGGGAGGGGGGGGGGGATTCAGAACATTCTGGATACAGCCCAAGATGCCAGAGTCGCCCGATCAAAAATGTGGGACCCAGCAGGGAGCATGGAAACCCAGCGAGGCCACAGTCACCGATACAGGGAGGTGCTGACATCAGTGTTTGCAGCAAGTAGGGGACTGTCATGTTCACCATGCCCATACGCAAAAACAAGGGACACTCAGAAACCCAAATGAAGTCAGCAAGGCTCTCATATCCTCATACTACCTGCCAGTGCAGAGCCAAGGCCTTCTTGAACCCTAAGCAAAAGTTAACCGGCCAATTTCACTCTTACTCTACATGCCAGTGTTAATTTTGGCAGCAAATTTTCTTTTAGTTTTAGTCAGTCTTTTGACTAAAATGTAATTTGAGTCATAATTTAGCCATCTAACTTATTTTAGTTTTAGTCTAGCTTTAGCTGACTAAATATCATAAGATAAAGTCTACTAAAGCTATAGTTGATTTAGTCAACTAAAATTAAAAGTGCAGAGTGTAATGTTTAAAGTTTCAATTTCTGAAGTCGTTATGTTCACCAAGATGAAATGAAACCAATGTTAAGGAATATGGTATTAAGGTCTGACTGTGCAATACACAAATTTCAACTTATTAGATTAAGCTCATGTTTATATTTACCCGGAAACTGAGTACTGTAAAATCAGTAGTGCCATTAGTGCAAAAATAAAATCACTTCAAAGTGCATAGACTATAATGCCACCAGGCCTGCGCTTTCTGAATATTAAAATAGAAATATTAAAAAAAATTTGTAGACGTAGTTTATTGGTGATTTCATGTTCGTTGAAGTTTCCGCTTTTTAACAACTGTATAAAGTAATGTTATTTGTTATATAAATCAACTCAGGTGAAACAAAAAAAAAAGTACGTTTTCAGGGTTGCCAAATCTCAAGCTTCTGGTATGACACTCACGCTTTCAGACTCACGCAAGAAACCTTACCGCAAATCTATATTATATTATAAACCTAAAATTATAGCTACGTCAAAAGTGGATTTACACGGTTAAATACAAAAGCAGACTATTTACAAGGTAAGAACTGTTACATGTGTACAGACATCTCATTATTATTTGAAATGAAAAATAAAATGCACCGCTTTCGCCTGAAACAGCTCGTCATTCCGTTTGCGTTACTTCGACAAATATGAAACGAATGAGAAAAACACGTCACATTGTACATGTTTTCGAAATAAGACCGCCAATATCCTACTCTAATAGCGATTAAAGTTTAAGGTTTGTATGTATTTATATTAAAACAAGACTTTAATTCTATTACCGATGTGGGATTATCGAAACCAATGCTTAAATCCACGAACACTAAAATATATATGGCATAGAGACGACTGCATGTATCAGGGTTTTACGGCTTAAGTTAAACACTTTAAACACGCACAATTTTCACATTTTATTAGTTTTCTCTTATTTTTAAACGCATCCCTACTTTTATTTAGTAAATTAGAAAACATTATACATGTCGGCAGTCATATATGTTCAGTTCTATGTCACGTGACAATAAATATATTCTAAAAGTTTTTGAATTGTACTGAATTTGATTTGACAGTCAGGTATTGATTACATGCAATGTTGATATAACTATAACAGGCTACATAAATATACACACATATACACACACATATAGACATATATACATACACATATAGACATATATACATATACACACACATACATACATACACATATACACATACATACATACATACATAACCACACTAAATAGTTAGACATTACGATCTTCCGGACCTCTGCTTCAAGACATTCTCTCTGACTGGACCTCTTAAAATTTTAGTTGAATACCGGTCTTACGCGAACTACATTATTTCTGATTGTATCTCGTCTCTGGCAAACATTTTCGTCTTTTTATTCGTTGACGAAATTGTCAATGCACTTCGTCATAGTCTTAGGCCTCGCGAAATCATTTTCATTTAGTTTTCGTCTAATTTTAGTCTGAAAATAAAGGTCATTGACGATAACTATGACGAAAATTTTTCAACAAAATTAAAACTGCTACATGCTCCTTACACTGGGGGGCACTGGTGGTGAAGCTTGTCAGGTGGGGGGAGGGGAGGCCAGCAGTTTGCCAAGCCGGCACCCCCTCAGAAGATGGTGCCCTAGCCGGCTGCTTATGTCACCTAATGGGAAGACTTAATAAAACACCAATAAAGACCATTTCTGTTCCCTTATGAAAATTTTGGTGTTTTCATCTAAGTTGGGGTGCCTTCGACGGCCTTGATCTTGGGTCGCCAAGCAATGTGTGACACAGCACAGCATTGCCAGCATCCTGTGATCGCAGCACCATGTACAGTACGTGACAATTGAAGGCCAGTAATTAGCCAATCACTTGCCGGAGCTGTGAGGCCTGCATGGTTTAACATGCCAATGTTATATTTGCCTGTTACCAGGGTGACTGAATGCCACTAGTAACCTAGAATTCCCACATTGCTAATTGGAGCAGCAAGCCTCGGGGGCGGGGCTTGTTGTAGCCGCGATGGGCTGTTCTGTGACCAGATTGGAGGGATACACACGCTTCATGTAACAAAAATAACAAAGGGAACTTAGGAAAAAAAACGACTATGTATACAGCAGCCTTTAAGGCTACTACAGACATTACTGCATTGTTACAAGAACGTATTTAATCATTCATTCAAAAGCAGGATGAGACTATCCATGTAATACATAAACCGGTAGTTAGGAATAGATCACCTTTGTCAGCCTTCTTCTGTCCAACCAATAAAACTGATGTTGCTATTTCTGGCCATGCGATCACGGTATCTAGTATTGGAGTTATCAGAACTGGGTTCCTCCCCAGGCTTGAGAGCAGAGCACCCCTCCCCCCACCTCAACACCGCATGGTAATCGATCGCGTCGGTATCCTCCCGAACCATTTCTCCTGGAAGCCAAGAGAAGGACAGGAAGCCACTGCGATGCACTGGGCCTTCTGCCCGCAGTAGAAGCCGGCTTGGCACCACCATTCCCAGGACACACGGTGACACTGGCCGAGTGTTTATTAGGAATTAGTCGATGGATTACTGTAGTTCTCAAAATACAGAAACCAGCTTCAGCACAAATGTATAAACAAACAACCCTTGACTGCTACGCTCGCGTTTAGTCTCACACACATTTTTTCATTACGATAGTAAACGTCCCCATTGGTAAAACCAACCTTTTGCCGTGTTCAAAATCGTTGGCAAGTTTCTTTGTGGCCACCTAGTGGCAGGTTGTGGAACTAAATCTGTCGCAAGTTCCCAAAGAGAGGCGGATGCTGATTCGCGGGTGAAGGGGGTAAGTGCGTTGCAAGCGCAGCTTGGTGACACACCCCCTTAGGCTTCACACGCCATTGGCGGTCAGCTGCCCTGCCCTCCATGCTCTCCTCCCCATGTCCAGGCAGCAATCCCAGACACATGGGGTGCTGGACATTGATCCCACAATGCAGATGGTGCTCTCCCTGCGACATCATGCTGGGGGGTTTTTCATCGTAGGGGGAAGTCACGGTCATGAGATCTGAAGATGATGTTTCCGTCCAGTAAGTGACAAAGGGGCGAGAATTGTCTGAGCAGGCTGGGGGGGGGGGGGGTGCTGTATTTATTTCTGCTCTTCCCCTCCTTCATCCTCATCTGCCATCTTTCCACTGATGGACTCATACACTACATGATCAAATTTATTGGGACACACCTCTCAGTCATTGAATTCAGGTGTTTCACTCAGACCCACTGCACTTGGCCATGCAGTCAGGTTTACAAACATTTGTGTAAGAATGGGTCATTCTGAAGAGCTCAGTAAATTCATGCATGGTACGGTCATAGGATGCCATCTTTGCAAGTCAGTTTGTGAAATTTCTTCCCTGTTAGATATTCCACGGTCAACTGTAAATGGTATTATTGCAAATTGGAAGTGTTTAGGAACAACAGAAACTCAGTGACAAAGTGTCAGACCATTTTAAAGCAGTGTTTCCCAATCCAGTCCTCGGGGAACGCAAGACAGTCAACGTTTTTGCTTCCTCTCAGCTCCCAGCGCACCTGTACCAGGTATTCGGTGTTCCTGATTGGCTGGGAGCTGGGAGGGAGCAAAACATGGACTGTCCAGGGTTCCCCGAGGACTGGGTTGGGAAACACTGCTTTAAAGTAACACCGGGGTCGCTGAGTGCTGGAGCACAGTGTGTAAAAGTCACCAATGCTCTGTTGATTCCGTAACTGCAGAGTTCCAAACTTCCTCTGCCATTAACACCAGCACAAAACTGTGCACCGAGAGCTTCATGGAATGGGCTTCCATTCCTGAGCACCTGCATGCAAGCCTCATCACCAAACAAGCTTTGGACAGAGCGGTGTAAAGCACGCCTGCATTGGAGTAGTGGAGTGATGAATCACACTTTTGTCTAGCAGTCTGATGGATGAATCTGGGTTTGGTGGATGCTAGGAAAGCATCACCTTCCTGCATTGTGCCAACTGTGAAGTTTGGTGGAGGAGGGATAATGGTATGGGGTTGTTCTTCAGGGGCTGGGCTAGGCCTCTTAGTTACAGTGAAGGAAACTCATTGCTTCCAAGACATTTTATGCCTCCAACATTGTGGGAACAGTTTGGGGAAGGCCCTTTTCTGTTGCAGCATGACTGTGCCCCAGTGCACAAAGCAAGGTCCATAATGGTTGGGTGAGTTTCGTGTGGAAGAACTTGACTGGTCCACACTGACCCCTGACCTCAACCCCATTGGACATGAACTAGAATGGAGATTGTGAGCCAGGCCTTCACGTCCGACATCAGTGCGTAACCTCATAAATGGTTTTCGGGAAAATTGGCAAAAATTCCCACAGAAATGCTCCAAAATCTTGTGGAAAGCCTTCCCAGAAGAGTGGCAGTAGTTATAGCGGCAAAGGGGGACTAACTCCATATTAATCCCTATGGATTTAGAATGGGTGTCATAAAAGTTCCTGTAGGTATAATGGCCAGGTGTCCCAATACTTTTGTCCATATAGTGTATAAAGGACTCAGTTTACCAGAATCCTCAACCGTCTAATACTATTAAAGGGACAGCTGCAGTCAGGGTGCTTGTTCCTGGCCTAAATCCTTCACTGTCCCTAATTCACCCCCGACTAAATCCACATTGCAAGCCCCCAAGACACAGGCATGGTTATGGATGCATGTAACCGATCGTTAGTTTAACAGAATCACTAATTCATCAACATAACATTCACCATCGCCCCTCCCCCCATCAGTGCCTGCCCAGCATCCTGAAATGCCCCCCTCCAGGATTCCATCCTGCTAATGCTACTGCTCCAATAGGTTAGTTGACCGCTTCTGGCAGACAGACAATCTACCTCTCTCATATAAAGTATCTGTACATCTTAATATGTCCATATTTCTGTTACAAGAGCACACCTGCTTACAGATGACTAGAAAAAAAATCCTCTTCAAAACACAAAACACTGTCATTTTCTATTCTGCAAGGCCGCAGTGGAGGTCTGTGACCACAGGGTGGCAGTGTGGTCACAGTCTTGAGCTCTGCCTAGAGCAGATCCAGCATAAGCTCATAACTCTGGCCACAGCGCCTCCTTTAGCTGCCTTGTAAATGTACTGCTGGCAAAACAGCGTATCTTAATGCACTCCACAGGTCTGGCCCAAACATTCACCCGCTCATCGATGAGACACGCCCTACACATAATTTAAGTCTAACCAGTCACAGTCTAACGTTTGGATACTTCTTCCGTTGCCACCCACACGGCTGACATCCTGTGTGTTAAAGAGCAGTATCTGCACCACCTACCAACACCCAGGAGCCACCCCATGCTCCACCCCCAGGATTTGCCCAGCCCAGTTCTGGACCTTCAAAACATCCTCCTCTGCCAAAGAAGCTGTTAAAGGTGAAGGAGCACCTGCCAATGCCTGACTGGGAAAGGGCAGCCGAGGGCATGTCTGAAACAGGACCACTCTGGAAATCCACCATCCAGCCACTCCGGAGTGAGTAGTCAGAGGACTTTTCATGAGAGTATATAGACACGATGGCGCTGTCAGACTCAGTGAGGAAGATGCCTCAGGCAGGAGACAGAGCCGGCAGTCGTCACAGAGAATAAACAGCACGAATTTACTCTGCTGCTCCACAAATGGGCAGCTCGTTACGAGAAAAAGAATATGATCGACCGCGGCCAAAGACCAGGGCTGAGAATAACATGAATAGTGATAGAGCTATGGACATAGGCATAAATAAATAGGATTTTACAGTCAAGATGTGCAAATTCTGAGCACACAGAATTCAAATTTAGTATTCTCTCACTTCAAAAGTATTCAAAGTAAAAAAGTTCCGATAATATCAGGAGAATTTACTGATGGAGACTGCAGTAAATACAATTAAATGGTAAACATTACCAAAACATTTTAGATGAACTTTCCATCATCTGAAAGCCATAAAACAACAAAGAAATGTTCCAGTGGCCATTCAGGGCCGAAGAGGGATGAAGAGCGAGTGTGTGAGGCGCAGTGACATTTCAGAGCCCCCCCCCCCAGCAGTGAACAACCACACTGGTCACGGCAATGGTGGGAGCCCTTGATCTATTTTATATTACCACTGTGAGTCATGGGGGTGGGGCAGCTGAGTCACTGCAGAAAGCCAGGCGGGAAGAAATAAGCATGAAAAGGAGAGACCAGGGCAGACTTGATGGCTCAGCCCCCCCCCTCCAGATTTCTCTGCAAGGCCAACGGCACATAGACCTGTGTGAAACCACAAATGGAGAACAGGAGAGCAGACGGCTATGTGGCTGTGTGTGGGGATTAGGTTTTTTACCTTGTTGAGGCCAAATATTCCCCACAATTTAATAAAAACCCGTTGTTATTTTCACATTGTGGGGACCATTTTTCAGGTCCCCACAAAGATCTGTGAATGCATTCAACCGTGTGTGTCTCTCTCTCTCTGTTTTGACCTGCGCGCCCCCCCCCCAGTGCACCCACACAGCCGTGCCCCTGAGCATCCTAACGCTGTGGATCAGCCAAAGCAGCTCATCCGCCGTCACAGCAAAGATCCCGTCATGCTGCTAATTTATCATCATCATCATCATCGATAAATACTTATAACAGGAAATCAGCGTCTTTGATGGAGCCAAAATGGGAGGGAACCTTAAACACGTCTACCATCGGCTGGTAAGTAGAAGTGATGCACTTCCACAACGGAAACAGTCAGCGTCGCTTCCCGCAGAGAGACAGCGGCGCAGAGACAGCGCAAAGCCGCTCGGTCGGTTACCGGGAAGTACGCGGGCAATGTGCGTACGGGAGGAGTAATGCAACAAAGAAACTCGCACTCCAGGGGTGTCGATCACAACAAACACCATGACCTCTGACCTTGTGTGGGTGCAGAACGGTTCTTACAGCCCCTCATTAAATATACCTCACGGAAACAACACCATACACCTGCGGCAGTTTATATTGATTTTAATTGCACCGTTTTCCTTTTTAATTGCATTCATTAAACATTTTTTATTAATGTACTAAGAACACTTAACCTTGTTCATTTTTGAAGGGCAAGCCAGCAGCCAGAGTTAGCAGCATATTTTGGGCCACCTGTCCCTAGATCATGCCGTTTCAGCCAAAGCAAAGCACTGTACGTACCCTGACCACCTCCTCACCCCTCCCCTTCCGAAAGTGGAGTAGCAGGTATTCCATTTGCCATTTCTTCCTGCCAAATGACTCACTGCCATGGCGCCCATCCACGCACACTCATGCCTGGCGCCCCCCGAAAGGCTAGGAGGCTTCAGAAATATCTCCACACCTCCGAGGACGTCCTACTACTGCATCTGTCTCCCAGAAGGTCCGACTTCCTCCTGTTTTCACAAGAGTCTTTAACGTAACAGGGGAAGCCATGTCATCTGTGTTGGCACCTTCTCAGAAAGTGCGAGAAAAACTAGAGAATTGCTTTGACAGCAGGGGGCGTAGCAGTTAAGGCTCTGAAAGTAACTGAAGGGAAAGGCAGTACAACTGGACAGACATAGTCCCATATCAAGCAAAGCTCAGGACTACATGTTCAAGGTGATGAAATTCTGTTAAATCAGAAAAAAATTACACAAAGTATTGATATGGGTATATGAGCAGGATCCCCCACCCCCTACACAACAGGTGCCTGCCTGTCTAATTACTGTTTGGCACAAGGGCAGAGAGATTCTTATGGTTTTGGAAACAAATGTCTTCAGAGTGCAGTAACATCCGATATTAAAAAACGAAAAAGGCTCTACAATTCCACGAAGGAGCTAAACTAATTTCCCAACCCAGTCCTTGGGGACCCAGACAGTCTACATTTTTATTCCTTCCCAGCTCCCAGCACACCATGTACCAAGTATTCTGTGTTCTTGACAGGCTGGACACTAAGACGGAGCAAAAATGTGGACTGTCTGGGTGTCCCCTGGCTGGGATATAATGGTCTAAGTCCCAAACCTCCATGATGTCACATCAAGCTTAGAGCGTCAGTCAGTCAGTCAAAACGCCAGGAAGTAGCTTCTACCAGAGCAGACTACAGTGATACGAACTCCAGCACCTCCCCTCCTGCTGTAGGGCAGCCCCAAGAGGCAGGGGGCAGCGTGAGGCACCAGTACGCGCCGATTTGGGCTGATCTGGGCCTCTTGTTCATACGCCGCCTTATGTTCAATCCACGGCAGCTTATCCCATTTTCAGTTATGTTTGCCGTGACCGACACTCACTGAGAGAACATGTGGGTGGAGAACATTGCCTCTCAGAATGTGCTGAGAACAATTGTTTCTTGTGTAATTCGTGATTGTGTAAATCATGCTGATTATCATTTCATATTTCATGTTTATATTTCGGTAAAAGTGCAATTCCATCAGCATGTTTCTCCAGAAAGGACAAAAAAAGGCAGCTAAAACGTGTCCATGGGGCATTTAACCTGATGGGGGCGCTGTGTAACCCGGCTGAGCCCCAGCGTCCCCAGAGGCCCAGGATCGAACAGCAGCCTACCTTTCCTGGCCCGAGAGAAGAGCTTGATGCTGACCGGAGAGGTGGAGGTGACGGAGGAGGAGGAGTCCTTGGAAGAGGAGCGGAAGATCCCACTGAAGCTCATGCGACGGGGAGACTTGGGAGGCGAGTCCTGGTGGAAGGGGTATGGTAAGATGGTCTTGGGTGACCCTGGGCTGACCCTGGACCTGGCGGGGGCCGACATGGGGCTGGAAGGCCGGCTGAAGGGGCCACGGGTGAAGAAGCCCTTGGTGGGGCTTGCTGAGTGGCATGTGGGTGCCCCCTGAAAGACAGAGGCGTGAACTGCAGCTAATTTATTTTAGGGTGAGTCCACCATAACGGAACAGCACTCGCACCGGAGGCCATAACGGTGTGCAAAGGCGGCATTTATGCTAAAGGCAGCCTTTTTGTGGGAATACTGCTTTTGCATGGCTGCATACAAAATAGTCAGGGGGCTTGATCCCATCCATCCAACTGCCAGCCTATCTCAGGAAGCACAGGGTACAATACCGGGGAACACCCTGGATGGGATGCCAGTCCGTTGCTGGACAAGCAGAATAATTTATAAAATTTTAATGAATTAACTCATAACCTTTTCACAAAAGGAATTTCACCCCTCAGACAATTTTACCAGAGATGCAGGGAAAATCTTATTTGAACATTTGCTTTTTTTCTTTCTTTCTCTTTCTTTCTTACGAGAAAAGCCTAGAGTCACCTATGACCCCCCCTTTAATAACCAATGATGTGTGTACACCCATTTGACAGACCAAGCTTAGCGCCCCCTAGTGGTATTGAACAGCACCCAGAACCAAGACTTGGCTCCCAAACTTTGCAGAACAGCAGGCTGGACCCGTCTGTCTGTGTGAGCCGGCCCATGCGTGGGTGTGCGCCATGCCACCCGGGCCGCTTAGCACTGGAGCTGGACCAGTACCAGTACGAACAGAACCTGCCATCATGCGAGCCGTCTCCTCACTCCAGGAACGTGGGGGGTGTTTCAGTTGGCAAATTAATGCAGATACCATCGGTCCCATGGGATCCAGAGACACAGCCCAATTAAGACATGACTGGCAGCTAAAGCAGTGGGTTAAGAGAAGCAGAGGGCCAAGGCCCTATTTTAAAAAGGAGGGAAAACAACCTAACACCCATCCGGTTAAAAAGACTGCCTACAGTACAGGGCATGTGAATATTCTGTGTGTAAACAGCTATTCAGGCTGACGTTCATGACATTGTCATAAAAAAGCTACATAAAACTAAACAAGATTTCTTTACACTTTAAAACGACTATCAAAAAGAAACCGGGGAAGACAAGCAGTTTTACCAGGTTAAAAAAAAAAAAAAAACACACACACACACACACACACACACACACACGAGAATCGTTAAAGCACCAAAAAAAAGATGACCTTTTGGCTGCAATGGTCCAGCAAAAACACAATTTGGTCATTCAATGAGAATCAAATCAACCCGACTTGCTGAGAGCCAGTCACCAGCCGATCAGCCTCCAGCCGACATAAATCCATTCTAATAAAACTGCTTCCTGTCACTTTAGTGGCCCAACTCAGTTACAGATGGAGGGTAATTGTCAGTTAACTGAACCTGACAATGTACCATCACTCAGCTGTTAGCGCAAGTTGCTGTGCTTCATATAAGTAAAACATCAGGAGTGGTTGCAGTCTGAAATCCCAAACATACAGAGAAAACATTAATTTAGTAGAATATTCTTTTATATGCTTTCTCCTTGCCAGGGCATCAACCGTACACAAGTTACAATAATGACATCACAGACGGTAAGTAGCGTACATCAAATCATTGCCTGTTTGGTCAGTATACAATTCTCTCTCTCTCTCTCTCACACACACTCACACACACACACACACACACACACAGAGCTGGGTCAGATCAATGGTAATAACTTGTCTTAACGAGGCAGACATAAAACAAGCTAGAGGCCATATTTTCAACCAGGCAAGGGTGCAGAAAACTATGGATAGAGGAAAAAAAAAATGAAAACAATAGCTGGGCATTTACCCAAATGGGACCGCGGTGCAGGCTCTGTGAAGACAGTTTGCTGGTGCCTTGCAGCCAGTATTTCATGGCAATGCAGATCTATTCCACTGATGGGGGGATGGCTTCTCTTGAAAAGTACAAGGCTACACATACAGATCTGCGAAGTTTAACTTGAGTCAGACTTGTGCCGTAAGCCACGTCCAGACAAAAACAAGCCACTTGCCTTGCCAAACACCACAAGCGGTGCAATGCAATTCCTACTGTTCTGTCCTTCAAATCTGAACTAAAGACATTTCTCTTCCATGAACAGTTATATGTCTCCTCCTGATGACTAGTTTTTTTTTGGTTCCTGTAAAGCAACCGTGGAATTGTGAAAGGCACCATATTATTATTATTATTATTGTTATTGCTATTGTTATTCCTTGCTGTGACACCCTCCTCCCCCCAGGATCATTCAAGCAGAAAGGCATTAGATTTTAACTTGATTACTGGCACTACACAGCCAGGTCTAACAGTGAGCAAGAGAGAGTCAAGCCTCTGACAATTTACCGCTGTAAGGTCACTTTCCTCTGCTAATAACCCATAAGCAGCAGATGGGAGGAAGGCAGGGGCAACTCCAGCTGTAAGCAGAACAGGCAGCTGCCTGGGGCATTGCCGAAGAAGGGAAATCATCGGTTATCTTGGGAGGGGGCCTCCCAAGTTAAGCTTTGCCTAAGGCCCCTGAGAAAGTAGACTGGTCCTGGAGGAAGGAATGTGACAGGATGGAGGGATGAAGAACTGATCAGGGCCCCTGCTAAAGGAGTGTAGGGGTATGCTGTGGTTTGTAGATGGGATGCAAAACAGAGTTTGGGTTTTATTTTGGGCAGTGATGCGCGGGGGTAGGACAGACTGATAACGAGTAAATGGCCTTGCTATGGCAGGAGGAACAGGCTGGCATAACCCCCTCCCCCACCATGACAGAATCCGGCCATAGCTGAATTCTCATGAGATTAAGATACACGAATGTGTTGGTTGGAAACCAGCTGCTACTTCCTTCTGA
>JAODJW010000001.1:18393886-18418868 GCA_026777045.1 Hyperopisus bebe
CAGACTCTGGGATGACATGCAGCTACTCACGTGTCAACACATTACGGAACTGCACTTGTCCAGTGGTGATGAGTAAGGTGGTATGATCAGAGGTGGGTTCCTTAGTCAGACGTGAAAACAAGAACAAAACTGCTACACAAAGGGGCGAATGTTTGAACCAGATAATCTAAACAGCAATGAAAACAAATGTAAAGCGTGTCTGACTTCACAATTAGAAAAACTCTACTTCTATCCTTTCCATTCCTATAAGGAGAACTTCATTAGGGCTTTACAGAAAGGTGTGACAGGCCTTTTGTTGATAACAGTACAGACTCCATCATATACTGGGTTATATTAAGCTGTTATCCAGCTTCATAAATGATTTAACTGAATCACTTATCACGCAAAACCTGTATGAACGCAGTTTGTAAATAAATTATTAGTGTGGAGCCTTTCTAAAACTGCACCGTGCATTTCGGCAGCAGCTACAGTGGCGATATGTTTGTTTGCAATGTGAAATTCCAAAAGGTCTAGACTTCCTGCTGTAGGGCGTAAAGCCCTCAGTCCCAACTGGGTGCCAATTCTGAGCCAAATCATACTATTTGGAAACTGGGGGAGGGGTCTGGTAACCAACAGAGAGTAAATGTCAACAAGGTCCCGCATCAGTGCCCCCTACAGAGCAGTCAGGCAAATGCAACTGACTCATGCTGCTGTCAAAATCTCTTGATAACAAGGCTCGGCCTCTGGCTAAGTTGGGCCCCAAGTCTCCTAAAAGCTACAGAAAGGGGGAGATTCCCATCGTTTTCCTTGAAAAAGGCTGGATTAAATCTCCCACAAAACGATACAACTTACGGTCCAACTTTGAGCATCACAGTTTCTCAGAATCTGGACCTCAGAAGCAGCACAAAGTGCCGTAACCAGAACCATGTGTGGGTGTCCAGCCTACTCCTAAAAACTGCATTTCTAAAGATAGTAAAATCAGGGATCCTGGAGCATTTAAGGACAGTGCACAATGCCAAGCTTAGCATACCACATGGATCCAAGCATGTAGTAGTTCTACCATAAATGCCAGCATTGGTTTTATGTGATATTTTTCCTTATGGTTCTAATCTCTTCATTTTAGTAATGATGTCACTGAAGTCATGCCAATGGTGTGACTGTAAAATAACCTAATGGATGTACTATAACAGGCACTAAAATTAACCTTTATTTGCCTTTGGTACAAGTACATAGGAGCGTGTTAGTTTTCACATACTCCACCTTGCTCCTCTTTTTTAAAACATACACACACATACAAGTAGATATGGGGGCGGTTAAGAGTATTCCTTGCTAAAAGACCCAACAGTGAAATCTCTCTGCTGACCCCAGTACTGGAACTGGTGACAGTCTGATCACAGGCACAGAAGCCTAATCCACTGAACCACACAAAAACCTCCCCTTCAGTTAACTACCCATGGATCAGTCAAACACCAGATGAATCTGTGCTTGTTCCCCCAACGCGGGACATCACCAGAAACCACTGAACCTTTGAGGAAAATCAGGACTCCCTTCAGATATGGCAGCAAGGGCCTTAAATTCCTGTCAGTGGGGTGTTAAAGTTTCAAGGCACTGCAAAAAAACACCAGAGTGCAGGGAGGGCAAACTGGAAACTAAGAAGCTCATATTCTGTTCCCGTTCCTTCATCGACAGCTTCAATCTGACATATACTGTAATAAAAATAATACCCCCCCCCCACCCCACACAGTGCTGGGTCACTCCTCTCCGCTGAGACACTGCACTCAGCATAAAATCGATAGGCCAAAGGGCACCTGAACTGTAAAGGGCTCTCGAATTACCCCAAGGTCTCATCCTGACGGGAAATATATTTTTATACATCTCCCCGTTTATCTTTTAATTGAAAACCTTGTCATGAAACCTAGGCGACGGCACCTCAAATTCACAATCTGGTCACATGCCAAGGACCTTGGGTCACAGAACGAGTCCTGGACACGTCACACCAGACCCGCGGTGCGTCATTTAACGTTGACTCGTGACGCTACTCGGCTCTTGTGAACAGTGACGGCAAAGGACACCTCAATCCCCCCCCCATCCACGATATGCATGCAAGTTCCTTATTTTTATTCACATTTGAGAATAAACAAAGCAATATTTAGAAAAACTTCAAGTAGATAAGCAGCAAAGAATCCACAGCTGCAGTAAGAACTTCTAAAAATTCAGGAGCCAGAGGCGTTTTGTGCAAGACAAACAATCCTTTGAACAAATTCCTAACTGCATCAAGCAGACTTTGTGGGACTACCTTCAACGTCCTCCCATAACATGAAAGCATCCCCCTCTTCAAGAAGGTCACAGGTCTCTGCTTCTTTACTGATAAACACTGACCAACCCATTAACACTGAGTGCAGCAGAGGACAGAGATTACCAAAAGGTCACCACAGGGTCGTAACCCTGGCAGATGCACTTCAAGACATGTCTGTGTTGATGTGAAAGATTTATGTGATAATACTGTAATATGTTAATCAAAACATGGTTTGATTATCTATGGAAACAAATGTGGAAATCACTTTTGGACTGTCCATCCATTCATTTTCTGTAACTGCTTGTCTCAGGGTCACAGGGGGTCTGGAGCAAATCCCAGAGGCTATGGGCACAAGGCAGGGAACAACCCAGGATGGGGTGCCAACCCATCGCAGGGCACACTCACACACCATTCACTCACCACTTCTGGACTGGATACATAAATTAAAATGTTTAAAAGGCTTTCTTTTCATTGAAGTCCAAACGTCTAAGATGTACAGATCATCCGGGCTGTGGTCATGTCTGTGGTTCGGCCTGCTGTGACGTTTCCATGCATGATTTCAGTTGGCAGCTGAGCAACTTGGGAAAACAAAACAAAAAAAAATAAAAAAAAATAACTGAACTGGCTCATCCGTGTCTTTTATACTCAAATGCAGTAGCACTCAGAAATGATGGCAATGAAATTCAGATGTTATGGATGATTTATCTGAGACACCATAAACACACAAAAAAAAAAAGTGTAACTGGGGAAGATTTCAGGCGAGGATTATATCCGGTCAGATTATCAAATAGGGCTGACATTATGGATGACTGATGATAATAAATCCACAGGGCACAGAGGCAAAGAAACCTTTGCCTACCCCTGGTTTAAGTGTTCAATCTGATCCACAAAGGGCCAGTGTGTAGGTGGGTTTTCGCTGCAACTCAGATTATCAATTAGAGGACTGATTGGCTGAAGAGTCCTCACACCTGGGTTTGAACAGCTGACCTACAGGTTCTCAAAAACCTGCATACACACCGGCCCTTTGCGGATAAGATTGGCCACTCCTGGTTTAAACAATAACAGGTGGAATTATCCGTGAGAATTTCACACAGTATTTATTCAGCGGATGCCTTTACACAATGTGATGCACACCTTTTCAGAAAGCAGTTCAGCCCATTCTTGTAGCTTTTGGGAATTAAGGGCCACACTCAAGGGTCCAACAGCGATTTCTGCCGACCCTGGGATCTGAACTGTCAACCTTCTGATTTTAGACAGGCAC
Organism: Hyperopisus bebe; assembly: GCA_026777045.1. NCBI lineage: Eukaryota > Metazoa > Chordata > Actinopteri > Osteoglossiformes > Mormyridae > Hyperopisus > Hyperopisus bebe. The sequence goes on from JAODJW010000001.1 coordinate 18,397,423, forward strand.
AGCCTCCTAAACCACCAAGCCAGACACCACCAATAATGTCATGCAATGCTGCAATCCTGTCATGGTTTTGATTCACATCAGGAACATACGGAAAGGTAAAATGGGAGAACAGAAAAATTACTGTGCACATAAACAGAGCCTAAGCAAGTACACAAGGCATACGCATGTCGGCATGGTAAAACAGAGATGGATTTAGCACAGAACACCACCATCTTCTGTGCTTTGTGATATTCTGCCTCCAATAAACCTTTAAGAGGGGTGAGACCTCTTGTACCCCACCATGTCAACCCCGACTCCACTGTCGTGTTGACCGGATGAATGGTTTACAAACCAAATAAATAAAAATTAATGGCTTTCCGTATTCTCAGTGCCGAAGATGATAGATGATTTAAATCAACATGTACCCCAGGGCTACCCAAGGCCTAAATCCTGAAGGACACGAGGGATTAAAGCTGTGGATGTTAAAATGAAGAAGCAGGCGGACTTCTGGCAGCCTCAGTATGGCACTGCGACCGTGACTCAATAGCTTAGAGCAACTTTCACCATTGCAGATGTTTCCTCGACTTCCCGCTTTTCTCCCAGCGCCCCTGCTCTACCCAACGGCCTCAGAGGCAACAAAATGCAAAAAAAACATATTTAACAGAGATGGACAGACTCTCGGGGGGGACAGGAAGGGAAAGGGAGCGAGAAAGATGGCCAGCTTGATGCTCCTGGGATCTCCCTTTTGGCCACAGTCACTATAATGGGGGAGCCCCAAAGCGGCTTTTTCGTTGGGGCCTCGGGAACAAACAACCTGGCCCTGCTTCACCGTTTATCAGAGGACTAGAAACGCGCGTTGGGCTTCAGCCAAGGATACATCCCGACCCCATAAATCAGATGCATTACCATCATCGGGTGCATTCCAGCTTGCTGCAGTAGGGCTAGTCAGAAGGAGCGCGCTGTACCTGAATATCGAGGACAGCGAGTTATAGGCTACAGCTTATCTGTGTAGCCATACCGCTACAGTTTTATTACATCGCACACCGTTCCCCGGATTACTGCAATATCTGTTTACATCACCTTTCCTTTTCCCCTGTTTTTTTCCTTTTTACCAGTTTGCACAGCCTTATCTAGTACCACTATTACCTAGTTGGCTCATTGACAGCTCCTTGCTCGCGATTAGTGCGCCTTTTTCGACAAAAGCGTCTGGTAAATAAATTACTGCAAATGAGAATCTTGAGACATTAAAAAAAAATTAGCGCCATTTTTAAAGAGAACAAAATATGTATCCATTACGTTAACGATTAAAACATTAATACTTATATAATATTTAAGCAAACACTTAATGAGGGAGTCAGTCGTTTTCTGCATTGAAACAAATGCCCTCTTAATGAGTCTCTTACTTATTGTTTTAGGGGGAAGCCTAAAATTTTCTTGGCGTGACAAGTCCGTTAATTACAGCCGGCCGGGAGTTTCCCGTGGCTTTACCCACCAAGCATAATGGTAAAAATCCCTGTTTAGACCCTCGGTCTTACTTGAAACGGGCCGAACCAGAACCGCGATGATCCCGGGTTAACACCATCTGCTGAGCGAAGTTAGGTCTGCGGTGCTTAATGTTGTGCAAAAACACTTTACATTACAGGCATTAAAGCGTGACCCACGGCGCCGGTCAAAGTGCACCGCACGCTCAGCGATAAGCGTACACCCGCCACCTCTGTCTAAGGCTTATCGCATCACACGCGGGACACATCATTTACCGGAGGACATGCATAGTGAATATGTGGCAACAGATCGGCAGACATCCTCGAACTGTTTACGTGTAGTTATTGCGGTCATTCTAATGCTGGCACCAACAGGGACGATCTTTGCTTATGTGATACATTTTTAAAAGCATATCCTATCAGATTAAGCAGGCCTGTTGGTTTGTCACATGAACATGGCCGATTCTAGGATGTGACACTTAGGGAGACCCCAAGAAATACGGGACGAAATCGCTAAACATCATCATCATTATTATTATTATTATTATTATCAAATAATATATTTTCCAGGGCGGCTTATAGGGTGTAGAATCGAGTATCCCATGAATGAAAGCTAATGTCCCCCACCACTATACATCCCAGCCCTAAATATTTAGCGCAACTCTTTAATACTGTCTAGCTAGGGTACTATGAATACCAAAATAAGTTCGCATGGAATGTGAAATTTTGTTCACTAATACGGCAATAATCTTACAATCACATAAAACCATTAAAGCGAAAAATCACTGTTACTAATTTGACAAAAACAAAATGAATTTAAAAAAATTCATACGCCGATTTATATTCTACATTCATATTTCATACAAGAAGAAACTCGCGTCTGCTTGTCTCAAAAACAGGAATTAACACGGAGCAGGGTGTCATTACCGGTAACCCTGCGTCGCAGATTATATACACAGTAGCGATTTACCCAGGGAGTTAAGTGCAGATGACAACAATAACGTGTTGTGATGGCAAATCCGACTCCTGGCCATAACCATCACTTAGGACGCCCCCGCCTCCAGACCCCAGGCCAGGGGGTATCAACACGGGCTCCCCAAAAAGTGAAGGACTCACGGGCATGTTCAGCCGGAGGGACCTCCTCTTCTTAGGGACCTTTTTCTTCATGTCTGTTTTCTTACTGTCCATCACGGTGCTTCCCATTTTCTACGAAAAGAAATAAAGAAATAAAAATGCGCCTTGTTCTCTGCTCAAAGAGGCGAAGTTCGGTTATTCGCCGGTCTGCAGGATAAAAACGCAGCCCCCAAACACGTCGACCTTCCTCAGCCCGAGCCTCCGGCTAATCTGCGGACCTCCGGAAAGAGTAAGAACACGGTGAAGGCAGAGTCCCTTTTCCCAACGCACAGCCTGGAGTGATGCATGTCGTGGCTCGTTGTTGGGAAAAGGGGGAAAAAAAAGGCAGAGAGACGCACTGGAGAGTTTACAACCACACCTACTCCATGTGCTGCGCAAATAACCCGCGGTCTGATCGGGGGGTGTTAACTACGCAGTGAGCGGTTTCACTGGCCTCGTGGGAGAAACGCAGATGGATCGTGATGGAGGGAGCCGTGGGCATCAGTATATTACACGGCAGATCCCACCTTAAATACTGCGCTAAAAGTACGAACTGCAATAAACGGGCCAGCGACTGAGATCCGGGCTCGCTACGGCGCAGCTCAGTCACATGGCTGTGTTTACGTTTACGTCGCGACTGCATGCAACAGACACGGGGTTTATGCATCTCTTGCATACACGTACCTCGTCTGCAGTTAAAATGCTCAAACATAAAAAGATCCGTTCCAGTGAAGCACCGATGCGTCCAATTCTGGCTTGGAAATTCAGCTGCTTTACGGTACCTTCACTTTTGCGGAAGTAAGCGTATCCTGTTTGCTCCAAATTGGAAAAGGAGGAAGAGAAACGCCAAGGCACTAAGATTACAAAAATAGAGAATAAGCGTGAACATCTGGGTACTGATACAGCTTAATTTCCATCGTCTTGAAGAATATGATTGGTTGTCTTTCATATGTAGCATAAAGTTAAATATGAATGTTAATGAATTCAAAGGGTGAGGAGGGTTTTGCCCATGTAATTTGAGGATAAAAATATAGAAAATCGCATTTTCAACTATGTCAAAGATAAATGAAACCGCATGAAGGACACCCCACAGTGGGTTCCTTTTGCCACCTGGTGGTTATACTGCGGTACTGCATATTAACTTAAATGCGTTTCCAAGTGCGCTTTCCTTGCTAACCGCAGCTTGGTTTAGTGGGACATGAAGCCGCACACACACAAACAGGGTTGGACACAACTGCTACGCAAGTACGCATTCATCTTTAAAAGCGATACGTGCAGCAATCGATTGTTGCAACAGCGCAAATACGTACGTGTTTTGTGTGCATTTGCGCCGATATGATAAATTATCGTGCATTTTAACCTTTATATGCCAATTCGTACTTCATTTGCAGTATAGAGGTTAAAATGCACGATCATTTCCTGTCATATCGGCGCAAATGCAGATAAAAGACGTATTTACGCTGTTGCAACAATCGATTGCCGCACGTAATGCTTTAAAGATGAATACGTACTTGCATAGAAAGTTCTGTCAATCCCTGCACATAAAGTTGAAACGGATTCGATATTTAATTTTTGTTTTGGTCAGGTAATCAGTACCATGTTAGATACAGAATCTAGTCCAAGTGGAGAAACAGTAGACCATAACCAGTATGAAAGGAAAAATAAGTTTTAGTGACATCTATTTCTCAACCACTTAATTCAGTAGAGTGAAGCGGGGCACCTGACCCCTGTCCCAGGTAGTAATGGGCATGGGAACAGCCTGGACAGGAAGCCAGCGCTACAGAATGCGCATACAATGACACGCAATGGGTCAGTTCGGGATTGCGGTCTATCGAACTCTGCGTCTTTGGTCTCCACAAATAGCACAGGCAGGATTCAAACTCCCACATAATAGTTGCATCCGAATTCAGGGGCTGCGTCACTCTAGGGAAACTGGGAAAGAGCAAAAACGTGGACCGACAATTTACTTTAAAACCGTAGAAATACATTCGTATCGATATATTTTCCTATAATAATGAGGGTCTTTTTAGTTAGGCAAACGTTTATTGGCTGTCAGCCTTCTGATGTTACAGCCATTTGCCAAATACGTCTTAGATTTAGTTTCTTTTTGTCCATAAACATTAACTTGAGTATAATGCCATAAACTGGACATAGTGGAGTGAAACCTTGAGTCATGTTCAAAAGAGATTGAATCGTTTATATAGTATAACCAAATTAAAATGTTTATATAAACAGAGGAGAGAGAGGGGTAAGGAGCGCGTGCCGATTCAGCGTGTCGCCGCACCCACCACATGTCAAACCAGCTCGGGAATGAGAACCCGAGTGCGGCCATGGCGGGTGATACCTCAGCACCACACTAGTTCAAATGGAGTCTTTTCCAGTGGCTGGAGTCCCAATTTTGCCACCATCCCCCAAACTTTCCCTGTAAGTTGGAGGACCTGCTCGCAGTGCTGGATGTAGGTCAACATCTTACCCAGGATGAAGCAATTGCAAGTTAAGGACTTTGCTCAAGGGTCCAACAGAGGAACCACTCCCAAAACGTTCATGGAATTCAAACCATCAACCTTCTGATTGCTGGCACAGATCTGTAGCCTCAGAGCCACCATTCCATCGAGAGCCACCAATAATTATTGTAGAACATACACAAGAGATACAATATCAGTGATTGTGCGGGGGGGCCATGCACTTTTAGGCATATGAATATTCTGGGATTTGTACCTACTTCACTCAGGCATGGCCTTAATCAGCTGTGCTGCTCTCCAAACCAAAAAATATATAGTCAAACAGACAAGTATTACTTGGGGCAAACTGATTTCATTTATTCAATGGCATTCCCAATATTAATCATTCAAATATACAATGGTAGGATATGCCTTATAACTGCCAGCACCCTACTACAGGAATTAGTGTTAAATGTTAAAACATTTGCGATGTAAAAAGAGGAGACCATAAATCATTTCAAAACTTTTCCCACTTTTAGTGTGACATATGACCTGTACAATTCTATTGAAAAAAACAAACTGATACTTTGATTTCCATGGGGAAATTCTCTTTTACGCCTTCCTCAACTTGCTCTTTGTATAGTAAGCGGTCTGTGAAGGGCAGCCACCTGTTGGGGTGCCTAGGTAGCTGTTGAAGCACCTTTTGATTCAATTACCTATTGATAATTCCCTCCACCTTGACTAAAGCCCCAGTACCAGCTGAAGAAACAGCCCCAAAGCATCATACTACTTAACCATGGGTATGGTTCTTTCGGTGACACACAGTGTTGTTCTTGCAGCAAACATACCTTTTGGAATGGTACCCAAAAAGTTCAATCTTGGTTTCAGACCATAACATTGTCCCACATGCTTTTGGGAGACTATTTGTTTTGTAAAACGTATCTGGGTCTGGATGTTTTTCTTTGTATGAAAAAGCTTCTGTCTTGCGGCCCAACCCCACAGTCCAGACACATGAAGAATACGGAAGATTGTGGTCACATGTAGTACACAACCAGTACTTGCCAGAAATTCCTGCTGCTCTTTCAGTGTTGCTGTAGGCCTCTTGGCAGCCCCCTGACCAGTTTTTGCCTTGTCTTTTCATCAATTTTGGAAGGATGTCCAGTTCTCGATAACATCACTGTTGTGCCATATTTTCACTGTGTTCCATGGTATATCTAATGCAGTGGAACTTTTTCGCACCTTTCTCCTGACCGATACCTTTCAACAATGAGATCCTTTTGATACTTTGTAAGGTCTCTGCCAACCATGGCTTTTGCTGTAAGATGCAACTGAGAAAACATCAGGAAAATCCCACTAGGACAGCTGAACTTTATTTGGGGTTAATCAGAATCACTTTAATTGATGGCAGCTGTGTACCCAAAAAGACTGAACGCTGTAATTAAATCAAAAGGCACTTCAACAAAGTACTAGTTTAAGGGTGTGCACACTTATGCAACCAGCTAATTGTACATTTTTTATTTTCGTATTCCACCCCCCCCCTCCCCCAACAGATTTGTTTGTTATTCACTTGGATTGTAGAATCTGAATCAGAAAAACTTATTTTTGCTGCAGTTGCTGAACAACCAGTTAAGGGAGAAAAACAGAGCAAAGTAAGGAAGCAAGTACAAGTAGCAGCAAAAAAACATTTCAGTAAACAATAAAAAAAGCAGTAAAAAAAGCCAATAAGTGTAGAAAATTACCCAATGTGCCGTGGTGTAGCTAAGATAAATTACAGGTGCTATACCACCTGTGCAGGTCATAGGCCTGTGAAGGTCATAGGCCAAATTAAAGGTGGGAAAAGTTTTGAAATGATTTATCATGGTCTCATTTTTTTACATCACAAGAACCTGGCATTTTAACACTTTTTATATCAATTGTAAATTACCTGTTAACAATAAAGTAATATGTCTATTCTTCTCTGTTTTCTGTGGTACCTAATTAGGCAAAAGCGAGGATTTTTTGTGGGAAAACTGATCACACTCATGTGTATAAGGACCTTGGGCTGAGTGTATATACATCGTTTGTAATGCATTTTCATTTATTCGGTTAACAAACAAAAAAATCCTTACAGCTGGACATCTTTGTAGTAGGTCACTGCAGCAGCAATACATTCATACCCATATTTATTAAAAGACTTGAAAGTTTTCAGTAAATAAACTGAAATAAAACTGTCACAAATACATGCCAAATATTCCCTTGTGTTTTTAATGGTTTGATGGTTGCACAAGAACTGGGCCTGAGATCAAGGTTAAAATGCTGGCAGTGTTGTTGTGGTAGAATTTTTCGTAACCATTGGGTTGTGATTTATTTAATAAGAAAGCTGGAACGTGCTGTACTATGAAGCATCACACTGTTTTTCTTCTGCACTCAATAGGAATGCTATTCAGTGGCGGTCCACGTAATAACAGTCAGAACAGTACTCAGAAAAACTTAGCATTACTAAACCAAACATAAACAAATCTCAGCTTTAAATGAGTTTGTTACAATGGCAATACTACAATACTTAATTTAGTCTTCTCTTTGTCCTGGCCAAGAAATTCACAGGCACGAATCACAGACAGCACCTCCGACTTCACCCTAACGCCATCATTACTGTGATCAACAAACGCTACTTTGCTACTCAAGGAGTCTGTGTTGGAGCTGTTCATAAAAATATTTTAATCGTTAAAATAAACTTTACAAAAAGAATAACGTGGCAGCTTCCGTTTAAATAAGTCTGCAGGGTCTGGTGGTGATCTACTGGAAACAATTTTAATTAACAATTTATGGAAAGATTATATATTAAAACACAGGCTAATAACTATTAATTACAGCTTATAGCTAATAGCTTGTGGGTATAACACCATTGCCTCGGGAAGTCTGTGTACTGTTTACTTGCGTGAATAATCGTAACAAGTTAACCCATCCTTCTATCCATTTTTTGTATCCCCCTTTCCTATTCAGCGTCGCGGGGGGTCCGGAGCCGAAAGCTACGGACGCAAGGCAGGGAACGACCCGGAACGGGGCGCCTACCCATCGCAGACAAATAAACCTTCCATTGTTTTCCTTCTCAAGCACATTGCCAACGTGTGACAGTGTTGGTAAAAACGCAGGACTCCGCATAAATAGCTGTGATTTTTGCTTTCTGATTGGTCCGAGGAGCAGAGTATCCCATCGCTGATTGGGCGTCGCTGAGAAGGGCCAGCTATGACCGCTTCCGGAGTTGGCAGCGGGACTAGCAGATGGGGATGTGGTTGCGCTCTGGTGGTTGGTCACGGGATCCGCGGACTGCGTTTTATAGTACAACTGCCGTGCCGATCGGAAAGTGCTCCGTGGTGTCCCTTCTCATCATTCCATACTGACCCAGGTGTCGCGTTATAAACCGCTAGATCGGTGCCGATGTGCGTCTTCAGGTGAGCAGAAACGCCGTGTTGTTTGATGATGAAGGTGCCGAAGCGCGTCCTATCATATCCCAGCAGCTGCTCGTTAGCTAGCTGGCTAAAATGAATCACCCTTCAGCCTTTTCTTCGCAGCCCCCTCGTTCTATTTTTTATTTATTTTCTTTTTATTTTCCATCTGAAATCACTCTTATGTTTTTTAACAGCTGACTTGCTTGTAACTTTTGGGAACGTGGCTCCGTTTGTCAGATTTATTGGTCTTTATTTAGTTGTCTTATACTCCATTGGACAGTACCAGTGTGCTCTGATCCTGCAGCTTTTTTACACATTGCTGTTTTGGTAGTTAGACTAGTTAAAATGATAATATATATGCATGTAGCGCCGAAAATATCAACAGTTTATTTTAATTTTTGTGTGTTATGACAGAAAAAGTGCCATCTGTTGCCAAGTACATGACTTATGTGGTTAGGATTATATAATGAACATTTCGTCTACGTAAATATGCACAGATCAGAAAAGGCTATACATAAAGCTGTCAGTAGTGGCTGCTTTAGGTTTTGGTCCCATTTCCATGCTCAAGCTCTCGATCTTGCAAATCCTTTAGATATCTGCTTACGATATTCCTCCTTTTGCAATAAAACAAATTGGTGCCGTTTACTCGTATTAGGTCAGCTGCCAGGTCAAACAGATTAAAGGAGTACACGTCTGTATGTGGAGCAAAGTGGTGTTAATTTATTCTTAGCTTTGCCTTTAGAGAACCTCAAAGTCTGTGTCCCAGTTCTTTAAAATCTCCATCTGCAGTTTGAGACCTGTTTCCCCCCTTTCAGCCTTTCCTTTAACTGCTTTCACATGTTGTACTTCAATCGCCAAAATCTGCACCGCGTCTTTTAAGACAGAAACCATTCAAATCTGACAGCTGCGGAGATGAAACTGAAATTGATTCCGTAGGAATTTCTGAAGTTTTCTGTGCTATTTTTTTTAGGAAATAGGCTGAAGTTGGTCTTTGTTTATAGCTGTAGGCATACGGTGTATTGCTGTTTTTAGTCTCTTTATACATGCTGGGATTATACGGTGTCAGACAGTGCAAAGGTTGAGGATCGCCCGACGGCTAGTTAAATGAGTATCCCCCGTGTTCCTGAACAACAGGCTTTCGGCTTTAACGAGACTTAATTTCTATAGCGGTGGCCAGGTCTGTCGTCTTCTCATCTGCCTTTGAGCCTCTAATAACCTCAGTTAATCCCTGAGGAATTTGAGCTCACCTTGATTTTGGGACTGATTTTCTGTTTTTGTGATGGTATCTTATGGTCTGGCTGTTACCAAACTACAGAAGATAAGTCACCTTATGCCTCCCCACTCAGAAGACTTCACCTGAGGGCACTCTGAAGACGGAGGACAGATGAAGGGTGAGTAGCCTGTTTAGGCCCACCCTCCCCCCAACAGGACACCCCCTGTCCCTGGCCTCCTTTCCAGTTGGTAAATCAATTCCTAGTAGTTGTTTTTTCTGCCGTTAATGGAAGCACCTGTCTGGGGCCAGGGGGGTGCAGCGGGGTTTGGACTCTGAAACCCTCTGCATGTGTTTCGGTGTGACGTACCTTTTTGTCCGTGAACCGCCGACTCCGCAATCCAGAATCTCCATGGCGATGGCACACGAAGGTGCTGGGCAGTGGGAATCTGGTAGTTCTGCAGATTTGTTGGAAGGTTAAAATGTCCTTATTAGTTCTGCGTTCCTGTTTTCTACACTGTGTGAATCCTCACCATGGCTGGTAGTTCCTGTCAGTCTGGGGCCAGCCGGCTGTGCCTGTCTCAATTTGTCCCGCGTCGAGGATATCTCCGTCTGCCAATCGGGCCACTGCCCAGACAGCTGGGGGCAGCACCGTCCCCCTGGTGGGACGTCTGCTGTCCTGGTGTCGCAGTAACCTCTAACTGTGATCATCCCCATGGTAGATTCTGGGTTCTATGTTGCAACCCCCCCCCCCCAGCCAGGTTCTGACAACTCCCCTGCTTATTGCCACAGTGAAAGCACCCCTGCCACGCCACAAAGCTTTCTGTCACCTTGGCGTGGGGGGTGGGGTGGTATCTATTTATTGCCTGATGAGGGGCTAATTTTACTTTTTTCTTTCATGTCATGTTAGGAGGCCTGTGTGTATGATGGTCTCTTTTTAAAAACTGGACATTAAGGAAGTATAGAGCTCCAGTTTAAGGGTGCCATAGGACTATTCCAAGGGCCCCAGAGGGACAGGGGCCCTAAAAAACTTGGAACATATGTGGGGCCTTCAAACAACCCAATTGATACGCATTCATGGGGCTCACAGTCTCCAGTGGCACCCCAGCTCCAGTCTTCTAGCCTGGGGAGAGAAGCAGGATGTGAAACCAGCCCCACAGGGTCAGTATGAACATGGTGTTTACAGCCTCGCTAAAGCGGAAACACCCCCCCCCCACCAAGTAGCACGCTGAGCCTTAATGCTCCAGAGCACATTTCCCGAGTTCCACGTGATATCTCCACCATCGATGCAATATCACGTTTACATGCAAGCAGAAAATGATGAAACTGAGCAGTATGATGTAACATCCACATGATGCAAGGTGCGGGACGCTATGAGGAAACCCAGGGCTGACAGCCACTGCTGATTTGGATTCTCCTTTAAAGTGACAGGGGGTGATCAGCTGATGGGTGGTAATGTGATAGAAGTGATTAGATGGGTCTGGAAGGGAAGCTTCTCCCTTGTTTGGTATATGCAGGGTCCCACTGAACAGGTGTCAGCTCTGAAATGAAATTTATAACAATAATTATAAAATGATTATAGGTTACATGCATATAGCACATTTCATAATCCCAATTCTGAATTCTTTCTCTGTGAGCAGTCATAGAGAGATTGTGGAAGAGAGTTCTACAGTTTGGGGGCCATAGCACTGAAGGACCTGCCTCCCATGGTGGAAAGTCTGGTGCATGAATCAGCGAAGAGATTACTAGGGGATCTCAGAGAGACAGGGTGAGTCAAGAGTTCACTGAGGTAGAGAGGAGCAAGGTTATGCAGAGCTTTATAAGTGAGAAGCAATATTTTGAATTTCATCCGAGACTGAACCAGTAGCCATGATGGGGGGAGGGGGGTAATGGTACTTGCACAAAGGTGAAGAGACCGGTGGAAGGTTGGAGATGCTAACGATGTTAGCTATAGCCATCGTCTGAGTCCTCCAGCTGATGAGGGTGTTTTAAAAGTGGGGCATGCTGGGAAGAGTGCTGCCATGATCAGAGATGTGCCCATCGCTTACCATCGTCCCCAGGGCGCCTCTGGTCCACCGCCCACGTTTTCGCTTCAGCACTGTGGACTGACTGATTGTGGGACCGTAGATCCATATGTGGGGTTTCCAGGCTGTAAACCCCCCCCTCCCCCCTTTCCCCCTGCCAGCACTAAGGGGGCCCCATCGCAGCACAAACAAGGCACTGTGCTGCGTGTCCCAGACCGACTTTCTCATACCCGCGGGCCCCTCTGCTCCGTGGTAGGTAGCGCTGACCCTTTGGCTCCCCCCACAGGGCCTTGAGCGTGCCGCTCCAGCGATGCCAGGGCAACCATGGGCAGTGTCACACTGCGTTATTTCTGCTACGGCTGCCTCTTCACGTCGGCCACCTGGTCCGTCCTTCTCTTCGTCTACTTCAACCTCACCCATGATGGCCAGGCCCTTGGGAGCGCCCCTGCTCCGGGGGTCCGACCCTGGGGCTCCCAGCACCGATTTCAGCCCCGCTTCACGCATTGGCCTGGGCATGAGCCTCGCCCCAATGACCACCGCAAGGCTCCAGCGGGCAAGCAGAGGACAGCTGAGCTCTCACCAGAGATGGGTAGGTGTCTGACTACATTTTTAAGGGTTTGGCACCTGCACTGACACCCAAAAGTCTCTTTCATCCATTAATGAAGTTTAAGGTGAGGGTTAAATCCTAGGAGGACATTTCTGTTGTACCTTTTATCCCTGTGTGTGATCTGGAAACGCTATCTGTATCCTAAATGATCCCAGATGATGATGGTAATCCAATGTCTGCAGTGTGGGGACTTGGGATCAATTCTATCGATTTAGGATCAGCGTCTGGCACTCTGAATCTGAGCTGGGGTGTTGGGGCTGGTTTCAGGCTTTAGCCTGAAGTAGAACTGCTGCTCTTTATTAAGGCTGCAGGTGTTTTTTAATTAAAATTTTTTAAAGTAAACAGCGTTTTAATGTTAGATGATCAGGATCCCCCAGGTGGTCTGATACAGTCACATCCCGAAATGCCATAGGAAGAAATCACTTTACTTAGGAGAGGTGAATTGGTGCATGTGTTGGGGTTGTCACCAAGCGGTCACGTGACCACATGTGTAGCAACCTGCTTTTCTCGCTGGCAGGCATGATCTTCAATGAGCAGGACCAGGAAGTCCGAGACGAGGGATACCACAAGCATGCCTTCAACATGCTGATCAGCAATCGCCTGGGCTACCACCGGGACCTCCCCGACACCCGCAACGGGAAGTGAGTGGGGGGGGGATCACATATTCTGGAAGGTCCATTGCCGAGTGCTTCAGTTAAAGAGTGATGTCTAAATTTATAATATTCTACTCATGGAATGGGATAGATACATACCACAAGAAATTATGTACATGTGGGAAAAAGCAGTAAAAGAAGAATGTTTACAAGGACTATAAACAGATGACACAGTAATGGACAGTGACAGGAACAATTTGATAAACGGTAACGGAATCCAGTCCGAATCTCGAGACTGATAAGGATCACTTGATCTTAACAAGAGTGAATGTCCGGATGGAAGTGATGAGTGAGAATTCAGAATCTTGGGCGATGAGAAAATGGCCCAAACGACTAACAAGATCACACTTCGGAACAGACGAAAAGGACAATAAACAGCCCAGTCTGCTTTGGTCACTCTTCCCAAAAATGTCTTGCAAACTTCTATTAAAGGACACCTCACAACTTCAGAACTCAGAACTTCAGGGTACTCAAGATATAGTATACGGACAAAAGTATTGGCACACACCTTTTAATAATTGAATTCAGTTGTCTCATTTAGACCCATTGCCGCAGGTGTATAAAATCAAGCACCTAGCCATGCAGTCAGGTTCACAAACGTTTGTGAAAGAATGTCGTTCTGAAGAGCTCGGTAAATTCAAGCACAGTACTGTCATGGGATGCCACCTTTGCAATAAGTCAGTTTGTGAAATTTCTTCCCTGCTAAATATTCCATGGTCAACTGTAAGTGGTATTATTGCAAATTGGAAGTGTTTAGGAACAACAGAAACTCGGCCATGAAGTGGCAGAAATGTAAAGTAACAGAATGGGGTCACAGAGTGCTGAGGTACATAGTAGGTGAAATTCACCAATGCTCTGTTGACTCAATAACTGCAGAGTTCCAAACTTCCTCTGGCATTAACCCCAAAAAACTGTGCACCCAGAGCTTCATAGAATGGGCTTCCATGGCCGAGCAACTGCATGCCAGCCTCACATCACCAAGCACAATGCAAAGTGTCGGATGGGGTGGTGTAAAGCATGTCACCACTGGACTCTGAAGCAGTGGAAATGTGTTTTGTGGAGTGACAAATCACCGACTCTGGTTGTCTGATGGACAAACCTGGGTTTAGCGGCTGCTAGGAGAACGTTACCTGTTGTGCCAACTGTAAAGTTTGGAGCAGGAGGGATAATGGTATGAGGTTGTTTTTCAGATGTTGGGCTAGGCCCCTTAGTTCCAGTGAAAGGAACTCGTAATGATTCAACATATTAACATATTTTGGACAATTCTGTGCTTCCAGATTTGTGGCAACATTTTGGGGAAAGCCCTTTTCTGTTCAAGCATGACTGTGCCCCATCCTGTGCCCAGGTCCATAAAGGCATGGTTGGGTGGGTTTGGTGTGAAAGAACTTGACTAGCCTGCATTAGAGCCCTGACCTCAATTCCAACAAAAAGCATTGAGACACACTAGAATGGAGATTGGGAGCCAAGCCTTCAAATCCAACATCAGGGGTTGACCTCACAAATGTTCTTTTAGATGAATAAGCAAATGGATGACACACTTCAAAATCTAGTGGAAAACCTTCCCAGAAGAATGGCAGCTGTTATAGCTGCAAAAGCCCCCCCCCCCCCTTTTCCGCTCTAACAGCTGCCATTCTTCTGACTCTTATGGATTTAGAATGGGACGTCATAAAAGTTCCTGTAGGTGTAATGGCCAAGTGTCCCAATACTTTTGTCCATATAGTTTAACTAGGACAGCACCCCCTAGCCTGTTGGGAAGTGTACTAACAAGTATGCGAACTAAGTAACAGGAAAAAACAAGTGTATTAACATTTTCATGCTGCTTTGTAGGGGGGGAGAACTGGACACTGACCTTTGACCCCTCCATCGATAGGTGCAAAGAGGTGGTGTACCCCCCTTCGCTGCCTAGTGCCAGTGTGGTGATCTGCTTCTTCAATGAGGCGCTCTCGGCCTTACTGCGCACCGTGCACAGCGTGCTGGACCGCACCCCCGCATACCTGCTGCACGAGATCATACTGGTGGATGACGACAGCGAGCTGGGCAAGTGTCCTTCCCAGCATGGCTAGGGACAGAAACTACACTAGTCATAAAAAGACTTTAGTAGGAGAAAGAGGAGAGATTAGATTTCTGTGTCTGTCCCAGACAGTATTTGACCTTTTTATATAATGTCCATGGGTGGCCCCAACAATGTTCACCCCTGGCCTACCATCTTGTACTTTCACAGCCGACCTGAAGGGGGAGCTGGATGCCTACATCGAGCAGAACCTGCAGGGGAAGGTCAAGCTGGTGCGTAACGAGAAGCGGGAGGGTCTGATCAGGGGGCGGATGGTCGGCGCCTCCCATGCCACAGGTGACTCCATCTGCCACGTTCAAACGGCTGGTGGTGGTCATAGGCCAGAATAAGCGCCATATCTAGTTTTGATTGGACGGATTTGGCATTGTCCTGCAACAGGGGAAGTGCTGGTCTTCCTGGACAGTCACTGTGAGGTGAACGAAATGTGGCTGCAGCCGCTGCTGGCACCCATCAAGGAGGACCGGCGTACGGTCGTCTGCCCTGTCATCGACATCATTAGCGCCGACACGCTGGTTTACAGCCCCTCCCCCATTGTGAGGGGGGGCTTCAACTGGGGCCTACATTTCAAGTGGGATCCTGTACCTCCATCAGACCTGAACAGCCCAGATGGGGCTGTTGCCCCCATCAGGTACAAGCGGTCCAGTTCGCCTGTATAAAATGTCCATTTTCTAACATCATCCAACTCTCTGGAGCAACTAACCGTCAGTTTGGAATTACTCTGGCAGGTCTCCAACAATGGCGGGAGGTCTGTTCGCGATGGACAGGAATTATTTCAACGAACTGGGCCAGTATGACAGCGGCATGGACATCTGGGGTGGAGAGAACCTGGAGATCTCCTTCAGGGTAAGAAGGACGCTGTCCTTCCTTCCCCAGCCGGTGTTCGCGTATAATGGGACCGGAGAGACACCACCAGCGTCGAATGTGGATTCCTTGGGTGGTGAATGTACACTTAGTCCAGTTTAGGTTTCCCATGATAAAGCTGGACCTGTCTGAGAATCCAGGCTAGATGTGAGTGCTTGGAATGGGGGGATTGGTTGTTCTGTGTCCTGATCTGGTTGCCGGCTTCTCACAGATTTGGATGTGTGGGGGTCAGCTGTTGATCATCCCCTGCTCACGTGTGGGACACATTTTCCGCAAGAGGCGGCCCTATGGCTCCCCTGGTGGTCAGGACACCATGGCACACAACTCGCTACGGCTGGCCCACGTGTGGATGGATGAGTACAAGGTACTGGTGGGTCGCTGACTGAATTGGGGATAGGAATAGACACCAGGTGGAGGTTAAGCTCCGCCTTCAAGGTTTATGCCACATTAGATGGTGCAGGGGAGTGGAGCTTGGTACACACTGGGATTGTAGTTCTTAGCACATTGGGATTGGCTGAAACTTCACGTACCACATCTGCCCTTTTATTTCATCAGAAAGGTGCTTTTTTTAATTTACTTTCCCAAGACACGGAATAGCTAACCCACTTAATGTAGGAATGGAATGCTCTTGGTCTCTCTCCCTCTCTCTAATTTGGCCTGAGGGGGATTGTTCACCCCAAACCTTCTGTTCTTGTTTCATCAGCCTGCTTTCAGGAGGCAAAGATTGGTAAAGCAGAAATAAAAAATGAAGGACTGCTAATATAATACTGCATTTAACGGGTGAACTTGACTTCCAGTCGCAGGCTAACATGGCACCCATGAAGACATAAACCTGCCAGTGGGGTTACTAAGTGCAGCTACCTGTGATGTAATTTTGCTGTCTAAGTTGACTGGGAGGAGGGATTAGCAAAATGGCTTAAAATAATAAAGGCCCTTAACCCCACTGACCGTGTTGTCGGTTTGAAATGATCAAATGATTAAATGACATCTGCTCATGGGAATTATGGGAGTTGTAGTGCTGGATGTATTAATGTTGTTCAATATAGACATGAATGAATCAGGGCTACCACGTGTTTAAGGAATCACTCCTTTGTTTGTCCCTTTGGCCAATCAGGAACAGTACTTTGCCCTGCGCCCAGAGCTGAGGACCCGTAGCTATGGCGACATCAGTGAGCGGCTGTCCGTGAGGCAGCGGCTGCGGTGCCACTCCTTCAAGTGGTACCTGGACCACGTGTACCCCGAGATGCAGGCGGCGGATGCACGTGGCAAGGCTCAGCAGCCTGTCTTTCTCAACAAGGGCCTGAGGAGGCCCAAGGTCCTGCAGCGGGGACGGGTAAGGCTGCCCCCTGTTGGGGTGGAAGAATGTTGATGCATCCAACCTCAGTCCATCCACAGGAACCTGCTGACATCACCATAGCTTCCCCCACAACGGTTCCTGCCATAAAACCTTTGGAATAAATACAAATGCCCCCCCCCCACCAATATTGTTTGTACGTTCATGACTTGGTATCAAAGTTTAGCCCATTGCTTACAAATCCAGATTGGTCATGAAAGCCCTATCAGTAATGTCTCTGTGCAGAAACCTTGGGTCCCTGCATCCAAACATAAGACAACACTTGTGATATGAAAACTGTTAAATTGATGCATCTAAGGGGTGTCCAGCAGATGATCAATAATGCTTTATCAATATGAACAGCAGGTGGCAGTGTGGCGCACACCAACCAGGTTCAATAAATTTCAGCATTTATTTGGCATTAACTGGTTAGGTGTCTTTTGTATGTGTGCCAGGGTGGGTGGGGTAATTACAGACCAGCAAGGATCAATAACAGAAATAGCCATATAAGCTAAATGGTCAGAAACATTTTAAATGCTTAAAAAAAAGATTCAAGTACTTAAAAGAAGCCCCTTTGCTACAGATGCGTGTACTGGCAGTAACTAGATTGCATTAATGTTCATCCTGCCTGTGGGATTCAAGGAATAGAGCCATTCAGCTGAGTAGCACAAATGAAATATAATTAATCATGAAATTGTAACAATTCATTACAATTCAGTGTCACCAAGCCCTTAGAGTGTAATCCCTAACGAGCACCATGCAGATGTGCCTGGCCCCTCACACTGCCACATGTCCAGTGCCACATGCTGCAAAGACCGCAGTGATGTCACTCAGTGATGAAAGGAGACCAGACCCAACCGGCCAATCAGGAGACGTTTATACTATGATTAACAGCTCTGGGTCCTCCCACTGACCTGCAGTATCAGGATAAAACATGCCTGAAGGCCAGCTGACAATGTTTAATGTGATCATTTCTCAGTGTAGACGTTGAAGCTGCTGTTCGTCTGGCTTCCCTTCTTATTTGGAGTGTTGATCCCTCCTGTCCCCAGCTCCGAAACTTGCAGGCCGATAAGTGTCTGGTGGCCCAGGGCCGACCCAGTCAGAAGGGGGGAATTGTCGTCTTGAGGGACTGTCACCCCAGCGACCCTGAGCAGGTAGTGCTCTGCATCCCTATGGCCTATTGTATGTGTTGCCATGGAAATCGTCCTGCCAACTTGTGACGCCACACCTCTGCTACCGCCCACAGGAGTGGGCGTATGATGAGGAGCAGGAGCTGATCCTGGCGGGCCTCCTGTGCCTGGACGTGTCCGAGGTGCGCTCCTCAGACCCGCCACGGCTCATGAAGTGTCACGGCTCGGGCGGCTCGCAGCAGTGGACTCTGGGCGTAAGTGGCCATGGGCACCGCCCACTCCAGCCCTCCATCTTCCAAACACCAACTATTGAAACGTGCACTACCCGTGTGTGTGTGTGTTTTTTGTCTTCCAGAAGAGCAACCGCCTGTACCAGGTTTCTGTTGGCCAGTGTCTTGCTGCGGTCGACCCCATCAGCCATAAAGGCTACGTTGCCATGGCGATATGCAACGGCTCAGAGTCCCAGCAGTGGCAACTGGAAGACTGAGCTGTGGCAGGAACAGGAACTGTGTGTGTGTGTGTGTATGTGGGGGTCGTAATTGATAGCCGCTCACTGGTGCAGCATTTTGTGCAGGCCTGGGGACCTCTGTAGGGGGTCAGTTGAGGAGGGGAGGCTCCTTCCAACAAGTCCGTAGATGTCAGCTGACTGTAAATCTCTCGTGTGCATCAGTGTGTGGGCTGTCTTAATTTTGTAGTTTTAATTTTTAAAATCCTATAAAGCCTGAATTTTATAATTTAGCACATTAAGATTTTCAGGTTTTTCTCCCCGACTGAAAAGGTGTTATCCTAAGGCACGGCTTTAAAAACGAGATAGATCACTCATTTGATGCCAAATAAACTCAACTTTTTTCTTTTTTATGGGCATTGGTTAATTTTTTATGAAGTGTCAAGTTTTAGAGGTTTTGGAAATTAATGCTTTTAATGTCACCATTAATTAGAATGACTCCGATGTCCATTAATGGTAGAGGACTGTTACTCTGTGTAATGAGTGTATAGCTTGGTGAGGGTTTGTGGGATTTCACATGCTAAGATTTTAACGAGACGTTTTGAGCGTGAAACATTTTTTTGTAACAAAGTGACATGCAGTATTAGTCTCCATAAGTGTGAATGTATCAGGTTTGTGCAGGTACATTCAGATCATCTTGTAAACCCAGAAAAATAAAGATTTTAACTGAACATAACTGCCTGTGCATTTTGGCTGACAGAACACTCAATCCACACGTCTGTTACACTTTGTCTTTTGTAAATGACTGTGTGTAACAAAGACAAGCCCACTGTTTAAACCTGTACTGTGGCGTTTTTCCGCACAGTCCATACCCATTGCTCCATTCATAGCTACGAGCCAATCAAGAACAATGAATACCTGGTACAGGTGTGCTGGGAACTAGGCGAGAGCAAAAACGTGGACTGGCTGGGGTCCCTGATGGCTGGGCTGAGAAATACCGGACAATACATGTGGTTGGCATTACCTATAGTAAATTAACAGTATATCGCCTCTAAATGAAACTATGTAAATTAATATGGTGGCAAGATTGTTCTTCACTTGTACACGAGGCACTTAAGTCATGGACAAACGGGGAGTAACACAGTTATGTAAAATATTTATTTTTTGTAAATGCTTCTAAATCTGGTTTCACAAACTCCAAACCCCAATACACACTCTTTATACTTCAAAAAAAGGCTTGTTTTTTTTTGAAACGGAACATTCTACTACTAAAGAGAACAGAGGACAAATACTGGTAAGAGGTTGGAATATCATACAAGAAGAAAAAATATATCCAAGAAACAATTACAGCTATCTCAGGAAAATATATATACACAATTGATTCGTCTGAAAGTTAAAAATACATCATGCGATATTTAGTTCAAGACTGTCTAAATATACCAACTGTTGTACAAGCCACTGAAGTTGTGCACAAACAAAAAGTTCTCTTCATGTCAAACTGGTTTAGAAATTGTCAGTACCAGAATTTGCAAATAGACTGTTCTGCACTGTCTAGTCAAGAAGTTATGACAGACTGGTGTTTTCCTTGGATGTAAACGAAATAAAAGGGGAAAAAACACACACTCTTCTGCTTTTAAATCTTTAAATCAAACTTCAGAAACTAAGCTTGCTTTCCAAGCACCCACTGAATGACACTTTGCTTTCATCTGTATGATCTGGATGATAACAAAAAACTATTGATGACTACAAGTTAAAAAGATTTACCATCTGGGAGATTTCATTTAAAAAAAAAAAAAAAAAACAATCATAATTCACAGTTATCACTAGTTCTAAATGCAAACCTGATTAACAGTAAGGATGTCACTGATTTCTTCCTGATTGGCCTGAATCAATTCATAATACAAAGGCCAAACAATCTTATTCGACCTTAAGGGGAAATCATTTAAGTGGTCAAAAAAAAAAAGCTGATCACAACAATGCTAAGTTCTACATACAACAAAAATACTTCTGATTTTTTTTTTACTTACATATTCTGTACATATTTATACAGTGTTTGTATATATACTCTCAAAGAAATTATGACATCCTTTAAATAATTTCTCAAAAAAAAAAACCACAAATACGTCATCCAAACAGCTGTGAAGTTAAGGTAGCATTTGGTCAATAATTTCTATATGATCTTTAGACAGTTTTAGACTTTTCAAATATTTACACTTTGTACAGGAATCACAGGGTGTAAGGACCCTGCAGGCACACCAGTGGCAGATCGACTTCCTGCTCACGTTTACGTCGATTTTAAAAATAGCTTAATTCAATTACTCAACAATAAATACAAAAAAGGCTTATTTTACAGAAACCAAAAACAAAAAAAGAAAAAAAAAATAAACTGACTCATGGAATCAAGTATTTTAAATGGATTTTTAGTGCAAGTACACGTTCCCTTAGTGCTGTCGTTATGGAAGCCAGCCCCATACATTCCTCATTCAGTGATGCCTACGACAATCACACGCATCTCGTACGTGTGTGTGTATATCGATCCGAAACGCAGAGGGCCTGCCCCTAAACAACGAAATAAGGCGATGGACAGCACAGTACCCCCCCTGAGCGCTGGTGAATTCAGTCCCCCCCACCCACCCCCAATCATACACACACTGCACATTTATTGCAGTT
>JAODJW010000001.1:18438384-18463677 GCA_026777045.1 Hyperopisus bebe
ATATTTGAAGAAATGTGTGATCATGCCCCAGTCAGTGAAAGTGTGTTTCCTACCCCTAGACCCCAGAGGGTTAAAGGGCCCTCAGATCTGATTCAATTCTCTCTTTCCAATGCAAATTAAGCATTAGTAGCTTGGAAAAACCAAGCACATAAAACGACTCATTACTCATGCACATATAAAACAAACCCTGTACATACAATCTTACAAGGACATTTACACTCCACATATAAAGAAGAAGAGAAGCAGGGAAGACAGTGCATGTCATGGTCATGTCTGCGTAAGACACTCCCACTGGACACTCCCTGCTGTCAATCACAGATCATCATCCAATGCCATCAATGCTGAGCCTCACCTGTCGGAACTTCCACTCCTGCTCATGCTCAGACTCCTTGTGCTTCAGGGGGTCCTTAAACAGCATCTCGGAGTCTAAGGCGACGCTCGGATCAAACATGTCAGCCTGCTGCTGCCTCTTGGAAGGG
Source organism: Hyperopisus bebe (assembly GCA_026777045.1). Classification (NCBI taxonomy): domain Eukaryota; kingdom Metazoa; phylum Chordata; class Actinopteri; order Osteoglossiformes; family Mormyridae; genus Hyperopisus; species Hyperopisus bebe. The sequence goes on from JAODJW010000001.1 coordinate 18,438,864, forward strand.
TCATTAGACATCTGGACCTTGTTTATGCGCAGGGCGGCCCGGTTATCCCTGGCCTTTTGCTGAAATACAAATGGGTATTTCAAATGGGTACGACACAGTCCTCTAAATACCTCATCCCACCGTTCAAAGACGACTGAACAGAGCTGAGATGGAGGCTCTAGATGGACACAAAGATTACTTTGATGAATCTGCAGATGGCGCTGCATAAACTGACACTTCTGAATGGTACAATATCAATCGGGTGCAGGATGAGTCAAGAGCTCATCTACAAAGAGAAGCACACTATACATTCTAAAGCCACCTTCTTCAGCACATTTTCAGAGATGTATCAAGTCATAAAATAAATATCACATGAGGTTGTAGTACAGCATATTGATATCAAAAGTTACGTACAGCCATGTATCTACTCTAAGGGACACGCTACTTTATCCACAAACACAATAGCATTGTGATGGCTTCCTCTAAGTGCTTTAAAAATCCAAAGCATTGTGTCGAAATACATTACACAACACCGGCTTCTGAAAGAGAAAGAAGCTGAAATCCCAAGGATCAGGGCGCTTTCACAGCAGAAAACAAAGACATACAAGCAATCTTCCTCAGCACCTATTCAAAGTATACTGCAGTGGGCCAAGCTTACCCCCAAGTATATTTTCAGTATGACGAGAACAAATGCAATCTCCAAGACATTGCAGCAACTGCATCCGCGATATCTGTTTACTTGATCTGCCTTGCTGTAAGCTGATTAAATTCTTGAGATTGTTTAAAACCCACCTTTAAGAGCATTTAGATAATCACCTATTAAAGTTCAGTCAAGGCAAAAAACCGAAAGAAATGCTTGACAGGACCTGAGATCAATGGCAAAGAGCTTCTTACCACGTATGGCGCTCGTTCCTGGGAGCTGGCCTTCCGCCACAGCTTGGCGATCTGCTTCACCCTCAGCGACCAATCTGAAACACAGGCACATGGTTTTGTCACTCCGCAAAGTGGCTCTTGAGCCAGACGCCTGCCCCATGAGGTTCATGTATCATAGAGCTCACCGGGAAACTCCTCCCTGAGGCTGGGGAAGTTGACATTCGTGTAAAGGACGGGGGCCACTGTGGCCATCTCGCCCAGCGTTTCCTCCTTCTCCCACTTGAGCGTGCTTCTCTGAGCATTGGACATGGTGTCTGCCTCTGCCTCGGTGGGAGCTACTGGCGTGGCCATACCCCAAGAGTTGACCACGTCCCCTCCCAACTGGCCAAACTTTTTCTCTCTGGAAAACACAGTTCCATGTCAGAGTCTCTCCCAAACACACTGTGTCTCGCTGCAGGGCATACAATATCAATAAACCCCAAGTATACATGAAGACCCCGCCTCGCCCAAGTTATTTAGGAAATCCCAAAGAGTTTTGAAAGGAATTTGAGCAAGCTGACATTTGGCATGCTCAGGCTTAAGGCCTACCTCATGTTGTCTGTAAAAGGCATGCGGTGCATGGAAGAGAAGCTACTGGATACACAGGGCCCCGTGCTGGGCATCATTGGTGCCGAAGGGAAGTGGGGGCCTGAGCCCGTCATGCCGTTCATCACAGGCATCCTTGGGAACATACCATTCCCTACAAGAAGGGAAACAGTTACTCAAACTGGACAGACGGTCACATGACGAAAGCAAACTTATAGGAGCACCCTCTTGCAAAACAATGTGAATAATGACAACTGGTTGATGATGAGGTACCAAAACACAGAGGAGCATTCTGGGAAAGGGTGCCATTAAGGAGATATCTCTGCTAAGCATACCTGGGTTTGGCAGGGGTGTGGCAGGGCCAAATGCAGTGGGGGTAGCAGCAGGGGGTGGCGGGGGCTGACTGGTTCCAGGACTCAGCACGGCAGTGAAAAGATCCTCCACATCCTTCCCCTCCAGCTCTGTAGGGGACAACAGCATTAGCTTCTTTTTAAGTAAACATTCACTTGTATTAATTTCCACAAACGAAAAGAAACATGAGAACAGAAACATGCAGAAGGATACCTGGGATTTTGTAGAGCTTACTCAGAATAGCACCTGCAGATCAGAAACACTGTCAGAAACACTGTGACATCATTGTGACTATCATTTCGAAAACCATAAGCAACAACAAGGCACAATGCATTATTTAAAAGTCTGTTTAAAATACATCTCTCAAATTTTTCAGGGGTGGAGCCAAAGGGGTGGCAATTGCCAACCCCAACAGAGCCCTTGCCACCCCCAGTGCCACCCTGCTGGAAATGGTAAACATTAAAATATACCAATGAAGAAATCAGGGAAAGATTTGAGCAGAAAACGGTAATTTCTGAGACCCCCTGAAGGTATCCTGACAGAGCAGTATCCTGTGTGTGATACTTACTGACATGTCATTGGCTAAAAGCTCTAGCAGTGGCACACATTCCTACATGATCCAAAACACACCCGCGGTATTGATGGCAGCAGGAGTTAAGCAGGTATAACATATTATACTGTATTACCTTCCTAATGAGAGGTGGTCACACACTTGCAGTACATAAAAAATAGCAGTATGAAAGCATTGCGCACTGTCTGCTCCATGTCTCGTTTAAATTAGCCACGAGCCCTGCTCGTGCTGATATAGATTGTATTTTAGACAGCGTCTTTGTACGTATGTATGTTTTAGTGCACATGCTGAATTATAGTGTTCTTTTATTATTTTAGCAAAGCTAGACCTTGCTTGACGTCTGCATGGTAAGTGTATATGTGGAGAACCAGTCAGTTTTCTACTACATGTAAGCAGGCTATGCCTGTCATATTAAAGCTTTGAATCAACTTCACTATACTGTAAAGTGAGGGTTTAATTAGGTGCCTAGATTCATTAATTTAATTAATCTATTCTAATTTAGTAATAGCTAGCTACATAAAATAAAAAGAAAACTAGTTAGTGTTTCTTATAGTGTCTCTGCCAAACAATCATGATGTAGTGTAACCACCAGGCTGTGTCTTATTTTGTATAGAGACAGAATAAAGAGAAAAGGGAATATTTCCCCTTATTTATTCAACATTTACAAACTCATTGTTTATTATGAGTGTGTACAAGAAAGATATTTTTTTCCTCCATTCATCGTATTTATGTGGACCCCTCTGAGAAACCCTTGCTCACCCTTTGGCCACCCCTTAGATAAAAGTCTAGCTCTGCTACTGAAACTATTGCTACAAGTTACTAAGCAGCTAATCTGAAAAATCCAAGAATAAATGTTTACACAGGAGTGGAAATCTACACCCTGTGTGTCAGTGACTTGGCTTCCCAGTTAATATCCACACAAGGGGACACCCACGCTCTCTTTACATACGTTTTTATATCCGGGAATCCCAGACTGTCCATGCATGCTACATTACTAGTAGGTAACAAGTCATATGGCTGCAGACCCTGTAAGATTGCTGATTCGAGTAGCAAGCAAGACAAGCAGATTGATAAGCATCAGCTTGAGACAGACCATCAGTGACCATCTTGTCCAGCTCAGGGCTGAGGATCCCATCCAGTGGCTCCTCGGGGAGGCCCCTTTGGCCCCGGGATGGGAGGGGCTGTGAAGGCCCCGAAGACGAGTCATCTGGGATGGGGCCGATGTCCAAACCAGCTGAGGAGAGGAAAGGGGTAAAGAGATTCACTGCTATGAGCCCATATCCAACCAATTCCCCCCCCCCCCCCCCAATAAATCACATGAAAGCAAAATAAATCAGAGTTGACGAACAATTCATTATCTTTTGAACGTCTGGTTGCTTTGAGAAGAAATGGGAGAGCAGGAAGCTGATCTCTCATGTCATCTAGCGAAATAAGCCCTCCACGTCCCCAACTCTAACTCAATTTCCCAACAACAATAAGAAAGTAATTTGTCTCCTGACCAGCCAAGCATGAAAACTGGGGTCTCGTCAAAATTTAAATAAAAACACTAATGGTAAAAAAATAAAAATAAATAAAAAACAGCTTGCCAGTTTCATCTTAAGCTTTAGTGTATTAAAACATAGGAACTATATTAACTATAAAAAGCATGCAGCTTGGATTAATCATAACTGCTGTCATTGACGTTGAGTGTTCTATTATAATGCCATGAAGGATGTTAGTGGCTAACAGACTGACATTGTTCTATATGAGGCAGTATCTCGGGATGGACTCAAAGACCCGAAACGCACATACTTATTCAATCGACAAATTATCCATGTTTCTCATATGGCCTGGACCGCATTAATGGACCACATTATTTTTTTGCTTCAACTCCAGAGCCCGCCTGTGTTTCCAGACCTTGGATTCAAGACCCTAAAGCAACGTAACCACTTTAGGATTCGGTGTCCATATTTTGACCAGCTTCATATAAAAACTGAAAAGACTGATGGCACTTCCATCAGTATGTTAGAACTGAAAGAATATTTCCTGATTGATTAATTACCATAGATGGACAAAACACTCTTCCAACACAACCTTGAGTTTTAAACTGTTAACCATCATTATATATAAAACCACACATTTATGCACACAGAGAGACCAAGACTGCCCAATCACCGCAGTAGCACGGGCAGCAGCCGAAATGGTCAGAGTTCGACAGGGACTCCTGCCAAACTGAGACACCAATATCCTATATCCACCAACACAGTGCTGGTGCCGGTGCCCGGCTTTTTTCCATTTCAGAACTGGTTCTACTCATTTCCACTGCCAAAAAGACAGGTGACTTTTTTATTATGAAGTTTGAATACCCAAACAATTCGGCCTCATAATAGAAACAATATTTCATATACAACAAAGAACAATATTGAAGTACACGATGACTGTTTGCCTGAGGACTTTACTCTTACTTTCGCCTACTTAATATTTCCATTGTTCTTTTTTGAAACCAGTGGAAATGCGGGCCGGTTCTCAAGACACCAAGCAAGAATGAGCCCAGCTCCAGCACTGTGTTGGTAGAAACAAGGTACAATAGACCCACTGGGAGAATCGTGGTTCTGGAATTGGAAAAATGGATACCATCTGCCTTTATCCGGCCCAAATTTTGGCATAATTCTGGCCAAAAGCCAGCAGAAGGCTAGATGTAACAGTGTGTAAACCCATGAAAATCCGATGATTAAAAAATGCCTGTTTCTAAAGAACCCCAATGGTTAGAACCATGAACAAAACTCTAAAGACTCCAAACAGATTAGACTTGAAGCTCTACAAAAGAACACATAATTCTTTTTTTTCCCATTGGCGATTAATTTGTGCCTATTTAATTCAATTCATGCATGATTTTCTTTATAAGGCACCCAAAGATGTTAGACAGCATGAATGCACCAGGGGGAGAGGGGAGTGAAAGAGTGGAAAAGGGGCAGAGAGCATGCAGACAAAAAGCAGACAAAACCAGATTGGGACCCCAGGAGAGGACAGAGCTACTTCTAACCACGGACAGGCCGTGGGTCTGTCTCTTACCAAATGGAGAGGCAGAGATCTCAACCTGGAAAGGGCATAAAGCAAGACCTACAGGAACCCAAACCAGATAAAACGAGTGATTACAAACCAGGAAACTGCAAGAGACAGGGCGCAAAAACAAATCATTAAAAAGCCAAGCAGGCGCAAGAAGAAAATGAAACCTCAACCTAAAGTGAAAACAGTGACGAATGCAGAAATACTGCACAGACTAGGAGGGGTACCAGGGCAATAAGGGTGCTGCGTGGGAGAGGCTTCTGGGGGTGGACAGGAATCCCTCAATGTACTGAGGGCAGCTGTCCTGCCTACCTGAATCATCTCCTGGCTTGACCAGGTCATCCGACAGCATCCCCAGTAGGTCGTCGTCCGTGCTCAGCACTTCAGACAGGACTGCTAAGGGGTCCTCAGAGTTGGCTGATGAGGAAAGTAGGGGACGTGAATTTGGGATGTCAGAAAAGCATGCATCTGATGGCAGTCACTTAGGGCACCCACAGATCTTCTGCATCAGCACTGCCCTGCTATTGCCTCCGGGACTCCAGACTCTAATGGTCATGTGGCTAAGCATCAGAACATATGGGTCTCACTCCCCCCAGCTCACTGAAAACAGCTATGTGGCCGACGGGTTAGGAGGCCAGCAACAGTAAAAGGGCCAGAGAGGAGGATGCTAATCTGACACATGCTGAATTATGACAGAAAAACAGCTCAAAAGAGGCTAAGTACACAAACAGCTCCACAAGGTGGGGAGGGGCTGAGGGGAAAAGGCCTGCCAGAGCTTCCTAAACACATGCAACAAGCCCGGGGGAGGGGCACGATCGGGCTTTGATTGGTCACTTCCGTCGACTTAAAAAGCAGGGAAGGTATCTTCAGGAAAGAAGCTGAATGTTCCAAGAGCGGGTTCTAAATGCACTGGAGCCCAAAATGAAAATGCCATGGGCCAATGTTACCGCAATGAACCAGGGGGGGAAGCACGTTTCGAACATATGTGTGTGCAATTGCACGTTTTTTTTTTTTTTTTCATATCATGCTTGGAGGATCACGGTCATGGCTGTTATTAGGGGTAGGGGGGCATGTCCCTTCTTGCTGGTTCCATCTTGCTGTGGGCAAGGTGGTTAGACCAGACAGGTTATTGTCAGGGAAAGGTCTGCAAACATCTGAGCGCCTGGGAGGGTGGCTGTGTGTGTGATGGTGTGATAAAGAGAGAAACAACATGTGTGTGGTCATGTGATAAGACACAGAGCATGTGTGGGAGGCGTGAACAAGGGCACAGCCTACTCACACAGAACTCCTGGCTTCCCCGACACAGGTGTGGTGGCAGCACTAAGGAGTGGGTCGGATGTTGGGTCCAGGAAGCTGCTGCTGGCGCTTGGGGGTTGGCTGCCCGCCTGGGGGGGGTCGTCGTCCGAGAGGCCGGTTCCCAGGCTCTGCTTGACCTGCCTGCTCCTGTCCAGCAGGTCTTTGCCAAAAAAGGCCTCCTGGGGAAGGAAGGAATGGAAGTAGCAGTTCACAGAGGAGTCCGTTAGGGTGGGGAGAAGGCATCAACAGGTCTACGTCACCAGCGGTGGTGTTCGCCACCACTCAAACCATGCATCTGCATGGGACCCCAAAGTTTGTGGCTCCCTGTGGGCCAAGTCAGGAGGTGGAGGGGGCAAAGTTAAGTTGGATCCCAGAAATAACAAACCTGCCCTTGTGAGTCACATCTACAGCAGAACCAGCTCCCACATGACGAAAGGCTTGAGCTAACTCGCCTTCACTAACAACAAAACGCCACGGAGGTGCATTTGCCTGGCCAGACCTGTTAGGTGCACTGACAGCACATTATCTTCTGCCCCAGACAGTTCCCAGTCAGCAGTGGAATTCTCAGACTGAACTTTTGAAGTGCAATTAAGAATGCTAAAAATGATTGCAATAAAAAAAGATCACCTAGTACCGAAGGCTCAACACAGTCACGGGCTGCCAGCCCTGCCTTTCAGTGATTTATGACTCCAGGGGAACAAGGCAGCTCCAGGCTGCCTCTGTCTACAAGGGCAACGAGTCCACAAAGTTAAACATGCCTCAGCCAGATGCTCTCTGCCAGGGCTCAAACCACAGCCAGGCCAGACTCCGCTGCACTGAAACATTGAAAGTGTAATGCACTGCGACTAAATCATTGATTAAAGTCACTCGTTTGCTGAGGACCTTTAGGCTTAATTTGAAGCTTGCGGGATGAGGCGGCCCAGGGTTCACAGCATGCATGCCTAATTTGACAGCGACTGGCCTATAAGTAGTTCAACACCCCCCGCCTATTTATCTGCTCATTTGGAAATTCCAAGCACGTAAAACGCACACCCAGTAAATGAAAATTTAACAATTATAGAAAACGTCACATAGGTGTCCTTACCCATAAATCTCACCCCCTGACAAAAGCAACCTAGCAGCCAAAGTGAAGATCTCAATCCTCAGTTTTAATGCTTATAGTCTATTTAAATACAAACGCGCATCCAGGATACGGTCCATACCCATGTCAAAATTCACAGGGGTGTCACTGACCGTACCATTGTAGTTAGGTGTCCATCTCAGGCTCTAAACGCTGAGGTGAGGGCAGCACTTACCTGCAGGTATGAGGGGAACTCCTCTTCAAGCTTAGTTTTCTTCTTGCGGTAGCGCTTTTTTACTTTCTCCACACCCTCGAGCCCAGGCGCGGTCTCATCCACAGGCATTTCGGAAGCAAGCTCTCCCCAGCCTGTGGAGAGGACAGACACAGTCCAAAGCCTTAGATAAATCCGGGGTCTCTATGACTTATGGGCTCAAAAATGTGCCATACTGGGAGAGACTCTGCGACCCCAGGACACAAAGCCTGACTGGAGAAAATGAGCACTGCTGGATCTCACCTTCCTCTTTTGCCAGGAGGTTCTCAGACACAGAGCCTGACGAGTCTGTCCTGCAGAGGGATCGTTTGGCTTTGACTTGGCCTATTCGGCTTCTCTGGCGCACCATGAAACCACCAATACCTATAAAAAATAATGAGTGCAGGAAACTCATGGCCAAGTGACCCCAAGATGAATGCAGTGTCATAGATTAATAACGTAAAGGCAGCGATGACAGAATTGCCAGCGATGGTCTCCATTATTAATAATGACATATGAGTGTTCGAGCCTCAGGACGAGCAATTCATCTCCCCAACGTTTTTGCCTTAACAGAGTATGTGGGTGAGACCTATTTCTGGAGTGTGAAGGCTTCACGACCCAAGGTCTCAAACCAGGGGGTGAGAGTTGACCAGAATTGCTCTGGATAATTTTGCCCCCATACTGCAGAATCTCAAACGATTCATATTTGCAACTCTGAAACATTCCCATTTGGAGATATGAGGCAGATGGATGCGGTTCTGCACAAATCATGTGTGATCGGAATCACCTGGGAGATTCATAAGTACTTACAAGTACAGAATGAAAGGAGGGATTTTTCCAAAACATTAACGAGGAATGGAACAGTGGGGAACTGGCTACAACTGAACAAAACCTGGCACAAGCGTTTTCTACATTCACATCCTTCCACATGATTTTACAATTATATTTAATACAAGCAACAACTAACCAACAGAAGAGACTAAAGAAATACCCTTGACATCATTATGTGACATGTTCTAGACAAGTGGAGATGCTGTGATTTCAGGGGGCTACGATAAGCTCCTCAGCTTCAATGGCACAAAGCCATAGACCGGACAAAATCGGGGTCCTACTCCTCAAAGTATGAGTCAGGGCCCTTGGCCAATGGAAAGAGCGATCAGCCAAAAATGCCCACAGGGCAAAGTGAGGGGTGATGGGAACTCGCCACGGTTTAGTAATGGTCTTCTGAACCGTCTCCATGGAATGGACGTGATCGCGCACTTGCTGAAATTGCTTCCAAGATCAAAGGAGAGAGATTCTGACAGGCTTTCATAGCAATAGGAAAGTGGAGAGGGAAAAAAAGAGAACAAAATAAGCAGTTCCTGTCTATGGTGAAAGAAATTCACTACTGTCACACTACAAAATGAACAACCTTGAAACCTTTTGTATTAATTTACATTAGTTTACAGAATTTATTGCAATTATCAGTTATGATACAGAGTTAAATTAGGGAGTGATTAGTCAAAAAAAAAAAAATTGTGAAAGGGTATGAATGGAATGTAATTTTCTTTATTACAAATCCAGCCTGTCAAGGACAAAAAAGCAGTAAAATGTCTCTTGGTATGCTTACATTAGCCAAGGGAACAGGACAACAGAAGGCATCCAGCAAGCAGCAAAAGCCATATGCACACATTGCCACGGCAATAGAGACCGACCCCACTCTGGGCTTGAGAGCAGACTGTACCCTTCTGGGGAGTGGATACTGCTAATGACTGAGCAGTATATCAGCAAGGCCGCCTTTACCTGGCCGGTAAGGTTTCCTCTTGCGTTTCTTTACTCCATCTGGGCCCTCGGGTCCCTTGGCTTCGTCGTCAGGAGCCTCCCGCTCAGGGCTGGAGTCTGACTTTATGTCGCAGTCGAGAAGATCCCCCTCTGTGTCGGGACAAGGGCAGCTAAGTGAGCAATCACTTATCTGCATGCCGGACACTGCAGCCCCCCAGCCTACATGCCGGGGCCACAGATCCCACACACCCCCCAGCCATCAAAATGTAAATTTTATGAAAGGAATTAAGTGTCGTCATCCACTTGGTTCATGAAAAGGACACTCAGAGCGCTGCTTTACCAAGATCAGTCGGAGGGGGGGATTAAAAATGAAACAAAGGTGCCAGCAGACCATGTCAAAATACTTCAGAGATTCGAGCTCTCACTCAAAAAACAGAAAAAATATAAAACAAAACCAAACTGGGCCTCGGGGTGGGATGGGCATCACCAGTCCTGATAGGTGCACATCTGTTACAAGTTCTACACTTCAGAATAAAATATGGGGTCATGTTTGGGCATAGGGAAAGGTACTCCAGGCAATTATCATTGCTCATCAGGTGAGCAGGAAGCAATTCTGTCAACTTTCATGAAAGGAAAGATTTCCTGAACTGCACTTTCTGCTACAGAATCAATTGGAAGAGGAAGATGTATCACATTCTGTTCACCCCCTTTAGAAATGTAATTACTCTGTCCTTCTAGAAATCCAGAAATGCAGCGCTGGCCTGTAATACCTCTAATTTTTAAGTTGAGGTATTGAGAAAATGAACCGTGCGATTAAAATTCAAGACTGTGGGCCGACCCTGTCGCAGGTGGGGCAGCTGCAGTTTTGGTGAGGAGGCCTCATCCAGCAGGCACCCCCAAAACCCTCTGAGAGACCCCCAGACTGAAGGACTCGGATTCGGGCTGAAAATCTATTCGGCATGCAGGCTGCAGTCCTCACCAGCCTTCATCCCAGCCTTCATCAAGCATTCAACTGGCACCACCTCTCCACCCCACACAGACACAGTCAGCAAGTGTGAAACCGTCCTCGTCATCCTCAACTTAAGATATGAAAAGGGGAAGCAGGGAGCCTGGACATGAGTCTGTAGTGTGCACGTGTCCGTAGGGGGGGCAGGGGCATTCGCTAAGTTTGTTCCCATCATTTCAGCGAGGCACAACTTCTTAGAAAAACATAGAACCTTGGAATGATAAACCAAGAACAGCCTGAATGCCAAACGGCGCCTCACAACACCAAACAAGTGACGTCTCCTGGGACCAAACTTCTCTGCTTCAACTAAACAGGAAGAGGAAGATGAAGTGGGCCGCCATGTCGCACATGGATACCTCTGCTGTCGTCCAGGTCGTCATCTCGCGAGTGCTCCGACTGCGGGTCGGCGGGGGCCTGCAGCACTGCTACACTGTTCTGGTTGATGATCCTGAGCTTGAGTTTGGGTTTGGGCCGCTTACGCCGGGACGCAGCCCCTGCTGCTGATAAGCTCTGCAGCTGTGACAGGCCTGACTCGGTGAGGCACACGCCGTCCTGTGTGTACGTCTTCTGGGGGTCTTGGTGGAACAGCAGCCACGGGAAGGGGGGAGGGGGGTGTTATTCTCCAGAGAAAGACAATACGATAAGAAAAGGTCCCACAAGTCATTGATTTTTACCATGTTCCTTCAGTTTCGGCACAGCCTGGGGGGGCGGTGAGGGCACGCTGACCTCAGGAACGGACACCAGTCCTACTGCAGGGCCTAGGACATCGTGAACACTAATGTTAGCTCACCAGATAAACATCTCACACCTAGAGATGCTCCAAGACAGCGAGCTGAACCAGGGATGGCACCAGGTCCAAACGGGCGCAGTTCTCACCCTGCGGCGGTGAGGAGCGGTCCCGGCACATAGTGCAGTCAAAGCCCTCGTCGGCTGCCGCCTCCACCTCTTCGTCTGTGTTCAGGTTCTGACAGGTGGTGTGGATCCATCTAGGGGGAAGAAGGATTAATGAGGCCCCATTTAAAGGCAGGGGCACTTAAAGGGGAAGGCCAAGCACCCACCTGTCACACTGGCGGCACTGCACGATGAGCTCATCCTCGCAGTAATCACGGGTGCACATGGGGCAGATGGCCAGGCTGGCACAGGGCGCGCACTGTGTGTAGTTACTCTGCCACTCACAGCCCGGGCCCGGGGAGGTGGCACCACAGAGCGTGCAGGAGACACACCTGAAGGGGGGCATGGGGGGGTGGGAGTGTGAAAGACATTGTTAGAAATCAGATGCTGAATCCCCCAGATACATATGAGTGGGAGGAGTCAAAATGCAGCTTCTGGGAGGGATGGGGCTGGGCGGGGCAGCGAACATACCACTTGCACTTCCAGCTGCCCTTGGGCACAGTGTGCAGTGGTGGGTCCAGGCAGTAGGTGTGGTAGCTGATGTCGCAGTTGTCGCACAGCAGCAGCCGGCCCGGGTCCGTGGCCTGTCCGCATGCCTCGCACACTGTGCACTCCAGGCAGCGCCAGCCTTTGCTCAGTACCACCCTGGTGATCTGTGAAGACGGGGTCAGGGGTCAGCCATTAAAGGGGCGGCCAGTTAAAGGGAATTTGAGCGGTTTTCTGTGTCTAGCTGTCCACTTTGATGACAGAGAGCTCATTTCTAGAAATATACACATTACATTTAAATTTATCTGACACGTTTAAAAAAATGTCGAGATTTGAACACTGGGATCTAAACCCACAACCTTTGCGTTGTTACTACAATGCACTACCCCAAATGAGGAATCTGGCTTCAAGCTTGACAATTGCAGGCGGTGACATCAGCGAAGACCGCACCCAAAATGGCCCTTGTCCCTTAGCATACGATTCAAGTATTTTCAAAAACAGGTTGTCTGAGCCGCCACATGCATTATCCTCCATCAGGCCACGCTAACATGCCCTCCTATATCTGTTGCTCTGTTCATCGCCAATTGGATGGCAGCTGATCACATCTCAGTTCTGATTGGCCAGAGGTTCAAAGTCAACAACATAAGCAAGGACACAACAGATAAAAAGCAGGAACCCAGGACAGCTGTGTGTTCAAAAGCTGGTGTCAGAAGCCGCACACCTTTGTTTACGGCAAAATAAAAGGATAGCTCACGTCACGCTGAAAGCTATAAAATAGAGAGATTAGGAGATTACAAGTTGTCCATCGTCCCAATAATTCAGCCCAGCTTTGTTATACCTTTGTTATGCACTATGAATTAAATCCCACTTACTGAGCATTTATTGGATTAAACTGCCAACGAGTCATATGCAGAAAAAGTATTAATGCCTTTCTTGGGGGAGTAGCCATTATAGACATCAGCAGGGGAATTGTGGGCCAGCAGGACGGGGCCTTGAGCTCAATGCCCGTAATTGGTGACATTAATTGATAAGGATCACAATGGCGATGGAGCAAAGCTCTCCTCTCCAGCTGCGGTTAAGGTGAACCTTTTAGGCGGATTACGCTCCACTCATCAGTTCAAAATCCGCTTTGGGATTTAAGAGTCGATGTCCCCCCCGGCAACAGCGTGTGAACAACACACAGGGTGCAGCCTGCTGAAAGGGATCGATCCAGAAAGGAGCGTCCAGTTTATCCAGCTACCGGTTCATCACCACGAGCAGAACCTTCAAAGGGCCCAGAGATGCCGGGATCAAAGGGAGAGGTGTCGGAGAGGTGTCGAGAAGTTCGGAGAAAGGCCCACGGGAAAAGTGGACGAGCTTTACCTTGATATTGACGCAGAAGGGGTGGTAGCACTGGCCACACTGGGAGCAGGCCAGCAGTCGACCCTCGGCCCCCTGGCCAAAGCTGCCACACACCACGCACATGTCCTGGTGGAGAACAGGAACAGAGTCAGACACACAGTCATGAAGCATCAAAGCCATGATGGGGAACCTTGGGAAGAATCCTGGGTTTATGCTAAACCTTGGTGACTACTTCGAAGAAACAATAACCTAATCACAGCACTGACTACAGTTACCAAAATCCTTGTGACATTCCTAGATGGCTGTACTCATTAGGTCACACTGGAATTCTCCAAGCATACGCCAAGGGGGCCCACCTGTTTGAGGGTGAAGGTGTCCGTACTGGAGAACATGACCACAGTGTTGTGCATGGTGTTCTCCTCCTCATCCTTCATCGAATACGCCTCCACCAGGTTGACCTGTGCGCCAAAGGAACACGATCTGCGTGGACTACACGGGCAGAATAGCGACCCCTCTAAATCCTGAGTGCAACATATACACAACCATATCCCCCCAGGACAGAGAAGAACCTCCTGACCCTCAAGGCGGTGATGACGGCATGTCATTTACATCTACCCAGGCTACTCAGACTGTGTATACCTGTGTATATATGTGCGTGTGTGTGTGGGTACATGCATGTAAGAGTGTGACGGGGACCTACTCCAGGAGTCACAAGGGGGCTGACGTCTGTCTTGAGCTTGGCGCGGCCCCGACCCCCTCGGCCAGACAGGTTGGCCCCACGGGGACGCCTCCTCGCAGGGAAGCCCGATCCTCGGCCCTGTTGACAAGAGCGTCATCCCTCAGGCTCTGAGACTCCTCCCAACCAATCAGAGCAGCCTTTGGGAGGGCGAGGCAGCAAAAGATCTTCATATCCCCCTGTGTCCACCCTCCCCCAATCTTAGTGATCGCCTGACAGCCACTTAGCGTAATTACAGCAAGCCCCACCCAACCCAAACCGCCCACGACCCACCCCCCCTCCCCACCCCAAAGCTGGGGGAGGGCCCTTAAACAGTTTCCTGATGCTGTCGATAGTCTGGCTGAACGTGCACGATCACGGTCATTAAATGAGCACGCCCTGTCACACAGTTTCCAGCCATTTCCATTGCCTCCCCAACCACACAAATTCAATTCTGATAAAATACTATGGGGAGGGGGTAGTTTAATGAAACAAGCCCCAAAAACACTTCCTGGCAAGTAAGCCAGACAAAGTTATCTGAAGACATAATCTGAAGACCCTCACCAAAAAAAACAGTTTAATTAGTCTCAAAGCATAGCAATTTTTTTGTCCCCCTGCACCAAGAATTTCAGATCACCAAGCAGCAGCAATATGCTGGAAATCGATCTGAATGCACTGATAAATGAACCGATATGACAAGTGGGGGGGGGGGGGGGGATGCTCAGGGAGGAGAGATTAATTTAATACTGTCTGTGGTTTAAAGACCAGGAGGATGGCTGGACCCAGAAGGCCATGTCGCCTCACTGCAGCAAACCAAAGCCCAGCGAATTATCAGATCCCCTTCATCTCTCTGTCCGCCCCCCCAGGAGGCTGGTCATGAGGAAATCTGACATCCCATTGCAGTAACTCAACCATGTCTCCGCTCTACCTCAACGGGGGCCGGTTTCCCATCAGCCCCTGCGGGTGTGCAGGCCGTGAGCCCAAACCTTCAGCTGCCCTTCTCCTCCTCCTACTTCCAGGAAACGACACCCCCCCTCCTCCCCCAACCCTCCTACCAGTCAGACTCATTAGGCAACATCAGAGGGAGACTCTGGCAGCGAATCATTCAAGGCCCGTCACTCATTCCCATGCTTTGAGTTCCCCGCCCCCCAAGCAAGCACACGGACAGCCACAGCCTGTTAGACAGGTCCAACAGGGGTGATGCAAATGCAAGCATGCAGATGACAGGGGCCCGTAGGCAGATCTGTCATCCCCCGCCAGCACATCCTCAAGCAGGTGGTGCAGAGGTTTGACCCGGGGGGGGGGTGACACCAGGGGACCTATCACTAATGACGCGAGGATGACCCTGTTGGGTTTATTGACCCCCGCCCTCGCAACCACTTCCTGGTAAATCCATTCAATGCAGTAACCTGTCATCATTTCCACGGCAGCAATCTCATCACAGGGACCCCCCCCCCCCACCACAGCCAGGACAAACTGTCAGTCTGGGAGGGTGGAGGACCTCCCGCTGAGGGGTCAGCATGTCACAACCTGACCCTCACGTGCCACAGTACTCCTGGTCTCACCCCCCCACCCCGGCCTGGCTTTTTATTTACCGCTCTGATGCTCCAGCAGACGGGGACGCCGGGCTGGGGCCTCATCTTTGCAGAGTCCCACCCCTCAGAGTGGTCCGGGGACCACGACGGGGAGCGCAGAGCGCTACGGCTGCTCCACGCGCCCTAAAGGGTGTAGCGGGTCGGGGGTGGGGGGGTACAAAATGCAGCAACTTAAATACAAAGCTGACGAAAAAGCCACGGACAGAAGGGGGGGGAACGGACCAGGACCACTCAGGACAACTCCGTCTACATGGGGAGGGGGGTATCACACCACTATTTCAGCCACTTGGAGAGGCAGCCTCTTCGCTGTGGAGAGTATAAGGGTCTGTGGCTTGTGGAAGGATCTCAGTGTGTTTAGCAGGGCAGCGGGAGCCCGACGACATCATCACACAGAGCGAGACCAGCAGCCCGCCAGGCACAGCGCCAACACAGGTCCGTGCAGGCAGATTATTCCATATAAATTATTGATGGAGGCTGATGGGCCTAGGCCTTCTTTCCGCTAGCGCCCCCCCATGTACGGATTTGTCCTGAACTGGCTATTTAGACAGTGACAAAAACACCCAGAAAGAGGGGCAACCTTATATGAGGTGACAACAGAAGATGGCAGACATTCCAGAGGGCTCATAGAGAACAAACAAACAAACAAACAAAGAAGCGAAACATCAGCATGCCCCACATAATGCCCCATGTCATGCAGGCGAATGCAGCCCAGGCGCAGGCAGGACACAGGATGGCAGAACATTCCAGATTGCTTGACCAGCATAATGGTTCCAGATCCCCCGGGAACAGAAACCAGTAGTACCAGAACACCACCTGACACAAAATGGACCCAAATTATGTCTCGGTGCTATCCAAGGCCAGACCTGGTGTGCCACATGGCACCCCCCGGAGATGACTCAGCATCACTACACACTCTCTGTATACATCATCACGGCTCCAGCACGTCAGATCTACACGTGCGAGAACGCGTCCCCAGACGGCCCGTCAGCCCACCTGTCCCCTCGCTGCCGGGCCGCACAGACTCAGGAAATTTCAGGCTCTCTGTGATCACGCAGATGGCGGGTTCCGGATGCGCACGCACATGCAAACAGGAAATCCCACTGCGGCCCGCCTTCAGCTCCCCAGGGAAGCAGCGGGAAGAGGAAGAACCCCCCCACCCGAGCCCCCCACTCTGTGGGACCCCCCCATCGCTCCCCTAACAGATCCAGTAAATCAGCCCTTACTCCAGGACCTCTGCCCGAATCACACGCCATCCCATCACCAACTTGGCCCGATTCAGACTATTGGGCCTTGTGGAAATCTTTGGAGGGTTCTGGTCCAGCTCAAGTTCTTCCCCCCGCCCCACTGTAAATTATGGGGTCTGTCTGTCTATCCAAAACATGCCCAAGTGCATAAACAGAAGACGATGACGAGGCTCTCCACAAGAATCCCGTATGAGTGGATGAATGCTCACCCAAATTATACACCTCAAAATACATAGATAGAAATTTTTTAAAGGCCCTTTTATTCCCTTCCTGCAGGAGACACTCAGCACCTGAAGGATCCTCTGATGCTGCACTCCAGACCGGCAGAAGCCCCCCGCATTCATTAATACTCAGTCCACCTCCGCCGAGACCGCCGAAGCTGAATAGGGCTGGGAAGAGAAACTGCAAGCCAGGCCTACCTGCCGCACCCTGGGTCTTCCCGGGGAGAACTTCCTCTTGGAGATAGCGGGCTTGCCCATGCCGATTTTGGGGGTTACTGGGATGAAGGTGGTGGACGGCACGGTTTCAAGGTATCCAGCTACCAGCAGGGAGGTATGAGCAGGCTCCTTGGGGGAGCCCCCCGCCGAGAGGGGTGACAGCGTACCATGGGAGCGCTTGGGGGCTTTGTCCTCGCCCGCTAGTGAGCTACCATCTGAGAAGCTGTGCTCGCTGGCGGGGGTCACCACGCCCTCTGGAAGTGGGCTGACCTCCGTGGCTGCCATGGCCTCGTCCCCTTCCTCTGGTGGAATTTTGGGGAGCAGCTGCAGACTTTCTTCTTCTTCTTCTCTCGGAGATGCGCCCGTAACGGGCGGCTCACCTACACCTGCGGCTCCCAAGGGCGACACCACCAGAGGTTCCTCTTCCACCTTCGGTGTCTGCGGTTCTGTGATTATCACCGGTTCCGCAGCATTCTCCTCGGCAAGAAGGCCCCGACCGTCTTCTGGAACTTTCTCCACCGGCTTGTCCACCAGGTCACCCTCCTCTTCCTGGGCCTCAATCCCCTGTGCCTCCGACCTCTCTGAAAGCGAATGGGGCCCTTCCGCTGGGGTTGGACCCTCCAGGGGCAGAGCCGGACTCGGGGTCAGAGCTGCAGTCTCCACAGCATCTGGGACGGTGCCAGGAGCTGAAAGAAAGAGCTTGATTGTCATGCCCATGACGACGCGCAGAAGTTTAGCTCCACCCACAACCACTACATGGCTTGTCAAGTTCAAACCCCACGTGGGAGGCAGACGAACCGGGCGAGTCCTGTCTCTCTCCTCTGACGGGGGATCCTGGAGCTGCCTTCTCCAGCTGCTCGGCCTCACCAGGCCCTGTGGTCACATAGTAAACAGGATGAGACATCAGCAAGAAAGCAACCACACCTGGACTCACCTGGAGCATTATGTCCTCAGATCACAGGTAGGACAAGGGGGAAAAAAAAGAAAGATAAAGAACTGTTTTTAGGCCACAGCAGTAAATTAAATTTTAATGATGGAAGAAAATAACGACCTATAATAAGGGTTTAATTAAAACATAAATTAAATTCTGCCCTCCTGGCAAACCGGTGATGGAGTGGGGTACCTTTAAAGCATACTTAATCCGAAAGTCCGCTCCTGGAGGTTCCAGTTCGGAGCTCGCGGAGGACGGTGCTGGTGGCCAGTGATTGCACCACCGCCCGAAACCCGAGCATGGGGAGGGGCCTCTGGCCTCTGGCCAATTGGCAGTCAATCCAATAATTGGCCATTTAATGAATTCAGTCTAATTAAAGTGCAATTTCCTGCAGGTATGAATGATCCCCCCTCCCAGTGTCTGGCCAGCTTGCCGGCCCACGTTAAAAAATAGCAGAAGCTGCTCAAGGAGAGCAAAGACGTTTGATGCTAGGCTATGCTCCAGGGCATGGTGCTGCCCCCTATCCACCCAAAAATCAAGCTAGAATCCTACACACTAATAAAAAATCCACATCCTACCTTTGCTACATTATGCGTTAAGAGGGGAAAACTCAAATTTTAAGCAAATGGCTCCTCCAGACGCACACATAGAGATGTGGCGGATTCCTCAGGACAGCAGCAACGGAGCCTGATTTAGTCCAACAAAATTTTTCCTCATGACTCAGATCCGGCTCGGATCGTGTGGGGACCCCATCACCATCTCCAGAATACGATGGGGAGGTATTGCCATGACAACCAGCACAGCCACCATCCCTCCGCCAGCTGCTAGAAGCTTCGGGAGTAGGTAGCTCCCCCCGGAGGCTTAGCCTGGCAGTGCGGGATCAAAGGGTCATTTAGTGAGTGTGCGGCCCCAAAGAAGTGCTTACAACGCACACCCATGACTGAAATGCACACTCCACATATTCATTATTAAATCCAATGCACGCATGGATACATATTTACTATTCAGCTGCATGGCTGGTATTTTTATTCAACAAACTGGATTTAAGGTTGCACAGTTGAAGGTCAACCCTTTTTATTGAGGGTGGGATCCAAACCGAAAACATTCAGGCTGCGAGGCACTGATCCTACTGGTCCAGGAACTGGTTTTACTTGACTATGCAGTCACAGCTGGTGAAAATCAAGTTCCACCCCCAGAGGGGCACATGGGGTCCCCTCCCTGCTCAAAGGGCCTACAGCAGGCTTGTACCAGAACAGGCAAGTCCCCTGAGGTCCCGTTTCAAAGGATCGCTCTGCACAGGAGCACGTCTCCCCCCGTGGGCCACCCCCGAGCAGTGCTGGACTCAGATAAGCATCTTGTCTGTCTGCAAGCTGAATGTGCGGCAATAAGTCACTTAACCGTCGTCTGTTAAGAAGGGGCTGCACAAATACCATAAAGATTACCCAACCGAGTCCTCGGGGACCCCCAGGCCGGCCCACATTTTTACTCCCTCCAAGCTGGCCAGCCAATAAAGAATACTGAATACCTGGCAGAGGTGTGCTGGGAGTTGGGTGGGGAACAATAATGTGAACTGGCCAGGGGATCCCCAAGGACTGGGCTGAGAAACACTGATGTAGGAGGGTTCAGGCAGGCATACCTCGGATGCCGCGTTATAATACGTCTTATTATAGAGACCACTGCTTCATCAAGGGCTGAAGGGTACACAGATAGGCAAGCCAACTTCCCAAAGGTCCCAAGGGAATGCTGGAATATCAACAGGTAGAAATATCCCGTTTCATAGGCAATGATTAGCAATAGCTCACCTGTGTTATTATCAAAAGAATGAGTTCAGAATCTGTATATTAACCAAGACCAATGGAATTATAAACACGAGCAGTTAAGAAATCACAATCAAGGGCAGCAGGATATAAAAACAGTGCATTCTGGGAAAGAGACACCTAGAAACCGAGAAAGTAATGGAGAGCACCATCTACTTGACCTACACTAAAGAAGGATATCCAGGTCTGGCTTGTCTACAGGTGCATACTGGGTGCCAAAACCATTACTAGTCTCAAAGACCAAAGGACCAAGGAGAAGAGACCCTCCTAATCATTTAGAATGGCACCCCTTGTGTCCATCCTGTCCCATACAATAGAGACTGCTACCGCAGGGATGAATAGACTGCAGGGCTACAAGAAACACTAGGGAGACCATTCAGGCAAACATGATCTGTTAAAGATTCCTCTCAGTAGCACAGTTACTCACTGACTTTTGTTGGTCGCAGATAGGGGGCGCCGTTATTTTTAGGTACAGGTTTGTCTTAATTTCCCGGATTGAAATTCGAACAGGGTGGATGTTTGAGTTTTGGTGTATCTACAAGGACTCTAAATTTGGTTCAAACTTGACAGGAAAGAAGCTAGGGTCTCTAATGATGCTTCAGCCATCAGAGGGAGCTCACAAACAACAGTAAGGTAGTGTGGGGGTGGGGGGGGGTGGTTATCTTTAGAGTAAATGTCACCAGACTGACCCATACGGTTGAAGGCACTGCACCTTGCACCGCCACAGGAAATGAGGGGCAATGTCAGGCTAAATGGATAAATTGAGGGTCCCAAGCGGTCAGCAGATGTCTGAGCTGCTTAAATATGAGATAAGGCTGTAGTTATTATGGCCCAGGGGGTCAGGCCACAGCAAGCGGTGCTGGGGGGGGGGGGGGGGGGGGGACCACAATTCTATTTGGAACACTGGAAAACGAAACCAAAACACAACAGAAACCAGATCGCTATCCAGCACTAAAAAGAGATCACATATCTGCAAGGCGCTGTGAATACCAATCCAGATCACATACCGCGTGACCAGCCGGCACCGGGAACATGGACTTCATGTATTCTAGGATGCCAGGCTGCGTTTGAGAGGCGGGTGTCGCTACTGAAGTAACTGGAGGTATGCCTCTTTTGACAAATCAAGAGACACTGATATGGAATCTATTTTTGCCAGTTTAAAATATAAAAACTATTCACGGAGGCATCAACCTCTAATTATAGTGAGTCAGCTGCTGCATTCTCATAAACATTAAAAAGATCCAGGCAGAGATGCCTTTATTATACATAGTGTGACTGCTCTTCCTTAAGGATGTCGAGGTGGCCAGATGAGAAGCCCCCACACAAACATTAAAGCAGCCTTTCTGGTGTAAATGTGCGACCCGGTGCCAAATTTGGGGGCTTATGTCAGGCCAGCCGCCAGCCCTACCCAGCCAGTGCCAGGGGTTTTTCTGTGGAATTGCCCCCCCAAAAAAATAAAAATTGCAGCCCCGTTTATTGCAGCTGGCAGCTGCACCTCACCCACACCCAAAACCACACGCGCTGTGACCCCCAGCAGCCGATCGTCGGCTGGCTGAGCCTCACGGCACAGGCTTTCCAGCAGACCATATGTGTGGCAAGCCACCTGTCATGAAGCCATGCGGCCTCTGGGTGGCACTGCGGCGGGCCCAACTCTCAAGTGTTTCAAACACTGGGCAGGACAGGTAGTGGAGGGCACCCCCCCAATCCCATCAACCTCTCAGGGACTTTAGTAGCTGTGAGTGGGGGGGGGACGCAAAACTCCCCCGGACACGGATGAGCTTCCAGCACGTGGCGCAGAGAGGCAGCCTGCGATCACAGCCTCAGAGGGCAGGAACAAGATTTAATTCCAATTCCAAACTGATTTCAATTCCAATTTGCCAACTGCTTCTGCAAAATAATTAGTCTACCAGTTACTGGATGTGTCAGGATTCTGTTATCAGGCAAAGCTCTTTATTTGGGACTTCAAAAACTAGACATGAAAAAAATAAGACAATCTGCCCCCCCCCCAAATGGCTCCAGAACACCCTTGCTGGGCCCAGACCATCCATTACCAGCACTGTGCAGAGAGGTGCCCCGCAGAATACTGAGATTCCAGCCCTTATGGGTCAAATTCCCTCCTATGGCCGTGAGGAAACTAACAAGTTAGAAGTACCTTAACATTTTTTAATTTAGCGTTTATCCAAAGTGGTGTAAATTTTTGAGCAAACAGGGTCAGCCAGTCCCTGGAGCAACTTGAGGTTGAGGGCTTTGATCAAGTGCACAGCATCCTAACGTGCTGAGCCACACAGCGCCCCCACTAGGACCAGGCAGCGACTGCTTTCCCATATGTCCGGGCTGGGAAGAGACAAGGTCTGCAAACGGTTGTAGTTGGCAAAGCGCCTATGCCAGATAAATGAGAGGATCACGTCCCGTCCCCCTTTCCCAGAAGGCCATTTCAGCCTTTAGCATGGCCCAGACAGCCTTAGTGCCCCCCCCCCCCCCCCCCCCCCCCCCGCATATGTATTATAAACAAACACACACACACACATATATTTGTACCCCTTCAGAAAGCCACCAAGCTGTCATCAGAGCACCCCAGGCCAGATCGAGGGTCACTATTTCGTCTTTACACTCACCCAACGCTGGTTCTGCTGGAGCTGTGGTGACATCCGTGGGGGGGCGGGCCTCACTGAGCTCTAGCCGCTTGCAGGGTGTGCAGATGTAACCCTCCTGCTGGGGGCCGTCTGCGGCCCAATCGGTGCCCCCACCTGCCTGCCTCTCACAGTCCACATGCAGCCACCTGTGGCGGGAGAAGGGAGGCGCTGATGCGGCTGGCGGACGAGTGCCGGGCGGCGACATAGAAAACGACCTAAACAAGCTGCCTGGCTCATGATTAAGTGCCCCACCCCGCTTTCTAGCAGCTTCCATTACGTCTGGGCCCTTGAGGTGCTCGTGGCCAGCGGACATGCCATGTGTCATTAGCAGGCATGTGCACGCCGACCCTGCTCGCATCGCCAGGGGTGACTGGGAATTCATGGCTGTGCTGCGGGAGCGGGGGCAGGCAGGGAAGGTCGAAATAACGTGTGTCTTATCTTGGGAGGGGCTACGATTACAGCAAAATGTCATGCATCCATCCCATGCAGCGAGGGGGCTGCCCCCCACCCTGCCCGCTCAGGTGTTTCAGCCAGAGAAATCAATATGCATGAAAAGCAGAGGCCTAATCCTGCGTTTTCCTCCAATAGCACAAGTCAAGAGAGATTCAAAGTAGTCCCCGTCTCACTGGAACCCAGCGCAATCAGACCCATTTCCCACAGAGCTGATGAAGAGCATCAATAAAAGAATTCACTGGATCTACAATCTTTCACACTATGATCAGGAGAAACACCTGCAGACCATCCCAGACAGAATCAGCAGCGTTTGAGACCAGCTAGCACTGAAAGCGCAGGTGACCAGACCGGAAGTTAAGCTGAAGAGAATGTTCAGGGCAATCGTATCGGGGAAAGGCTCTCTATAGAGTCAAACCTGAAAATATGATCAGGAGTGAGGCTTCTTACCTGCTGCAAGTGTGGCAGGTCAGCTGCTCGGCCTGGACCTCACCGCCACGGGGGGGCTTCCCGCAAATGGGGCAGGCGGCTGCGGGTTCCGGAGGCTGGGAGCAGGTGTCACACAGCAGAGCGCCGCCGTGGCAGGGCTCACTGGTCCGGGTGCCGCACTGCGTGCAGACCCTACAATTCTGGACATGGGAATGCAGCGTCACCGGCGAGGAAATAGTCACACAGGCTGTGGGGGAGGCGCACAAAAGGTATGGCAGCAAGAACGGCGGCGCAGTGTAATCAGAGCCCCGGCAGGCAAAGGAGCCGTGTGACCTGCCCCCAGAGGCCAGGAGCAAAGTCAGACACACCTGGGCCCGCTAAAGCTGCACAGGGGTGGCCCCGAGACCCAACGCCTACCCCATGGCCCCGACTCAGCTGTGAGTCAGTGAGGATTAATTACGGGCGAGGCAGAGGCTGGCTACTAATCAGGGCCGGGAACAGAGAGACCCCACGCTCCAAGCAGCTACCCTCCCCACTCTGCAAAGCTGACCCAGCGTCGAGGGGGCCACCCGGGTCACATCTCCTCAGCGTCACTGCACATCATTTCCAACAAGCCGGCTGAGGACAGCCCACTCGGTGACAACGTCAGGATGTCACTGAGCCGGCGATTACGTCCAATAACATGGCAGGAAATGCAGCCAGCGATTCAAGCGGCATACCTTACAGCGCCACCCGTTGGTGGGAATGGAGTCCATGATGGGCTGTAGGCAGAAGGTGTGGTAGCCTTTGTCACAGACATCACACACCAGCATCTTGTTGTCGTCCCCAGGGTTTCTACAGAGAAGCACATGGTAAAGCGGCAAATAAAACGGCAGACAGCGAACGCTCTCAAGAATAGAGGGGTGTCCTTACTCATCTTACTTACTAAGGCTTACCAGGCTTTCTACACTGAGAGACCCCCCCCCACCGCAAACCCAAGCACAGCTAAATTCTTCCGCCAACTACTTCAAGATAAGTCTCCTAGAAGCAGCCACCCCCCCCCACCCCCGAACAATTCAAAGACTTGTT
>JAODJW010000001.1:18473427-18497779 GCA_026777045.1 Hyperopisus bebe
GGCATTAGTCATCTGGCAGCTTCGCGTAGACTTCAGACTCATACCAAGAAACGCAGGGGGGGAGGTGGTTACAGGGCTTCGTAGCATCACCTTAGAAGACCAGCAGATCTTTGCAGGTCCTGCGTCATAGCCCCACGGTGGGGGGGGAGATGAAGAAAATGAGGATGACTACGACTCACCAGCCTCCTGAGCACTCTCAGCCTCACTGGTCTCCATGCCGTCCAGGCTGTCCTCGTCATCTGCTGCCACCTTGGCTCGACTTTGGGACCTTATGCCAGCAGGAAAGGAAGCACGAGGCAACCATTAGTCCACAACTGGCTAGCTGACCAGCCCCAGGCTGGGGGACCCGCTAATTCTCCATACGGTACCTTGAGAGCTCCCTTTCACAGGACGCCCTTGCAAGCTTCAGACTGGCCATGACACACCACAGGGGTAATCAGAAGGGCAGCTACTCCCCAAACTATTTTTTAACCATAATTTGTCAAAGATGCACCACTTTCCAGCAACAGCACGCAAGCATGACTAGCTACCGGTTACAGAACCAGCGTGGGCACACCAAGGGGAGGAAGCAGGGCATCAGGTTTATGGTTTGGCGTCCAGGCCACAAAACAGGGGGAAGAGAGAACTTACCGAGAGGAACCAGACAGAGGTGAATAGAATGGAATGCATGGAGGCAGCACAGCCACACTGAGCGAGTTCACTCTGACACAGCCACAAAAGACCCAGCAATGCCAACCTGACACATAACATCTCTCACAGGTGCTCAAAACTCATCACACCTGACAGGCCTCCAAAAGCTCAACTCTTCCCCCACAACCTCAGAGAGTTCTCACTTTATCTGCTGGTATTTGCTTACTGCCAGGCATTCTGGGTACATCCTGAGCCAGCATCCACAAAGCCTGAACCAGACCAGACTTTTACTTGATGTGTTATGGTTGTTCCAACAACTCCCCGTAGCACTGGGCTGAGCCCAACCCAAACCGCAGTTCAGCTCAAACGATCACCGCGGTAAACCCAACAGTCCAAGACCCCTTCATTCTCCTCCCCCAACTAGTCTCCCTCTGTTTTCCCAACACGGTTTGGAGCACGCCCCCACACCACCACACTTCCTACCCATCCTGGTCCCTCCGACGCGGGTGCTGCACACAAAAAGCGGCCAATGGGACACATGGAGCAGCCCGCGGCGAGCACTGGGCTGCTCGTTACCATAGTAACAGAACCCGGCTCTTAAAGCGGACGACGAGCTGGGAACAATTCAGAAGTGACAAGGATAACAAAGTTACTGGGTTATTTTTTTGGATAATCTGATCACCACATCAGGCACTGAGGGACCCAGTGACGAAGCCATTCCATGTTCTGATCAGGTTCAGTCGGGTCAGACTTGGCAGGCAGCACCGGGTTGCTCATGCAGGTTCGAGACCCGCAGTCATTCAGTAACACCATAAAAATGTAAATTCCCAATGGATGGCTCTCAGAAAACTGAATCAGGAAGGAGGCCGTTGTCAGGGCGCATTTTGGCAGAGCTACACCGACACTGCACCTCCGAAAACCCAGAGGGTCTCCATCTTCCAGCACGAGTTACATCCTCTGCGCCAAACTGTTCTGGTGGAGAACTCCATCTGTCAGCCTGGGTCCTGGGGACAAGGCCCGCTCGTGTCGAGGGACGGAGGGACGTTACCCAACATGCAACACCCAGCTCTTCTGCCGACAACAGCCCTGAACACTGCGCCAGCTGGCACAAAGCCAACATAGCGTTTACAAGGCCCCAGGTACAGCGACAGCTCAGTGGTACGGGTCACCAGACTCGGAGTCGGCTGGGCACTAATGGGACCTGCTGGAAGCATCCATGATGAGCTGAGCCATGAAGAAGGGGGGGCATGTTCATCACACCTCAACGGCTCGGGTCTCAGGGGACAGAGCACTGCTACAGAACTGGGGGGGGGGGACACAGGAGACAGGCAAACACCAGAATAAGTTTAATTGCCTGAACTCATAAGGTATACCTGTTAGATCATGAACAAAACTGAATTATCATGTGTGTGTGTTAGACACGCACAAAAGCTTGGGGGGTGAGGGTCTGACCGAGAGCATGCCACTCGCTGGTTAATGGCAGACATGAGAATGCTACCTGCGGTCCTTCAGTTACCAGCAGGATAAAGAGGCAGGTAGGAGTCGGTTTCCTGTTACCAAATGGATGGCAGTGCCGCATGAATAGCCGTTTACAGGCGGCTTGGCTCGCGGCAGGCAGACCTCAGGGCCTCAAGCAATCGGCCTTCACATTCAGGCTTATAAGGGGTGGGGGGGCACAACAGGGATTTCACCCACCAAGCCAACAAGGCTTCCATTTCTCACCATCCCTGCAAAATCAAATGTTGTCTGATTCTACTTCACTGTGGACGACATAGATGGGTCAAAGCCTGAACTCCGTACACACCCGGGTGGGTGGGTGGGGGGGCAGTATGTGCTAAAGTCCCACCAGCCAGGTGGGTAATTATCACCACAGCTAAAAGGAGTGTGATCAGGAGGCACGCGACATCACACCTCCCACCTAATGAGCTATCCTGTTCCTTATGATCTGGGGAGGGGGGGCTCCGATTCCCTTAAAACCCTGGAGGCTCACCTCACTCCTATCACGCTCATATGGCTCGACAACACTGGACAGCTGGAACGGCTGATTTTTTACACAATCGTGAGCTGAGCCAAGCCAGGCTGACAAGCTGCACCTCGGCAATTCAGTGTGGGAGCATGTGCCCATAAGACACAACAGACAGTTGCAGGGTCCTCCAGGCGAACTGCCACAACCTCTCTGAACCCAGAGTGCCTCAAACTGCGTCCGCCAAACACAGCGAGGACTCCACAGACTAGTCTGAACCTCAGTCTGAACCCTCAGGATCGATTCTGTTCAGAAGATGCACAGGCTGCCTGCAATTCCCTCTGAGCTCCCTAAAACCACCTCTCTTGTTCAACTTAAATCTTAAAACCATTAATTGCGCTTTACAGGCAAAAAAAATTCAAGAAATTTTCCAGCAAGGTTTTTCCATTTTTCAGGGTATTTACATGGGAATTAGAGTGACCCAACAATTAACTTGGCCAAACAATACCTCTCGCTTGAAGTCGGAAGGCATCGGATGTCGAGTTGGGTTTCCGGGCGAGACGGATCCCATGGCCATGCTCTAATCAATGACCTATATCAAGGAGAAAGTAGGGCAGGATCACGTAAGCCCCCAGGTCAGGCCTAAGCCCAGTCGGCCGAGGCTGGCCACCATCAGGGAACCCAGAATAAGACGGTGTGTGGGAAAAAGTCACCAGATATCATGAGGGCGGTTGGCAGAATTTAAGGAGAGGCCCAAAGTTAGAACACTTCTAACAACGACTAGGACACAACAGCAGAACATCCTAACATGGTGGTGAAGGGCTCCGTGGGCTGTAGGTTCAAATCCTTAGGCGCCTTAACAAGGCCCTTAACCTCCCAATCGCTCCAGGGACTACCCAACCCTTGAAATGCATGTTGGTTCAGAAAAAAGCACTTGCTAATGAAACATAACTTAATGGGCAGGAAAAAGGCAGCCGTGTGATCAGGAGGGGAGGGTAAACACACCAGGTCAGCCCCGGCCTCCTTTCTGAGACTCCCAGAAGCCATTGCAGCGACTTTGAGAGTGCACGCTGAATTATACATACATATCATGCTTATCTGTCACTGCGGAGTGTTCCTGCTTTCTGAGGAGGCATCGCTAAATGGATTTAATGTGTACCCACTACCCCGAAGGAGGCAGGAAAAAAAATGCTTAATCCAGGTGACAGGATAATTAGTGACAGAAAGTTTGAAAAAGCACAAGACACCAGGAGGGGGAAATGACACGGTGAACAAGGCATGCCGTGCTTGAGTGAGCATGGTTTTAGATGGGTTTTATCCCCCCTCCCTTCTTAATGAGTCACCAAGAAACAGGGAAGGCTGGGAAATCAAATCCTACATCACTTCCACATTTCATTGCACTATCCATCATCTGCAGCACTTGCGTCATTAGGGCAGTGAAGTTGACACGAAAAAAGACCCCAGCAAACAATCATCTTCCTCACAGTCATCATCAAACAATAACAGCATTGCAAGTAACGTCGCTGATGTCTGTTGCTGCTATTATACTCCCCAAACTATGATAAGAGGTTGTACAAGGATTTACAGCTTGTCCAACGTGCCCAGGGATGTTAGCAAACACGTGGCTCCTAACACACCTAGGACGGGCCAACTGGCCCCTCACCTCTCAGACAGGGCCGCTCATGATGATGAAGATACTTCATTGATCCCCTTGGGGAAAGTCTCTTTTCACTTACCCCATCTTGCTCTCCATAGGTGGGAGCAAGTCTGGCAGTGAAGGGCAGCCACCCGTAGCAGCGCCCAGAGAGCTGGGGGTCAAGGACCTACAGAAGTGCTGAGGCCAGGCCTGAACCGACCACCTTCCGATCACAGGCACAGAGGCTTAGCACACTGAGCCACAAGCAGCCCCCTTGTAAAGACCCATTCTCACTGCCTCTTGGGTCTGAGATTAAAAATAATCCTGGTATTCCTCCCCAGCACAAGACCCATATGACACACACACACACAAACTTCCTTACACACCTACCTGCCCCCTCCCCACCACAGTCCTTTATGTTATAAACTTATTATCAAGATCCCACTACAGTGAGGGAAAACTGAAAGAGTGGAAAAGGGGAGGGGGAGGAAGGGGCGGAGAAAAAAAAAAAAAAAAAAAACTAGTGGCACAAGTAGTTCCAGCTCTGAGGGAGGACTAGAAAACCCGGCATGGAGTGTCAGTGGGAGGCAGACACACCCCCTCCTGCCTAAGTAAACACTGTCGACTTCTTGCACAGGCCCCCCCAAAGGTCAAAGTTTTTATTTGTAATGCTGATGTGTTGCCTAAACAAAGTAAACAAATTCTTTGGTGACAGAAGACACAGGAGAATTTGAAAAACAACTCTGACCAGCACTGAAATACAGCACTGCAGTGAAAGGTCGAGCTGAACGTTTTTACGGTATAACACATGCCAACATCCCTCCGACACAAATCCACAGGGACGGGGAGCCGCCTACCCATAATAAGCCAGGAAAGTGCCTGAAGCCATACTCCGACGCGCCAGGCCAGTCGAACCCGCTCCAGAGAGCCTGGATGGTTAAGCACTATGACCCGTATTTCATTTGATCTTCAAGCCTCCTAAAATAAGTCAGCAGTGGGGGGGGGGAATTATATTTTATATATATTATATTTTATATTATATTTTATATTAATATATTGCCTGCAGGAGGCTTTGGTGTCGGTGACCATGCAACCAGAATCCTGAATCTCCAGACAGTAGGAACGGTCACAAAAACTGCAAATTAAACAACGATGATTTTTTAACATTCAGTCTCCTATGGATTGGGAATGACATATCGACAGTGAGCCATTCAACACAAATTGATCATGGCACCCAGATGACCACGGATTGGCATTACTGGGATTTTACAGTGCCACCATGCGGATACCTATTGTTACAGGTAATTCACATGAGGTCTTGTGAGAGCAAGTGACAGACTATATTTGATTATCTTTAAGGGTAACCTCTTATATTGTATTGGGGAATGTTCAACAGGCATCATGATGACAAGGATGGGTAACGAAGGCTTTTTCAGCAAGCATGTTGCACTGGTTCAAAGTGACATTTCCTCTATAGCACGCAGCACATTCTCACTCCATCAAAGCAAAATTGAGCGTCATACCTGGGGTTTGAGGGCACATTCTGTTCACCGTAAGGTGGGCAAAAGGTGACCACCTGAATCTGTTCGCTGGGGCTCTTCTGAAAAGTATGACTGGAAGCCACTACCAAAAGGCTGATGGAGGTCAGGATGGAGGGACGAGTGCTCAACTAAATATCGATTCGGGATGCTGAGAATACACATACATACATCCAGGAAGACCCAAAGAACCACACCAGGCCACAGGGGCAATAAATAGGTGGTGACGTCAAGCTCTGGGTCTTGTCTGTGACCTCCCTGTTGTTTCTAGGGCATAAGTGTTGGGGGGGGGGGGGTTGCAACGCGTAATTTACGAGGCACCACTTCCGCTTCACCACTCCTCAGATGAGGAGACCCTTTTGCGTTCCTCCAATGAATCTCCATCTGAAAAAGCAACTTCGCCACCCCACCAGACCCTAACCCCCTCCCCCTGACACTTCCTGTTTCGCTACAAAGTCAAGATGAGGGGAGTGAATGGCAGCGTTTTTTTGGGGGGGGGGGGGGTGAAAGCCTTGCAGGGTATTTAACAGATGCACATTAAATAATTTCCTAATTTCCATCAGATCCTCAAATCTAATTTAACAGACCTTGAGGCGCTTAGAACACCTGTCATCAAGATATCTGAAAAAGCATATTTAAAACACCACACCCACTTGTCTTGTTCATACTACATCCATGTCTCCATTACCCATCACTGCCCATCCCCCGCAAATCGGCACAGAGAATCATGGTAAACGACCCAACAACATACAGCAACAACCACCAAACAGTGGATACAACAAGCTTCCGCTCAATACTCTCTTAGACTAAATCAAATCACAAAAGGCACAGCCACCCCAGGACAGGATTTATCCCCTTCAGAACACCATACAGCGACACTTACTTCTTCCTGGACTTTGGTGTGCCAGTGACAGCATCCTTGCGAGGCCGACCCCGGGGGCGCTTGTCGGTGGTGGTAGGGCTCCCGTCAGGGGTGATCCCGGCGCTGCCCGGGGGCGGTGATGGTCCACGGTCAGAGGCCTCCTGACTCTTGTCCTCTGATGACATTCTGGAGAGAGGGGGACGGGTCACTGTCAGAAATCACTGCTCAGGAAGCTTTAAATGTTTCACATAATAAAGACCCCCAAGAGATAATGACCCAAAAACAAGGTAGCTGGGAAAAACAAATCAAAGGTAAGCCAAGTATGAGCGAGTGACTTCCAAAAGAATCCCTGTGAATTCTCTCTGACAGGGAGAAACAAATGCCAATCATGTGACGGACGGCAAAACGACTACTCATAGCTCCGCCCCAATGAGCTTTCACACATGGGTGCTCTTTGGGTATTCAAAAGCCTGCGATTTTTAATAATCATCAAAATCAGAAACCCATTTTAGTCTGCAAGGGGTTTACTTGTCAGACATCCTACGGCCATTTCTAAATCGCACATTGATGTTTAAACCAAAGGCACGAAAGTGCTACCCAAGGACAAGATGGCGTTCCCCAACTTCAGCATTTTAACTGGCCACTACACTGGTCCAAACAAGAGCTGAAAAGAACACTACAGCGCTGAGATAATCCTGGCGACGCCGGCGACCAGCCCACCGAGGCAGAAACAAAAAGCCGGACTCGAACGAGAGAGCCTGAGCCAAAGCCCGACAAGGCCCCCCAGCCCATGAAGAGGAAGGGCAAGGGGAGGCAGGCGAAGAGGTCTGGCAGAACCCAGAGCATTACAAGAAAACAAAACCAGGATCAAAGAGACGGGTCGATCATCTAAACGTGGACAAGATCGAGAGATGCTATACAAAACAGTTATGATCATAAGCTGGAGGTGGGGGTATTGCTTGGTAGGATCCCCTGCATAGGAAGGAGAGGGAGGTGCTGGTGAAATCAGCACCGGTATCGACAGCAGGCGCATGGAGGTCCGCGCAGACGACGCTGCCGGCGGGTCTCTGCGGAACGATGCACAAATTAATTTAGAAATTACTTTTTTAGCCGAGTCACACCATGCAAAAGTATGGTGGGGGTGTGTGTGCGTGTGTGTTTAAATGTGATTTTAGCTGGAGGGATAGCGTTGGTTTCTGTGGGGGGGCAAGTTCCTGTTCAGATGGCTCATGGGCTCTGGCTGACCAGAGTGCCTCTGGCTGAGACACATGTGCACACACGCACAGGCAGGCAGGCATCTCAGCGCTTTTAAAAACGCAGCTCTGAGAGGCAGAATGACACGTCACTTTCAGAACTCTGAGCCAAGTCAGCTCTCAACATGGCGGCCCCCACCCCACCCCACCCCTCCCCCCGCGACGACGCAGCATTACACCAGCTACACCAGGTACCTGACGTCACGGTGACTGAAGCCTGAGTGTGATGCCGCTTTTAGGGGCAGCGTGCAGACAGGCAACGCCACACCTGTGCTAACTTTTGCCATTCACATTGCTGACTCCTGATGCAAGTATTACTTTATATTGCAGATTATATTCACTGGCATTTTTATTTGGCACTACAGTTTGCAGGACGTAGACAAGAACATCATTGTATGGTGTGCAGGACAATAAACATTAGCAAAATTTTAAAAAAGCAAACATACACAAACACCCACTCCAAAGAGGATGCAAGTAACCAACAACGGCACCACCTCAAAAGGAAACGGCAAACTGCTGAAATAAAACACTTCCTTCTCCTCTATTCCACATCACTCCATCAGACTGATAAATGGGTTATTACCTACTCAAACAGAAAAAAAGTGTTTACAGGACAGGTGGGGGATGGGAGAGGAGTGTTTTTTTATGTCAGCACACAGTGGGAGGGGGATACGCTTTTTTTTTTTTTTTAAATGTATGATGTAATACATGCGGCCTTCCTAACCACTGAACCTTTCAGAGGGCTGCAGTGCATAAAACCTGCACCATTGTGATGCCCCTAAATAAACAAACCAAAACTGGCATTTCAAAAAGTTACCGAAACAGACAATTAATTGCCATGGCGACGATGTCTCGCACCCTCACTCACTCACACCCCGACGTCTGAATCTTTCTGAGCTGGACCGTGTGCAGCCATTTCATTTCATTTATTATTAATGCAGTTTCGGGACTTACAGTAGCCTCTCCAATTTCTTTGTAATCACTCAGTGCTCTGTTGTTGTTTACCTCGGTGGCACACTTTCAATAGCCTGCCCGTCGCCGTGGCAGACTCAGAGGTGTGACGGGAGTCAAGGCTGGCCTCAGAGAAGATCAGGCTTTCAGGGAGATTGTATAAATGTCCATCATCCTGACCCTCCACGAAAGGATATACGCTCACGAGAACGCAAAGCGTTTTTCAAGCTAGCAGAATGATGAACGTAACATGCTTGAGGATTTCTCTAGAACATTCCAGATCCTTTCGGAAAAGATAAGGATACCAGGTACCTCCTTGGAAACTCACAGGCGACTAAAGGCCTAGACTGACTTGTGGAGAACCTCGTCATGCTTATCCCCACCTCGCAGCCAATACCATGAGAGCAGCACTGTCAATGCATCACAACGTTGCACCCAGTACAGATACTGAATCATGGATCAGGGCTGCTTTAAAAGTATGACTAGACTTGCAGGAACCTTTACGCCAGAGGTGCACTCTCAGGCCGAACCAGATCACCTGCAACTTTCAGATAAGTTTTTTTTTTAAACTACATTTGGAAACCAATGACGCCACACTTATCAAGACAAGAATTTGAGTGTCAAACAAAAGGAAAGATTTCTGCAGTCCCATGGCTTTGGAAGGCAGGAGAAGGTCAGGAAGGTTCGGACATGGTGGGAGACAAACGAAAAAGCGAGCGGCATTGCATGATGGAGTTGTGAACATTTCGGGTCGCAGTTGAGCAGAGCTAAAAGAGGTGGTCCCGGCTTCGGGTGACAACCAACTGTGTGAAGTCCATTAACAGCACTGCTGATGTGGCATTCACAGATTGGCCAGAGCGACCACAAACTCCTCCAAGCCTCGAAAAGTAGTCGGGTGAAGCCCGCTACATTCTCACATTTAGGGGTCTTTCTGGAGCCATGAAATCCAGCACAAAACTCTGCAGATGTCTTATACCTGGGGAGTGATTCAAAGGGAATCTGAAACAAGCACCTCATTTTACAAATTCAAAACTCCATTAGGAGTTACTTGTTATACTTTGAATAATTTTCATATCATTAGAGGGATTTTTCAAGAATGTGAACATTTGGGAATTGTCTCCCGTTTTTGCTTTTTGTCACGGCAAAACTCCATGCCATGTGTTACTTAATGGTTCTGTTCCCTCCCCTCGCTTGTAACCAGAGGTAACAGGAAGCATTCCGCAAACCCCGCCCCCCCCCGCCGCCGCCGCACCTTGTCATGACAAAGGGGAACCAAAACGTGTTGACCTGCTGATCCGTGGCATATACCTGCCAAAAGTGCTGACACCGTAACCAGGAAAATGCCAAATTTGGAAAGGATTCCCAGCTACACGCTCCCTGGGCTGGAAACGCCATCGCAAAGTCGGGCAGACAGACGGCTGGAATTTTAGCGGGGATGGAAACGTCAGCTCGGCGATTTAATTCTCAGTCGGGAAGCCAGCTGCCGACTCTAGGTGAGCGCAGTGCGATTTCCGTCAGCACCCAGGACGCTCAGGGACGAACGCTGGACATGTTCTTGGCAGGAATTCCCCTCTGACAGCAGTGGCGGTGGCCTGTGCCAGTGCTCTGGGTAACCCTCGGCAGACACGGAACACCGGGCCGGCCTCGGCTGATGGCCTTTATCACCAGTGACAGCCAGGAACGCCGCACAATAGACGTGGGGGATCGAATTAAACCGTCAAGCTGCCTGACTTCCATATGACTCATCAGGAGCGCCCGAGTTGGGGGCGCCAAATTTGTACTTGTGTTACACAGCGTTTGGTCGGTAGCCGTCGTGAACATGCGATAAATAAAAGCATGGGGGAGGTGGGGGGCACTGGCGGCTTTGACAAACACCAGTCGGCAGCCTAGAACATGCCAAAGCACCGAGGCCTACAGGAAACATAAAACCTGTTTATATACCTGGAAACGGCGCATGGTTATAGTTCCTGAGCTCCAGCACACGGCGGCAAGGACATGCAGAGCCTCACATGCCACAACACTGAAAAGCAGGCGAGGTGCAGGAGCAGGACCTCCCCATTTCCCAGAAGGCATCCCTAAGGCCCCAAACAAACATAACCTAAACCGCACACCGCTGAAGCAGTGATGCTTACAGCTAAGAATGGGACTGGGGCTCTGGAGACGACGGCATAAGATACATCTCAATGCTGGAACCGTCCCCCAATGGCCTGAGCCCCCTCCCTCCCTAAATGCTGGCTAGCACAGCTAGCTGCTTGCCCTGGCCCAAGAAGGCCACCACCTCCCCCCTACCACGTTGTACCGTGCTTCCTCCAGCCCCGTGGCTGTCTGTTCCCCCCCCACAGGCACAGGAACCGAAGGTCCGGCGGCACCGCCGGTCGCCATTCTGGAACACCCCTGCCGTGCAGGCTCAATCCGAGGACACTGAAGCGGTGTAGACGGGGAGCCCCTGCCCGGCATGTCGGCGTGACCCCGGCAGTAGCATGATCTCGCTCGCTCTCTGGACGCCGTCCCGGCAGCTTCCACCCGCGATCTCGGCGGCGCTCTGCCAATCCCCGCGCCTCATTCCGGGAAGTGGTGTTCGGCCTCTCCACCCCTGCCCCCGCTGTAACCCAGGCAACCATGCTTAATTGATGATGGGCTACATTTTATGAGCTAACATCTCCAATCAAGCTCTGACCACATAGCAGTATCATCGGATTTTGACCCCCCAAACACCACCATATGATAAGATTAAAGACTGAGCCTCTAGTAATGGAGCACCATGCTTTTTTTGTGACTTTAACATCCATTTAAAATATAAATGCAGTCAAACTTCAAAGTCTCACAGTATGAAGGATGATAATCTGATAGAACGCTTTTTCTGCTGCAGAATTTTAATAAAGGTTCGGGGTGAGATCATCAATGCCTGGAGACCCCATCTGCCTCTACAATGGCAAACGCGTGACCTTGTCAAAGGGAAAGAAAAGACTTTAGAGCTTCTGGACATGCTGGGACATTGACAAAGTTCCACAGGTTAACTAAGACATTTAGGGACCTTTTCACCGAACGTAGAAAGTGCAGCACATACCCAGTGCAGACTTACTAGGCAGATATCTCAAAGGTATGTGCAAAATTAGTGGGTATAAGAATGATTTGTGACCTTTTTCATGTAATGTATAGTTTGTGACAGAGGGTGCAGAAAAACAAGTGTTATAAAGAGCAGACAAGGTTTAAGTCTATGTTTAGTATTTTTTGCATTTGGAAATGAATTGTTAAAAATCAGGACTGTGCCCAATCTGTTCAGCAAAGTAAATGTAATAGTCCAAATTCAGTAAAGATCATATTGTTAGTGCTGCCCAGATGCAGAAATTTTTAGCAATATTGATAACCAATATACTTGTGTCTAATACTGGGGGGAGGAACTTGCCAAGCTTGCCAAGGCAGATTAACATTTTTTATTCTGTGGAAAATGAAAGACTGATCTGTGCACAAGATTTTATAATGAATCATAAACATGTTGAGACCTTTCATTAGTGGTGAACGAGCTGACAAAATACCTTTTTCCCACTACAGGAAAAAAAAAAACAATATTTAATGCAAAATAATAATAGTGGGGAAAAAAAATCAAGATGAATATTTTACCATGCAGCCCTTTCACTACTTTTCCATTTTCTTCTACAGGCTTCCTACTGGTTCCGCCAACAAAACGTCAGGTCAAGGCGTGCAAAAGTTGAACAAATTCGAACTCTGGGCTCAAGTTCGCTGAGCCATGTGATGTGCTGACCATCACACTGCAGAAAACCGCCGCAGTGCCACGCAATCCATAAAAAAATGGGTTTCTGCACACAAGAGTGTTTTTGCTGCATTCGGTGAAAAAGTGCCTTTACCTAACAGACAGAATCAGTTTATAGGAAATTCAACTGTTAGCTGCAACTGTAAGCCAACTCCCATTTTCCAAAAACTCAAAAGTTTCACATACTTCGAAAGTTAAATTGGGTATCTAAAAAGGCGGGTTGCAGCCTCAAGACAAATATGTTCTTTCCCACCCCGATGGACAGAGACAAAGAAAAATGTAATGACTAGAAGCCTGAATTGAACATGAAATGCCGATGGCTGAGCACTGAACACACTGATATGTCTATCAGAAACATTCTGGTAATATCCACCAATCCTCACTATGCGCAGGTGGCCCACTCAATTAACCCCCCCATTCCAAGTTCTGGCCAAAGCCAGATCCATGACAGTACTTGCAATTTTGACCAGGAGCCATTACATTACAAAACTAGCCAGGTAAGAATAGGAGGCGGAGGAGCAGGTTGAGATTCCACACTCAGCCACCCTTGGGGGGGGTGGGGGGAATTCATCAAGCCAGTCAGACACCCACAAACAGCGCCGGCGGGGGCAGACTCACCCCTCCTGGCCCTGCCCACGCCAGTTCATAATGCAAAAGGCTGGACAGGACAGAGAAGGACGCAAATGGGTGGGACACACCCCCTCCCCTACCTGAAAATGGTTATTGCTCATAGCTGAGCAGGGATGGTATACTGGCGATTTTTCTTATAAAATCTGAGCATAAGAGTGCCTACTCCCTACCTGGGGGGAGCTTTTTGCAGCATGCGACTGGAACATCTGCCTTCTGGGATATGTAGGCGCCCGTTTCAGTGAGGACGGCTAAGAACAGTAGAGAGCTAGCAAGCCGCTCAATACCAAGTGAACAACCAAAGCTGCATCTACAGAAAGATGAGGGGGACCAAGGCCTCTGATCAGCCCCTGCTTCTTAACATGTACTTGTTTATTCGCTAAACTCATTTACTTATCCATTATCTTAACACGTTACTTTAACCTTATGCGGGACCAAACACATTGAGGCTAATTTCATGTATTCGCCTGGTGTGGGTTCCAACAGTATCGATCGAGGAACTGTAAAAACCACACACCGCAGCACTGTGTCTGCATATGCACTGGGAAAAAACACCCCCGCATTTAACGCACCGTTCCCGAGTGGTTTTTAAACGGCATGGCCGTGAGGTCACTCGCAGAGACACAAGGCCACCAGGAATTACGCTCAATGGCATTCCAGCGGCGCCAGGGGCGGCACAATGGCGAAACCTGCTCATCTGCGTTCGCAATGGTGTTTTTGAGGAGTGTACAGATGACTCAGCCCTGGGCAGACTCGTCGGCAGAGGAAGAAAGGGGAGGGGCTCTCTCAAAAGCCGCTTCCCAGAAAGTGCAGTTCGACTGGCTGGTCACAGAAGCAGTTCCGCATGAGGGGAACAAGGAAACGTGACTGTTTTTCTATTTATGCCGGATGTTATCCACAGTGACCACATTTCAGGGGGTATATAAAATATAATACAATAGAAAAGCCTTTCACCAACCCCATCTTGCTCTCCATGAGACACATATACCGGTGAAAGCAAGCTTAGTGGTCCAAGTGCATTTTGCTTTGATATTTAAGCAAAACATAGATCAGGCTCACAGACTGGAGACCAAGGGGATCACTTAGGCCCTGTTCAGCGGTTACTGCTGGTGCATCATTAAGAATGCAGTGATGAACAATTGCAAAAAAATTACCTACAATTTAATTCAAGCAGATAAAACTTTACTAATAAAAGCCTGAAATATATGTTTTTTAAAAAACAAAAAAAAAAAAACAAAATGTTACATCTGAGTTGTTCCAAATGCAAACATAAATGGACGTGACTTTGTCCCCTCATGTACCCTCTTCTTCAGATTCGTTCCATGGTCCATAATCAGGCCAACGTTCAGGTGACCAGATACATTTCAGAGGGGAAAACCTGAATTTGATTATCAAGCTCAAATGGCAAAGGTTTCCAGAAGGGACTGCCATAGTGGATTAATTAGCCATGTAAACTTTCAGCACATGTGTAACCAAAATAAACATATCGGCCTACAAAAGTACGCATGAAATGTCACATCAACAGCAAACTTTACGGCATGGGTTTGCGAGGTACGACACATGACTGGACGTTTATGAATCAACTCCTGCTCAACGCAGCACCCAACCAGGCAGCTCAAAACACATCACAGAATTAAATGTCCAGGTGAGGAAGTCGAC
Source organism: Hyperopisus bebe (assembly GCA_026777045.1). NCBI lineage: Eukaryota > Metazoa > Chordata > Actinopteri > Osteoglossiformes > Mormyridae > Hyperopisus > Hyperopisus bebe. Next base: position 18,488,319 of record JAODJW010000001.1, read on the forward strand.
AACCGCCAGCACTGTTTACACAGACATGTGACTGGCAACACATCAGCGGGATGATAATGACGGTAGGTACCATTATCACTTAGAGGACAGTCTCCACGTTCACACAGCAGTCCCGGGAAGCATGACAGCAAACATGTCATTTTGCTCACTGGAAAATCAGGAAAGTAGAATAACTGGCTGTCTCTAACAAGAAAGTCCCCAAATAACAGCAGAGCGAGACAGAGACTCTGAGACAGGGATGAAAACTAAGATCACAAAGCAGATTTTATTGTGTAAGCCAATCTTCCCTCAAAGCCAGATAGCAAGCAACCTTTACCCAGCTGTTTCTTGGGGAATTTCCATTTAAAAAAAAAAAAGAAAAAAAAAATCACTGTTGGATTTAAGAGTTAAACCAAGGTCAAAACTATGAAAACTATGATGACTTCTCTGGAGGAAAAAAAATCTAAATAATCCAAAATCAAAAAGACACACAAGAGAAGTACAGGTGGAAAGGGAGTGAACAGTGCCACAAACATTTTACGTTCGTTACGCTGTCAATAGATAGTCTCAAATCCACATTCTGCTACAAGTTTCACAATCAGTACAAAAAACATTAAAAATCATCAGGATGCCATACCTCCACTTCCAATCCGAAATGTAAAGCCCAGGTACCGGAATGTCTGTGACTCGCTGCTGAATTCATATCACCTGTAGATTCTGGATTATGTGAATCGTGATAACTAATCGGGAAACTAAAATCACAACCTGATTTCAATTTAAGCCTGATCTGTCAATTTAAAAATCACCAAAATTTCACACAACAGGCGATAGATAAAAATTTCTGGTTGCTGCAAAAATTAACAACCAAAGTAAATAAAGGTATATCAAGAAAACTTCAACAATAACCAAACAATATTCCGGGAAATACACGCTGAATCTGGAATTATCTACCACCTCCGTTTATGAGCTGGTGCAGAATTTAATACAAAGCATCACCGTCAATAAATTCGCAGGTCATACTGGTTATTTAACTGATACATGACCCAGACGCTTAATAGTGAAAATGATTAATCCCGGGCATGTGCCCAAGCCTCCTTAGCAGGCTATAAGGACCGATAGCAATACTGCGGGCACCCTGTGGATCTGGTGGATACGTTTAACATCGCGATCACCTAAATAAAAGGTAAAACTAAACTAATTGTTAACCAAGCGACAAGCATAAACAATATAAACCTATTTGCTTTAAAGCGACCGTTACTCCTGCCAATTTGCACACTTGTAATTCTGTAACACGGTTTACTGTGCATCGCCGCCTGCATGAGCCGGCCTTGTTGCCATTGTACTAATTAGTTTCCTTTTTCAGCAATAAACAGTAGTTTTAACACTTTACAGCCCTCGATCGCACCCCATCTCTTATGCAACGAGCACTAATACGTTGTGAAAGCCCGTCTTCAATACACACTTCCAAAGCCAATGGTGTTACACAACCGTATAGAGTATAAGGGCTTTGAGCGCTTCTCGGAGGCGCTGTTTAAACCGGGGAGAAAGCCATGTACGGTTTTTCAGGACTGGGTGGTTTATTTTCCCCACTTTATCGACATGCCACATGGGCCACCGTGCAGGTAAATACTGCGCCATGTGAGACACTCCGGCACTTTAAACTACATGATGCAATGGGCTGGTCATCGGTCGGCCGGGCTGCCATCCTGGCCAGAGCCACCAGCTTTCTTCTCCACCAAAATCTACACCAAACTGACAGCTCACATTGAAAACAACTAATGCTCCTCTCCTAGAAGTAGCTGCGGACCCGAATAGGAAGCAACCCCATGACCTATCTGCCCGGTTATTATGGAAATTACGTACTGAGCACCGAAAAAGCGTAAAAAGGCATTTATTAATCCATTAATGGGATGGACTTTGAAGCTCGATGAGAAAGCGATAGGACTTGGGGGACTAGATGAAAGCGGCGGGGCTGCCTTTAACTGCGCCCGGCGACACAAAAGGCGAGTGCCGGTCCCCCAAGAACGGCGACAAGCCCCCGGTGCCACACAGGGATAAAACACAACAGGCATCAGAATAAAATGGGAGGCCTATATATGCTAGGTTTTAAAACGGGAGATTAAAAGCTGGCAAGAAATTTAAGAAAAAGCGACAGGGGTGCGCATTTCGAAATAGGGATTATATAACCGGGGAAAGCCGGAGAGGAACGACCGGGCCCGGCTGCACGTTCATTGTACACTGGGCTCCGGACGGATACCGAACCGGGCACCGGGGGGTGCTGAAATACACCTAAATGATACAAAAAAAACACGCAAAACTGCGCCCAGACGGGACGCATCAGCACCCAACAAAAAGGGATGTAAAATGACAGTGGGAAGCACAGCTGCTTACCTTTTTAAGCCTAGAAGTTGGAAATTATCGCCTTCATGACCTTTAATGTCAGACAAGGAAGGTGACACTTATTTTGTATTTTTTTAGGGTCGGGGGGTTGGGGGGATGTCGTTAGGTCGCACTCCAATTGGAAAAAAAGACACAAAAAGACACAAGCAATGCAGTTATTCGGTTTCAATGCCACACGACTTGACGGTTATACTTCAAAAAATTAAATAGAATTCTCCAGTCCCTCAAGTGAAATACGAAACGTGTTTGCAGTCGGTCCAAAAAGCGAGCAGTTTCTCTCTGCTTTCATTAAAAGAGCCCCACTTTCCTTTTCCCGAAGTGCGCCGCAAAAAAAGCAGAAAAAAATGGTGTTTTACATCCCCTGTAGCTTCGTTCCAGCATGAAAACAAGCGGAGGGAGGAGATTCTTCGTTTATAACATCCAGTAAATGTAATAAGAGAATAAAACCAAACTTACACATTCACGGGAGGCGGATAATGCTTCCGAAATTGACGCGATTCTTTTCTCTCCGGAGCTTCCCAGCCAACTTACATGAGTGCGGGGTCCCCGGTGCAACTTTCCCCAGACCTTTCAAAACGATTAAGCGCCTTTTGTGTGCTTCTCCCGAATAAGCATCGCTTTCCACAGTAGGAGAAAATAAAAAAAAAAAGAATTTTTCCCCCCTAAAAAAAAAATCTGAAATTCAAAGTTATTGCATTCACTCCATCATGGTGGCCATGTTTGAGAGACCGAAGCACCGCCTGTCAGTGACACTCGGACAAATAGTTCCCCCCGATAAACTTTGAGCTGAGCCCGGACTGTGGACGTGGGGGATGTCGATGTAGGACTCGCCGGGGATATAAATAAAAAGCAACGTCGGCGGCTCCGAAAACAAGTGAACCGCGGGGCGTTGGCGAGAAGGAAGAAAAAAGCGCCGTATTAAAAAAGAAAGTCATACTGCTAAAACCCGCGGATGAATATGCCGAAGCATCCTCCAGGTGAAGAGACTTTTTCAGCCGGGAGACAAGGAGGACCCGGAATGGACTTCACCCGGACCGAACCTGGACCGGAGACCTTCTCCCGGTCGCCTGTTCTCTCATTTAGGGGGTGAGTCGCCTCACTAAATTAATCAGGAGGCATTTTGATTGTGTTTTTGAGTTTTTTGAAGTTTAAGCCTATTACACGTTCTGCTACTATTGGCTTTTAAATGCAAAAGATAGTTTTTTTCACGTGTTAAAAGGGATTTAACGAAATCAGAAGTTTGCGATAGACAGCAATCTCGCGTCTTATAAAATGAATAGAACTGGTTCTATATATTATGTTTTGAAACGCCCCATGACTCTGTATTGGGTAAGCGATTAAACCATGTAGCCTATGGATGAATTGCAACACTAAATCATATAATAATTGAAATATTTAAAAATATTTTTATATTTAAAATGTATTGACAGTGTAAATATAAAATGTATTTATACTGATCAAGCGTGATTATCCGCCCTTTTCAAATCAAATACGATTTAACAGCAGGTCTATATTTAGAAAATTAAATGGTTTCTCATTTCAATTCTTATTCCCGATAAAGTGCGCGGTCCGTGCAATAAACGGCTGTATATTGTAATCCTCATTAGAATTCTTCCCTCATTTATTAAGAGAAGTTAACTGAAGATCAAGCATCGGATGGAGGGAGTCCAGCAGAACCCAGGTGCAGGCGGATATTGGCTGCCGTAGCTAATAAGAGGGTTCACTGTCTGGAGAGACAGTACTTTACTGATCTGACCGTTCACGTATCCATCTATTCAGGCTTTCCTTCTGCACATATACACCAATTTGTGCGGTATGCCCAGTGCCATTAGTCATATAGGAACACGAGGTGTTTTCCTTCTACAAGGTGCTCTGTGTTTGCGCGACCACATGCATTTTTCAGCAGCGAGTCGGAACGTCGCCTGCCCCGCGTTAGCAAAAACCTCCAAATTGCCGGTGAAAAGTGCGGAGGACCCCAGAGCCCGAGGTATCACAACAGCCCTCGTAAGTAAAATGGCATCCTTCACGTCAGCTCAAATATTATTCTCGAAGAAGCACCCACCTTTCTGCCATAGTGTATATTTCCAGCTCTAAACTCTAAACCCAGGGAATCGGTCACTGTAGACCACGGTGCAATCATGTCATACTGGCCCCAGTTAAACTCCGTCAGCTGGATTTGCTATTCCGCGGGCATCATCATTGTTGAGCCCTCCTGTTAACGGAACCTTTCAATTAAACACACTTTACATCATCAGATGTCCACATCAACAGTGTGTTCATTATGATTATTTTTTTCTCCAAAGCTCCAAAAACCCACCCATAAGGTATATTATGGAAGAACATTAACATAAAAGTGGCTCTTTCTATTCAGAAGCATCTCCTTTTCCTGTTTTTTTCCTTTGTTAGGTTTCTGGCTTACATCAGAGATGCAGTTTGACAATAAGTTCCAACATTAGTGGACCGCTACCCCACCACCCTCTCTTAAAGAGCCAAAGCCCTTTGAAACATGATAATTCAACACAACAAAAGAATAATGATTGGACACACCAATCAATTGGGAACTAATTAGCCCTCTTTGTCTCCTATTCAGCTCTTGAGTATTGCGAGCTATACATTTACAAATGATGCCAGTGGGACCTCTCCTTCCATACAGAAGAGTCCCTTTTTTAACCACGAGTCCATCTTGTACCACGGCCATCTTCCACCGAGCAGGTGGTGCAGGCGAGGAAGGTTCATCCTAGCTCCTGGACACTGTGTGAATGCAAGCCATTATCACAAGCTCGTTCATGAAGGCTGCTCATCTGCAGGGATGCGTGTAAAGCTGCGGAAGGGGCCATAGGCTGCAGTGAGGCCTACTTTTCCTCGAGTCCCATGGATAGTTCCAGAACTGGGACGAAAGGATTGTGCAGTGACAGCTTGTTCAGCACTGGATGACTTGGAGGGCAAACATGGGAAAATAACACAATGTTTTTTTTTAATCAAATTATAATATAACTACTTACTGCATTTTTAATGGCATAAATGCAAAATGTGTCATTAACACACTACCAGAGCTAATTTGCCAAGAAAGTATTCCACTTACCCAAATAATGCTGCCAATGACTGAAAAACAATTACGGATGCATCACAAACATTTCTGTTCAGTTGTGATGAAACAATGTGTGAGAGTTAAATTCATGAATTAATAGTTCATACAGCCTCAGCACTAAAATAGTCATGGCCAAAAGTTTTGAGAATGACACAAGTTTTGGTGTTCACAAAGTTTGCTACCTCAGTGTTTGTAGATCTTTTTGTCAGATGTTTCTATGGTATACTGAAGTAAAATTACAAGCATTTTATAAGTGTCCAAGGCTTTTATTGACAATTACATTAAGTTTGTGCAAAGAGTTAATATTTGCAGTGTTGTCCCTTATTTTTCAAGACCTCTGCAATTCACCCTGGCATGCTGTCAATCAACTTCTGGGCCAAATCCTGACTGATGGCAGCCCGTTCTTGCATAATTAATGCTTGGAGTTTGTCATAATTTGTGGGTTTATGTCATAATTTGTGGTAAGCACTGCTGCCTCACACCAAGAAGGTCCTGGGTTCGGTCCCTGGGTCAGGCGTAGGGCCATTCTGTGTGGAGTTCGCATGCTCTCCCCTTGTTCGCGTGGGTTTCCGCTGGGGGCCCTGGTTTCCTCCCACAGTCCAAAAGCTTCCGCGGTAGGTTAATTGGCGACTCTAAGTTGGCCCTGTAATTGTGTGAGTGTGTGTAACTATGTGAGTGTGTGCGCCCTGTGGTGTATTGGCGACTGCCCAGGGTTGGTTCCTGCCTGCACCCATTGTTCTTGGGGTAGGTTCCGGTAACCCTGGTTAGGATTAAGTAGTTACAGTGATGGATGTTCGTCCACCTAACTTTCGAGGACTGACCATGAGTTCTCAATGGGATTAAGGTCTGGGGAGTTTTCTGGCCACTTAGTTATCACTTTTGCTTTATGGCACAGAGCTCCATCATGCTGGAAAAGGCATTGTTCATCACCAAAATGTTCTTGGGTGGTTGGGAGAAGTTGCTCTTGGAGGATGTTTTGGTACCATTCTTTATTCATGGGTGTGTTCTTAGGCAAAATTGTGAGTGAGCCCACTCCCTCGGCTGAGCAAGCCCACATATGAAAGGTCTCAGGATGCTTTAATGTTGGCATGACACAGGACTGATGGTAGTGTTCACCTTTTCTTCTCCAAACAATCTTTATTCCAGATGCTCCAAACAATTGGATAGGGGATTCATCAGAGAAAATGACTTTACCCCAGTCCTCAGCAGTCCAATACCCATAGCTTTTGCAGAATATAAGTCTGTCCCTGATGTTTTTCTTGGAGAGAAATGGAATCTTTCACTGTGCATGCAGATGCACTCACACCTGCCTGCTGCCCTTCCTGAGCAAGCTCTGCACTGGTGGTGCCCCGATCCCACAGCTGAATCAACTTTAGGAGATGGACCTGGCACTTGCTGGACTTTCTTGGGCACCCTGGAGCCTTCATGACAACTGAACCTCTCTCCTTGAAGATCTTGATGATCCGACAAATGGTTGATTTAGGTGCAATCTTACTAGCAGTAATATCCTTGCCTGTGAAGCCCTTTTTATGCAAAGCAATGATGTGTTTCCTTGCAGGTAACCATGGTTAATAGAGGAAGAACAATGATTTAAGCACCACCCTCCTTTTAAAGCATCCAGTCTGATATTCTAACTCAGTCAGCATCTCCAGCCTTGTCCTCATCAACACTCTCACATGTGTTAACAAGAGAATCACTGAAATGATGTCAGCAGGTGCTTTTGTGGCAAGGCTGAAATGCAGTGGAAATGAGTTTTTTGGGATTAAGTTCATTTTCATGGCAAAGAGGGACTTAATTGCAATTAATTGCAATCTATCTGATCACTCTTCATAACATTCTGGAGTATATGCAAATTGCCATCATAAAAACTGAGGCAGCAAACTTTGTGAAAACTAATACTTGTGTCATTCTCAAAACTTTTGGCCACAACTGTATGCACAAGATGAAATTAGTTTATGGTTTTTTCCTACATGTGTGTGATTAAGCACGTACAGTTTCTGTGAATGAAAGGTCATGTGACTGGCGACGTGCCACATGACATTCATGCCATTATTGCTGCTAATTGTTAGGTACGGGGGTGGGGGGGGGGGGTTGGTTTGGGTACAAACAGCCTGGCCGCATTTGTGACACTGAAAAAAAGATAATAACAAAGGCGGAGGGGCCCTGTAAAGCTTAACTAAGTTGGCAAATAATGAAAGAACAACAATGAGCGGGCCAGTTGGCCCTTAATTATTAATCTTTCCTTTTGAAAGACTCCTCTTTCAGCTTTTCTCAGTTAGCCGCTTTCTCATTGAACTCAGTGCAAATCTTTGAAAATTCTCCCAGGGCCACACAAGCCCTTAATTATACACAGTTATCAGCAATAAATAAATAGTTTCTAAATGGATTTCTTAGCCAGAAATACGCTTGAAAACTTCATAATGGTGATTTGTTATAAGCAGGAGAATACTGTCTGTGCATTGAGTCAGGCTACCCATAGTCCCGGACCAGTGCCTCTGTCAAACTTTTCCAGCTTCCAGGGCCAGCCGAAGCCCATATGGCACCCTAGGAGAGCTTCCCCCCCACCTCCCAACAAACTTCACCAACTCGTTTCAGTTTGATTGGATGGCACACTTAGAGCAAATCGTCCATCAGCACTCCTCACAGCAGGGTGGAGGGAGGGGGGGGTACAGGCCACCTGCTAAGTGGGCACCCCTCAGAATGTGGCGTCAAGGGGAAGAAATGTTTTTATAGCTCATTTTAAGGAGCGCTAACAAGCAGTGTTGTGTGGAGGAGGCTACAAGGAGCAGACACTGGTTCCTTGCTGATGCTTACTCTGCTATTACAACAGTTTATCCCGGAAGACCTTTACAGTGAAACCCCAAGTCTGGGGTCAACAAGGTCTAGTTTAAAGACCCACCAGGAACTGCGCACAAGCATTAATGGCCACCGGGGCACCGTAAAGACCGACAGGCACTGTAATAAAGCCCAAACGCTACTGTTTATAAGGCATAAATCAAAGTCTGAAACAGACTGTTCCCAGCACAGACAACTTCAAAGGTACCTTAAAGGCTCCTCTGTCATCAATCGCTTGCGACAGACACGCCACCAAAACACGTTAATAAATTCCAGCTTCGCCACACCATCTGTAGAAATGGTGCAAGCCATTGTATAAAGTCTGCTTCGATTTCCATCCATCTCCCATAATGGCACAAACACCAGGAGAACATGTGATCTGCACACATGTAGGTCCAGAGGTGGGAATGAAATTCCCCAAACCCGGAAGGATGAGGTTACTGTGGCAACCATGGAACCACTGTGAATTTTAATGTCATTCAGATCACAGATGCGTTTAGCATGGCAACACTTTCATTTGCCATTCTCTCGTGAGGTAGCTCATGTCTTGAGAGAAATATATGCCTTTTTGAGACGGCTAATTAATATCCCGCACTGCACCCCCTACATTAAAATAACGCACCAGCTTACTGAAGAGCCTCTCAGTCAGCAAAGCTGACCTCTCTGCCTTCATTAGGCTGGCCAAGGGCCCATAAAATTAACAGAAAATCACTAATTATACAACCATTTTAGATACAACTTGCATATGGGAGTGCTGTGTTGCTCTGTGGGTTGTGATGCTGTGCTAGTGAGCAGAATGTCGCTGTTTTGAATCCCAGAATTGATTTCATCCTTGGGCTCTTGAGCAAGGCCCTAAATCGCTGATCCGGCGACCGTCTGGCCCTGTTTTCTCAAAAATTCACATAATTTTAGATTAAAGCATCTGCTAAATATGTAAAAGATACATAATTCACCTCCAGGCCCTTTAATAGTTAAAAACAGAAACATAACCCAAAGGCCTTGTTCTACACCTTTATGCTGAAAAACGACAAGTTTTATTTCGATTGCACTGGGGGGGCATGGGGGGCACAGAAGCATCACAAGCTGATATCCTGTTTACTTGTAGTGTCCAAAGGGCAACATGTTGCATGCACGTGCAGATGGGGGGGGGGGGGGTTAA
>JAODJW010000001.1:18501450-18516769 GCA_026777045.1 Hyperopisus bebe
ATTACTGTTACTGTCTATCATTGTCTAAATGTATTTTTACTGTCTAAATATATGTATTCAGCTAGTGTAAACATACAATGCGAGGCTGAGACTGAAGCGTTACCCTTTGTTTCCGCTGAGAGATGTGCTGCATGACTCATTTCCCCGCACATACAAGTTATCATAGGTCGGCATTCATGGTTTGACTTCTGAGATTCAGATCGGGTTCTAGGTAATTTTTTTCAAACTGGTTGGTTTGACTTTTAAGAAATTCGAGTTATGAGTTCGAGAACTGAGGTACCACTGTATCTAGAAAAGGTAAACGCAACCTCGATATGTTCAATGTAGCTACTGAGAATGAATTTCAAACTGATACATTTACTTACTAGACATTTTTGTTCAGAACCAAGTACACATGAGGCAAGCAGTGCATTATATACATAGATACAAGCTTCTGTTTGAGTCAACACTTACCCTGAGCTGGACTACAGTCATCAGGAAAAAGGTGAAAATCTAACCCCTTCAGGCGTCGTTTTCCTTCGAGCCTGGCAAGCAGCTGAGGAATAACGTCATGCATTTACCATCTAACCAATAAATACATACAAGTACTACAATATAAAAAAGTACAGTGAAGAGTTTTCTGTAGTGTGAAATACGTGCAATGTGGAAATGACCAAAGTAAGACAGATAAATCTTGCTCTTAATTGATCAAACGTATCAGAAAATATTTTTCTCTATCAATCGTTCATCATGATAATTGTGTATTAAAACTGGATCAATCAGGAACGTAAGCAAGATTTTCTTTAGAGCGCCTTCGTTTAACTTACTAGTAAAGGCTTCTCAAACAAAACCGACGGAAACAGCTCAGAACTTTGGAAACTTCAACCCCAGCCCTTCAATTAGCCTACATGTTTTTTTAATGTAGACAGCTAGCAGCTTAGCTTTCCAGGTGAAATCCCATTACCAAATCGTTCCCTGTTTTTCACAGATTTACCTGCGCCCCAGACTCAGAGGACCTTGATGGATGCGTCATGCCGCGCTTTACTTGTGCCACTGCCGCTACTTCCGGCTAGTTCTCGTGGTCCTGTCCTTACCGTACCACACGGGATATACGTGCACCTTAAGTTTTGTTTTAACACCTTTCTCTAGTCTAGATTTATTAGCTTTTCTGCAAACCCTATAACATTAATTTCGGATTGTTTCATTGTTCTGCAAGTATTACAGAAGGTTTGTGTCCGAGTTAGTAAAAAATAGAAATATTTAAGTTGCAAAGCGTTTTAAATTGCTAAAAATCCTGCTAAAGTCAGAAAATATCCCTCGAATTTCACATATACGTTTAGCTTTCGAAACTTTTCCAGTAAATATACTAGAATAAAACGGTACAGCTCATAAACACAAATTACAGGATCCTTTTTTACCGGTGTCATGAAAGCGATTTCTTTTTAGAGAATACAAAAGCAGATGCTTCAACGATTTTCTTATAAAAAGGTTTCATGATTTGCCATAGTAAGTTCCACGCTAAAATCACCGGCAAGTGAACGGTATACATCTCTTAACTCGCACAAGTCAGTGCGTGTTAAAGACAGGTAGACATAGGTGCTGCTGTGCATTATCAGGAGTTTTGCAAGAGTCTGTGTTTCTATTTTTTTTTATTAAAAAACAACTAAATCCACTTCAGAATTACAAACCAGCCCCAGCGAATCCAGCGCCTGTCCCGCTACATCCGGGGATGGATCCAGTGTCTTTTTCCCCTTTGACTCGGGAAGTAATCCTGCTGTCAGATCGTTATTATAACGGTACAGGGGTGCACCCGGCACGGTAATGCAATAACCACGGAAGTCCCGCTGTGGTAATAATAAATGCTTTATTATTATTCACACTATAGGTTACTGTAGCTTAATAGATCTGTGGTAATTTATGATTTTCTAGGAGGGTCATTCATCACACCAAGCCGATCATGGCAGTTCATTTACCTCCTTGCGTCATTGACGGCGGAACGGGGTGAGTGTATTATTGCGTTTATTTAATAGTTGTTGCATGTATAATTTCTTGGTTAGATCACATATTTACATTTGAGTCTCGGGTTTAGCATTTACCGACCGGTCATGACGCACGACTGGCGCAGTCGACCGGGACCTGCATCTGCCATGACAGCCGAGTTATTTTCTGTAACAGCAATATCCCGTAAATGTAATGCAATAATAATAATTATAATTTGCAAGGATGCGTACCAACTAAGTTTGTCATTCATTTATTTAGCGACACTCAAACTCCAGTACTATATGTAGTACCTACTAGCTCGTTATCTCACGAATTTAGTTGGGTTCGTGTATTACCAATAAGTAATTATTTAAATTTGTTCAAGTCTATTGGTTTTTGGCACTATTTATAATGTCACTCGCTACCTATTAACAGATTCCGTTTGTTTACAGCGCAAAAATGGGGTCAGGTTTGTTCCCTTTGGGAAGACGCACCGTAGTGTGCTAGATATATGCGATGGAAATCTGCTTTCTGCTCGTCCTTATATCTGTCAGAATTATGCGAATTGCAAGTGATTTATTTTATTTATTTATTTATTTATTTATTTTTTTTTTTAATCAACTTCGCCTACCGGAGAAGTGAATAAATGTTGCGGTGCCCTTAACACACTGATACGTCTTTCCCTACATAATTTGAGGATTTTACTTACATATTGAACATGTACGAATAAAAAGATACACAGATCATTTTTTTTAAATAAATGATGGCACTGAAATACTCTTTGGGGTAGGTGCTGAACAAAGTACATACAAATATGTACATACAAATGCACCAGTACTGCGCAAAAATATGAGTAATTTGTACCTGTCATATGTGTTTTCTACGTAGTGGAAATATGGTGCAGCGGAGCGTTTAATTATTTTCTATGTTACTAATCTCTCCTGCGCGCTCAGATACACCAAGATTGGATATGCCGGAAATACCGAGCCCCAGTTTATCATTCCCTCCTGTAAGTATCAAGATGAATTAAGTAAGCTCACAAATATTGGACTTAGATATTCATTATAGGCCTACTCCCACTGTCTTTGTACCTTTATAAATAACTGCCCCGGACTCCGCAGCTTAATTAACTGTTGTTGTATGGAGGTAGCAAACTAATAATGTAGCGGTGGAAACTGGGTATATAAAGGCTCAGATAGTCTGCCTGCCTAACCTTAATATGGAAAGTAACGAGATGTGCTTTGGAAAATAATTCATATGAAAATTGTTTAGTTGCAGGTTTTTTCGTGTTTTATTGATGCAAAAAATAAGAAAGCAGTTGAGATTGTGGCATTAATTAAATTTAGCTTGCAAAACGCTAATTAAAGCTTGCGTTATAAAAGCCCATGGCTGTATCTATATTTGTTCAGATTTAATTAGGGTAGTTTGGAATGCAGATTAAGCTCTCCAGTTAAGAAACGCTAATGAGCCAAGCAAGTAAACATTTTAACGGTAGTAAACAATGCAGGTTTGACCTTTTAGGTTTGACATGGATCTTCCTCGATCTATATCTGTGATTAGATTGTGTTGAATATAAGTTTGAGTATAAGTATGAATGAACTCAGTAGAAAAGACCTATAGGACTTAGGCAAGACTGTGCTGTTTGGAGAAGTGTTCAGTTTTATTACCTATACAATATTTTGTGGCACAGATAAATTTAGACTTGAGTTCTCAGAGCTTTTTGATGGCTAGGGTAGACATCTGCCTTTTCCACGAGTGAAAGACTCCTTATATACTTACAGGCATCGCCATCCGAGAAACTGCCGGCGTCGGAGACCAGGCGCAGAGACGACTCATGCGCGGGGTGGACGATCTGGACTTCTTCATTGGAGACGAAGCGATTGATAAGCCCAACTATGCAACCAAGGTCGCGTGTCTTCAGCAAAGAGTCCAATGTTGTTCTTGCTGTGACCGTAGGGGGCTTTGCGCTAAATTTTGGGGGAAAAAAGCTAATTACTGAGTGCACGGTACAGTTGAAATCGAATGTGTAGGGAATCGAAATGGCATCGTGTTTTTGAAATACCTTTTCCAGTGAACCCAAATGGTGATTAATCAGAGGATATTACTAACATGGTAATAAGGTTTTCCTAACTAACTGATATTAGTCAACTGTAACTTCTTTATTTGTGTACTACAAACAGGGAATTGAACAGCATACAATCTTGAATATAGAGTATGTATAGCTTTATGCCATCATGAATAATGAGAGTGCTGTGTGTTTTTAGTGAGGTTTTTTGTTGAAATTTTGAATCCCTCCTCCACTCTTTGCTACCAGTAATTTGCAGTAGGTGGTGCTGTAGTTACCCCAAATGTTGGTGGTTCCAGTCCAAAGGGTGCCTTGCTCTAGTAAAAGGCTCAGCTTTATAATTGTTTATTTGTAAGTGGGTGAAGGAGTCAGTAAAGCATTTAAATGTCCTGTAAACCTAAATTTCAGCGGTGCACTGAAACGGTGTCCCTGCTCCACAGTGGCCGATTCGGCATGGCATCATCGAGGACTGGGATCTCATGGAGAAGTTCATGGAACAAGTGATATTTAAGTATCTGCGAGCAGAACCAGAAGATCACTACTTCCTGATGGTAGGACCAGCCACCTCTGTCCCCATCCCCGTCCCTTTCCCTGTCACGAGAGGCTTTTCATGGGAAATATATCCCATTCATTTTGGCACGTTCTTAAAGTTTATTCACTTGGCATCTAGGTAATTCAGTCTAATCCTCTCCGTCTATTAGTCTTAGAGTTGTTGTTTAAAAATGTTCATTCATTAATAACTACTTCTGAATAAAGGGCTTTTTTTATCTGGGAGATGGCTTGAACCTGAGTTCAGACCCAATCTAAATAACTCTCATCTCCAGACAGAACCTCCGCTGAACACGCCAGAGAACAGGGAGTACCTGGCAGAGATCATGTTCGAGACCTTCAACGTTCCGGGGCTCTACATTGCTGTGCAGGTATGGGACCTGACCGTAGATTAGTGTGGCATATTCTGGAATCACATGAACCCAGTTTCAGACCTGTTTTTTTCCCCCTCCCCAGGCAGTGCTGGCCTTAGCTGCTTCCTGGACCTCCAGAGCCGTCGGCGAGCGTACCCTGACGGGGATTGTGATCGACAGTGGTGACGGGGTGACCCACGCCATTCCTGTGGTGAGAATCATCACACCTCTCCCGACTCTATGTGCTTTTTTGTTAGCTTGCACCTTGGTGTCCGTGGCAAACGCCAAAACCTGATATAAAAGCTGCATCACGCACATTTGTGACCCAATGGAGGCTGATTGTGGCAACTTTTCAAAAACAGACAGATACACAATACTGCCATTACGTACCATTACTACAGAGACCAAGGCGCATAGAAGAAATTTGTCCACTTATTATTGTTTCTCTTGACTTTGCTTGAGCCCTTCTTGAATTTTTTTGTGGAAACGGACACATCTGCCCTTTTTCCTGCATGGGACACAATATCTTTATTGTCATTGTACACAAAGCAAGTACAACTTGGTGTTAGACACCCATGCAGTAGGCAAGAGCAAAGCCTGGGTTCAGATTGCAGTGTTGGCCATGTTTGCTGCACTCTTGCAGCAGATCTTAGTTTAAGGGCCTTGCGCATGGACCTAGAACTGATATCATTACTCTGCCATCCATAGGTTGCAAACCAACAACCTTCCAGACACAGATTCCTAAACCACAGATTTACTGCCCCATAAAAAATACTGCTGGTTGTAGCAGTGTGCGAGTCGCTATGTAAGTCAAGCCACAAAGCCTGCAGTGTTAAAACCATTTCATAAATTCAGTGGCACCACCTTTAAAAAAAAAAATAGCAAAGCTCAGTCATGCTGGAATTAGAAGCCCAGTAGGAGCTGTTGTCTTCCCTCTCAGAAATGTCACCTGAAGGGCAACACACGAGTTGGCGGGACGTTTAGCATCTGTCGCCTCTGTTTGTGTGGCAGCAGGCTGCTGTCGGTGTGACAACCTGTCACATCTAATCCGCTCCGTCTCATTGGCTGCCCAGCAGAGCATTTCCGGTGTTTTTGATTAATGGCTGGCTGAAAACCGGATTAACAACAGCACAGCGGCCCACCACCAAGAGCTGGGGACTGAAATGCGATTTATAGGCTCATCTGGGATTACTTCTGAGGTGACTGTCAGTGGGGCATAATTGCCAAGGGGTCGTCTGTGATGTTTCGACAGCTGGGGAGAGGTGAAGAATTCATAACTGAGGGGAATCAGGGGGGTTGACAACTTTTACCATCTGAAAACTTTTAACATTGCCACCTCCCACCTCCCCCTAGTTGACATGTTTTACCACGGTGACCAAATATAACCTACATAACTTCCCAGGTTATTTTCTTTGTAGAAGACTGTAAATATGTTTGGAGATCCCTGTCCTACATTTTATGCAAACCAACGTTATACTGTCACGTCATGGTCGGGCTGCCCACCAGGGACCCCCCCCCCCCCCTCCCCCCAGACCTTTAACACAAATCAGACACTAGGGGGGCCATGCATTTAGGTGCCCCCTGTTGGGCACAAATGGTCACTACACTTGGGGTGGGCCTGAAACAACAATCCTGCCTCTGACCGTGACCTGAGCCTGGCCGTGTCCTGTGTGCACCCCCACCCCCCCCCAGGCTGAAGGTTACGTGATTGGCAGCTGCATCAAACACATTCCCATTGCTGGTCGGGACATAACATACTTCATCCAGCAGCTACTTCGAGAGCGGGAGGTCGGCATCCCTCCGGAACAGTCTCTGGAGACAGCAAAGGCGGTGAAGGTAGCCCTCGCCTCCCACGCCGAACACATCCGATCCCCTCGTCTTTTTGAGGACTGCAGTCAAACGTTGCAAACCCACATAACGAACTGTTCACTTTCAGTGCTTTTAGTGGCTTAAAAAGCCGAAAACACTCATTAAGAGGAACCTTCTACACATACGGGCCAAACATATGTCACGTTTTTTGATATTAAATGCTAAAAATGCACATTGATTTTACCTGGGATGTAAGATTTACATTGCCCTGAATAACTTTGCTGTGTTTGATGGTTCATCCCCCCCCACATACCCATTAGGAGAGATACTGCTACATCTGCCCTGACATCGTAAAAGAATTCACAAAATATGATACGGACCCTGGGAGGTGGATCAAGAAGTACAGGGGGATCAATGCTATAAGCAAGAGCGAATTCCTCATAGACGTCGGCTACGAACGTTTCTTGGGACCCGAGATCTTTTTTCACCCCGAGGTAAATTCTCTCTCTTTTTTTGCCCCTCCTCTACCTCCTCCTCCCTCCTTCCAGGAGAGTTACGCGGGGCTTTAATTACGTGCCTCGTTTCATAATTAAGACAAGAATATAGCATTTCAGAACCGGCGAGTGTCAAACGTGTCTCGCAGTCAGAATGGACCTCTTCATGTTTTTTTTTTTTTTACATGTGACCTTAACTTTGCTGAAAGGTTGTGAATAGTGGCCTACACTATGCCTGTTTGTAATTACAGTTTATTTTGAAATGATGCTTATTTTAATTGTGTATATATTCACATATATATATATATTTACGTACACACACATGCACACTAGGTGGACAAAATATTGGAAACAAAAGGAATTTTGAAATGACTAAAACAATAATTGTAGGTGCAGCAGCAAAGCTGAAGACCTCTTACATTGAATTGCAGTGTTTGTCAACTGTAAAAGAGGCCTGACTGCCACACATTGACACCTGAGTTTTTAAAGAGGTACACCAGTCACAAAAATTGCAAATATTATTTTACATGTTTAGAGCAATGGTCCCGAAAACAATGACAGCATGTGCCAAATTGATTAACAGCACAATTTGCTAAATTGTTAATCACTAACTGGCGCAAAGGCATCAGAAATGACTGACTCAGAGCCTCTGTAATGTGGTCTCAAAATAAACCGTATGTCCTGAGCTTCACAGAGCGGGACTTTACCGAAGAAACACATCTCGGAAACTGCTCGTATCCAAGGACGACACACAAAGTCGCATAACTTGGTGTAAGAAACACAAAACCCAAGTCCTTGAGCTATGGAACTAAGTGATGCGGCCTGATGAGTCATCTTTCGTCCTGCGTCCTACATCTGGACAGGTTTTCCTTTGGAAAGAGCAGAAGCTCGATATGGGGCATCTGTAATAGCAGCTGTCTAGTGTGAATCATTATGTCCAAAGTTTGCTCTACGTGGTTGCATAATGGGATAAGAAGGAGTATGAGGCTATTATACAGGACCAGGTGCGCCCTATGGTGCCAACGCTGATTTCTCATGATGTTCCCAGGTTACACCCCCACACACATCGTTAGGCATCGCCAAGACGGTCTGTGACACTCATGCCCACCAGAGCAAAGCGTGACGTAGATTCCTGTCCCATTCATCCTTCAAAGACCTGGAGGCTTTTCCGGTTGAACGTTGATCCAGTAACTCCAGGGGCGGCTTGTTGTCTCCGGGATGCCACTCAAAAAGTTACTTTGGGGCCCCTCCCCACCCCAGTGTAGTGACTGTTTGTGGCCAACAGGGGGCCCCACGCAAATACTGCCACTGAATATGCTGCTGCACACAATCCAAGGTGTGTATCAGCACTCTAAGAAGGATTGAAGCTGTCCTGCAGTGGGTGGCCCTACTCCTATTTGGTTCTGATTGTTTATATATCATTAGGGAATTCTGCTATCTTGTCTGTATCTACTGTGTGGTTCATGGATGCTGTAACCCTGCTGATTACAAATGAAGCGTAATATTACCGTTTCTTATATTCCCCAGTTCGCTAACCCTGACTTCATGCAGCCCATCTCCGACGTGGTGGACGAGGTCATACAGAACTGTCCGATTGACGTGAGGAGGCCGTTGTACAAGGTACAATTTCAGGATGCTCGTGAGGCAGGGAGGGCATCCCGGGTTGTGACACCGGCAGGGTGTGGGAATCACTGAGGGAGGGGGTGTGATATGCTGGTGGTGACCCCGTAATGGTGAGAAGGTGGTAAGTCTGACTGAATGGCAGTTTAATGTTGGTCTTGTTTATTCACTCATTGACCGGTAGCTATGTCAGCTGTGCCTCACACAATGATCAAAAATATATCCAGAAAGTTTATTATATTTATATTATCTAGTAGATTTTTTTATCCAAGTTGGGGTTAATAACCTTGATCAGGGGCCTTAGGTGAGATTTATATGCCGTCCTGCTGTACTGGACTGAAGCCTGTGTGTTTTACCCTCCATGGCAGCTAGAGGGCAGTGTGTACTTTATCAATGAGCTGCATGCGCTTGGCTGCTTTTCAGTGTGAACGCCAGCAAGGATGGGATGGGGTGCTGTAATTTTATGGGTCTGACTGGTCCTTATGGGTCAGTGTGTAGGCGCTGCCATCAGGACAGTTAGCATCTCTGAGTCATAGACTAGAGGTGACATTTTCCATTTGTTTGGCGTAAATAGAAAAAATAACTTTTGTGCTTTGAGCCTTGGCCTCCACCATGAATGATCACTTTATTTACTTTATGGATTCATACAGACATTAGAACAGGGCTTCGGTAGTTTGAGACTAAGTTTGCCTTTGCTGCACCAAAATGTTTTTATTCCGCTAATTGTTTCATAATATATGACTAAACAGGTTTACCATGCTGTTGATCTGTTCCCAAACAGGCCGTATCGTGCTGGTGTTTTCTCCAGACACCAGCCACAGCCATCTGCACATCTGCCTTAGTGGGGGCCAGCTGGAATTTGCTAGAAGAAATGCTTGAAATGTTTGCTGATGGGCTTCTTATGAGGAGACCCAGACCACAACACCGTAGATGTTTTCTCCTGAGCGGTACCCAGACGGGGCTTCCTGCTTTAATGTGAACCTCTCTCGTTGGCGTAAATAACTCGCCGTATCCGAGAAGCCCACCCGCCGCGCGGGAGCGGATGAGCCGGATTGTGAGGCGAACCCGGCAGGTCTCTGTCTGTTGAGATAGCGAACCTGAACAGTAACGTTTTGGAGATTTAATAGCTGAAAGTCAATCACTACAAGTCTCCAGCTGACAAAATAAGTGCAGCCAATTAACATGTCTGCCGATACCAGCGAGGCACGGTGAGGACATCTTATCACAAATGACGAAGTTGGTTGTCAGCCATGAAATCGGTTGCCGTGGAAATTCATGGACCCCGTAGCCCCCTCAACCAGCAGTGAATATCGATGATTTAGGAAGAAAAAGGGGCCGCGACCACACAACTTCAGCATAATGCGGCATGGTAACACCCCCCAGAATGAATGCATTAGCCTGGCACTGACCCCCGCATGAGGGATGCATGGCAGATCTACATTGTCGGAGGATGTCAATATTTAATTTTGTTAAGGGAGAGTTTCCAATTTCCCCCCCAGTCGTCTGGTCTCGTAAGGTTTCGCTAATTACCTTCGTTAGGAGGTTGCTGCTGTGATGGGTTCGGGATATCAGCATCTTTTGTTTTGCATCGGAAGATCACTTAGGCCCCAGACGAAGCCTGATTTCGTCAAGGCAGGACTTGGGTTTCTTGTGTGGGCCTGTGTAGTTGTGGTGTGAGAGCGGGGAGATTCACTACTAGACCATGAGTTAAGATCTGGATTTGACACCGTTTTCTAAGTAACTTTAATTACAATACTACACGAAAGTCTTAGGCGGTCAAAGCAAATAATGTTTAAATGATCATGTTGGTGTACATCTGTGATATTATGTCTGTCAAAGTGTGTCGGTTTAGCCATTTCAAAACCTCTCCTAAAGTCACCCCCATTCTTGCACCTGTATACCCATGTATTTTTTTCACCCCACCTTGTTCGGCTAATCAATACCTCATTGACTTTTTAAACTAATTAAATTAATTAATTAAATGAACTGGTGGTGACATTTAATAAATACACGTAATGGCTGAGGTGCCCCTGAGGAGAGGTTTGGTGTTCATCTAGTCATCCAACAAGGTATCAGAATATTATTGGAGAACAAAAGAAATTTTTGTTTGTTTTTTATTGTTACTGTTAATTGCATATGTTAGTGATTTTTTTTTGTTCTGAGCAAATATACACTTACTACCTAGAAAAATTGCTTTAGATTTTTCCTTAGGCTGCCTAAGACTTTGGCACAGTACTGTACATTAGGATATTTTTACTGGTGAAGCTCGAGGCTGTGGAAGTTCTGGATGTTCTCATCGTCGTTGAGCCTCCAGCTGTATGTGACCTTCTGCAGGGCTCTGCTATGACCCAGTTCTGCTGTGTCAGCCTTCCCCAGTCTGAATTGCATGTGGCGTTGTCTTCTCCAGCTGACGAGCAGCACTCCGTTCTCCCATGTTGCAGAACATCGTCCTCTCCGGAGGCTCTACCATGTTTAGGGACTTTGGGAGACGTCTGCAGAGAGACCTGAAGCGAGTGGTGGATGCTCGGCTGAAGCTCAGCGAGGAGCTCAGTGGGGGGAGGATAAAGGTATGCTTCCCCGGTTGGGCTGTTCAGAACACGGCTGAGGTCTTGTTCGACAGGAACAGAGGAGAAACTCCAGTGATTTCTCTGCTTGGTGCTGTGAAAACCCAGGAGCCTCATGCTCACTGATGACGGGTCGGTGCGTTTCGCAGGTGTTTACCTTCGTGAGGAAACTCGAGCTGACGAGTCTGAACCCAAATCTCAGCCCACGTGTTACCACTCTTCCCCGAGAAAATGAAAACTCACCTAATAAGCTGCGGGAAGGATCCAGCCGTATATTAATTTCCCAAGATGCGTTGTGACATGAACTGCAGGATTTTTATAAAGCTTGAGTGAATATTGAATTTATTTTAATTTTTATATAAAAAAAACCAAGTACCTGAAAAAAAAGTTTGTGTGTAACGCATAGCAGGCGTGGGCAGTGGGCACAGTGACACCTAGAGGTCTGGGGTGGAAGTGCGTCATTCTGCTCTCTGTTGCAGCCCAAGCCCATGGAGGTACAAGTGGTGACGCACCACATGCAGCGCTATGCCGTCTGGTTCGGGGGCTCCATGCTGGCCTCCACTGTAAGTACAGATCTGGGGGGGAGGGGGCTTTTGCCCCGATGTATGATAATGCGGGTGGGTCACCGAGCGTTTGAGACCAGAATTTATACAGAATCATCCTCTGAAGCCACAAAGTTCTACAGTTTTGAGCAAAAAGTCTGTTATGGTTGGAATGGAATTGCAACAAAAATGGGCTAAAGGTATCCAACATATTCTTTTATACGTAAAAAATAACAAATTTGAAATTTTAACCTATATAGAAAGATGCACTGATTGTATTGACCTGAATTTTTGTATAAATTTTGTATAATTAGTATAATCTTGCAGCTACCAGTTACGCTGTGTGTGTGTGTGTTTTTTTTTTTTTTTTTTTTTTTTTTGTGTGAGTGGTATGGTCAGTTTTTTGGCTCCGTAAGTTTTAAGCTGAACAAACCAGCAGCCTGGGCTTCCTCAGAATGGATTACTTACAGAAACCCCCGACCCCCCTCCCAGAAAGGCTTAATATCGAGAGGCACAGAGACTCGCCCACTAACGGCTGCGCCGTCTGCTTCCCGGCAGCCTGAGTTTTTTCAGGTCTGCCACACCAAGAAGGCCTATGAGGAATACGGGCCGAGCATCTGCCGGCACAATCCCGTCTTCGGCGTCATGTCGTAACCCGGGGAGACGGCCCCCTCGCAGGAGAGCAGGCTGACCGTGACCGCCGACCGTGCGCCATGGGGAAGGCGTGGGGCGCCCTCTGGCTGTGGATGGGAGCTCGCAGGAGGGATTTCGGGTGAAGCCATACACTGACGACTGTTCTCCCGGCGTAAACGTCACAAATGTCATTCTTCCCTGTGTTATTTTTCTTGTTCCGTAGCGTTTCACAGCCCCTGTTTATAGGAGAACTGCGGTCTAATTCCATTTGATGTGAAAGGGGGCTTCCTGCTTTAGTTTTGTAAGCGTTCTCCTTAAGTTATTAATGAAATATTACCCCTTCGGATTGTATACAAACTGTATATACAATATATAAATGCACATATATACATATAAATTTAAAAGTATTTCAGAATTAGTTTATATTTGTATTAAAGACTATAGTTTACCAAAATCTGGTGGTTATTAAAGGAACGTACGCTAAATGTCTGTGTATGGTGTAATGATGCTGTGCATAGTTTGGGTTCATATTTAATATTTTTGTTTGTCATTCATTGTTTTAAAGGGAGATTGATAATATATAAGATTTAATATATGCATATTTATTTCATCACATTATTTATGTTTAGATTTTTTTTTGGATTTGCTGTATTAGGACATAAGTTATCGTTTGAGGAGTTGTGTGCGAAACAGCTGTTTGAGGTTGGTCGAAAATGAAATAAAAATCTCAAATCGATGTTTGGGCGTGTGGTGTCGGATTGACTAAGTGTCAGATTCCATCCTAAAAGAGTAAAGTCAAGTGTAACACGTGAGTGACATTTCCGCACCGCTGTGCGTCTTTACCGGACGGATGCGATGCTCTTAAGAGGTCACCGTTCCTGCCGTGCTGTCTCCCGCTTCGTGCTCCTGCCGCTGTAAGCGTGAAGCTTCCGATTTGTCCTTGGCCGGGAGCGGGAGCCGGTCCCGCTGGGTGACGGTGCGCGCCGTATTGATGGATTAGCTTTGCCCTTGAGCTCCCCTGCCTCACCGAGCGTGTGCCAACAGCTCTCTCAGTGGGTTGTTCGAGGAGAGATCCTAACCATCCTGATGGCAGGGCCTACACGGGCAGGACCAGTCAGGATGTGGCCCAAAAACAAGAAAAACAATGGATTCCTTCAGTCCAGTGGTGCCTGTAGAAAATATTGATTGGGGTGACCATCAGGGGGCAGGATACTTATGGGGGTGGCCGTACTGCAAGGTGTGTTTTCTATGGTTCCGTTTAGAAAATAAAATAATCCATTTTTTTTTCTTTGTCTTAACCCCTAATTAACACCGAAATGGCAACCCATAGCCTCTCTGAGCATGTTGAGAAGTTATTTTGCATCATGGATCCTGTGGTAGTGACATTTAGATTACATTTATTTGGTAGACACTTCTGCCCAAACAGACATACATTTCTTTCTAGCGAAAGCAGCCTCAGACAGCTTCTGGAGCAATGGGGGGGGTTGAGGGTCTTGCTCAAGGGCTCAACAGTGAAATTACTCTGCCAACTATGGGATTTACAGTCAGGTCCATAAATATTGGGACATCAACACAATTCTAATCTTTTTGGCTCTATAAACCACCACATTGGATTTGAAATGAAACGAACAAGATGTCCTTTAACTGCAGACTTTCAGCTTTAATTTGAGGGTATTTACATACAAATCAGGTGAATGGTGTAGGAATTACAACAGTTTGTATATGTGCCTCCCACTTTTTAAGGGACCAAAAGTAATGGGACAAATTAACAATCATAAATCAACACTTTTTAATACCTGGTTGCAAATCCTTTGTTTTCAATTATAGCCTGATGTCTGGAATGCATAGACATCACCAGACGCTGGGTTACATCCCTGGTGATGCTCTGTCAATCAACACAAGGGAACCAGTTCCATTGGCAGCCATACATGCCCACGCCATGACACTACCACCACCATGCTTCACTGATGAGGTGCTATGTTCTGGATCATGAGCAGTTCCTTTCCTTCTTCATACTCTTCTCTTCCCATCACTCTGGTACAAGTTGGTCTTTGTCTCATCTGTCCATAGGATATTGTTCCAGAACTATAAAGGCTTTTTTAGATGTTAGGCAAACTCTAATCTGGCCTACCTGTTTTTGAGGCTCACCAATGGTTTACATCTTGGTGAACCCTCTGTATTCACTCTGGTGAAGTCTTCTCTTGACTGTTGACTTTGACACACATACACCTACCTCCTGGAGACTGTTCTTGTTCTTGCCAACTGTTCCGAAGGGGTTTTTCTTCACCAGGGAAAGGATTCTTCGGTCATCCACCACAGTTGTTTTCCGTGGTCTTCCGGGTTTTTTTATTGCTGCTGAGCTCACTGGTGCGATCTTTATTTTTAAGAATGTTCCAAACAGTTGATTTGGCCACACCTAATGTTTTTGCTATCTCTCTGATTGGGTTTTTTTCAGCTAAATGATGGCTTACTTTGCTGATAGTGGCAGCTCTTTGGATCTCATATTGAGAGTTGATAGCAACAGATTCCAAATGCAAACAGCACACTTGAAATGAACTCTAGACCTTTTAGCCGCTCCTTGTAAAGAAGATAATGAGAGAATAACACACCTGGCCATGGAACAGCTGAGCAGCCAATTGTTCCATTACTTTTGGTCCCTTAAAAAGTGGGAGGCACATATACAAACTGTTGTAATTCCTACACCGTTCACCTCATTTGTATGTAAATACCC
>JAODJW010000001.1:18526515-18546354 GCA_026777045.1 Hyperopisus bebe
ATATGCAGATGTTATTTAAAAGTCAATGGTCACATTTATTTAGTCAAACAACACCATTTTAAGTAAAATACTGTAATAAAACAATATAAAGACATGCACACACGTCACATGAATACAAATGCAAACTACAAATACTATATACCAATACAAACTGCACATAAAATTGTGCATTCATGAGAATAAGGACAAGTGCGTAAAAGCTTCTGACATCTTGATGTCTGCAGTGGCATGTGATCACACATTTAACTAACATTTAACTAGCACTACACTTATTTTGCACATATAACGCATATTTTGAATGGATGAGCGCCAATGTCTGAATCACAACAAAATATATGTATGTCATTGATTGGTTGCATTTGAAGGGCGCGAAAGGTGAAATAATAATAATGTTGCATTATCAAACGTTACGTTGTGTGTCATGGATACTTGCTCCAAATCTCCCGACCACTACGTCGATCTGAGACAGCAAGACTAAGACAGCGAGAACAAGACAAGACCGAGGGATCCGAGCCCAAGATAACACCAAGACCTAAGACCGTTGAGACTGTGACAAGACATGTAAAAATAGTGGTCTCAAGACCGGTCTCAAGACATCCAACTCTAGAAATAATGCCATATGATGGAGTCTAGAATCACTTTCCCAACTTCCCCACACCATGTGACTCTGTCCCTTTCCCAAAATCCCCTCTAAGCTGAGCTATTGCCAGATTAAATTTTCTGAGGAACTGCCCAGACTGACAGCTGAATGTGGCACAGCGAGCTGTAAATAACCTACTTCTAAATTATAAAACATAGATAGTTAATGACTTTGTCCCTGAGCTCTGGTCGCCTGGAATAACAGCAGAATTCCATTGCATAGCGAAGGCCTGCGTGATGCCGAGCTATAGCATGTAGCTTCATATAATCTCGATTATGGAGAGACAACAGCATTAATCAAAGACATTTCCGGAAGGATCAAAAAACCTTACAAATAAGCAGCGTGAGCATGAATTGCATGAATTCCAAAGGCATTCACCTACTCCCTAGACAGTACCTCACCTTGAAGGCATCACACCAAGCTACTAACCTGTAAGGACACAAAAAACTAGCTGGAAGGTGTCTGTAGATATATATCAAATACTGCTTCACAGTCGAGCAGCGTCTCTGAGGGCGAGCAGTAATGAAACTGTCCGGTGCGCGGCAGGATTAATTTTTAACTAAAGTTCTTTACTTTGTGCCATATTTAGTACAGATGTGCCACTCAGTATTCTGGCTATATATATAAATGTGAAATATAAATGTCGTCTTCTGCCTAAAGTGAAAAATAGCTTTAAAAGGTGAATACGAAGTTATTGTCTGACAATAAAAAAGAGTTGTGCTATTTGTGTCATCACACTGAAGGCCAGAACTTTGATTTTTTCCAGAAAAATAGGGAAAAATCACTGTTGATAGAAGCACCACCCATCCAAATGATCATGGTCATCTTGAAATGGGGGGAGGGCAGGAGAAGACCCAAGTGGCCTGGCTGAAGTAATTTTGTCCCATGCCCAGGGGTGATTCTAGGATTTTGTAAGGTGGGGGCCATGAGAGGGACCAGCTTTATAATTAACCAATAATGTGTTTTGAATCGGTGAGTGACAGTGGAGGGAGCACTCTGGGGACCAATCAGCTTTCAGCTGTGACCCCTGTATATACCAATGCTCAGGCCCAGTAATTATCCAAGGCGGGCCAGGTTATGGATATTAGGGTTGACCCTGCTTCTCACCCCAGCCTTTGGGGTGGGCTTGGCTTGTGGCTGGCTGTATCCCCTCCCAGGGAATGTGGTGTTCATTTCCAACAGCCCAGGCTTCATCTTCTGTCACTGACTGCAAATTCAGGTATTCCTCAGGGACCCATTAAGACGCAGATGCAGCCTGGGAAGTCTCCCCAGAGTGCGGAATCACATCTAATTAGCATATAATTGCACGTAACAAACACCCTCGACCAATGCTGGGGAGCTGATTGAGGACAAAGGGATTTACATATTACATACACACACGCCAGTTTCCTGACACCTTTCTGTGTCTTCCAGACTGAAACATGGACCTTCGCACCAATAGGGTGACAGGAGGATTCAGATGTATCGAATTCAGCTTGAGGGTGGTGAACTTCTCATTAACAGTGGTGACAATCATTCTTATTCGATGGTGCAGCTTGGGGGGACAGGAGAGTTTATTGAGTCAAATTCCTGAAGACGAAATCCGTTTGTTTTGGAACAGAAACATGAACCTGCAAGGATGCAGATTTGCCGTCGGTTGCCTTGGCGATTCTGGCCCTGCGCAGCAGGTTAGGAATCGCCAAAGAATGTTTTTGATAATTTTTTAGGTTCCCTGAAAGTCCTGTGTTTATCTGTACCTGAATGAAAAATATAGCCCACGTGTGTTACTCCCCTGGCTGCAGGATTGCTGTGCATCATCGAGGTCCAATTTACTGTGGTGTCCTTGGTAAGGAAAGCCAAATAGGATTCCTTATCATCATATTCTATGATTTCAATTGAAAACTTTCATCTTCACATAAAATTGTTTTGAAACCCTTCATTGGGAGATACACCAGGGTTCTGGTGTAGCTACTTTATACTGAAAATAGAGCTCACTGACAGTGGATACTGACTTCCACAGACCATAGGTACAGGTATTTGCATTTTAAGTTATGTAACAGATGCTTTTACCCAAAACAACATTAAGAAAGCAGGGTCAGACAGTCCCTAGAGCGAATGAGGGTTGAGCCTTGTTTAAGGACCCAACAGTAAAGTCACTCCACCAACCACAGGATTTGCACTAGCATCCTTCTGCTCAGAGGTGCAGGGTCTTCACCCTCTAAGCCAACACCACCATAGTATCATAAAGTGCTCTGGCAGAGTGCTCACCTGAAATGAAAGTTTACGCACATCCACGTCAGACAAAGTGCCAGATACTCTGATTTATTAAAACACAAGATGGATTCCTTGGTGCTCCAGATGCTTACTCTCTTACTGACCTAAGGTTCCAACAGCAATCCACTACTGGGAACGGAAGCAGCTTTTTGACCTTTATATTACGTACCACCATCTAATAACTGTCAAAAGTTTTCACGGTGCATCCTGGCTCATTCTGCATGGTGACTTAGTGAGCTGGTTGGCCCCATGTTATTGTGTGACCCTTCCAGAAGTTGGCACCTGGGACCTCCCTGAAAGGCTGTTCTGGAAACTCCACGTCATAAACATTTTATGTCAAGTCTCACTTCAATTTTATTTGGCAAACCAATATGCTTAAATTAAAGAGGTTTCTCTTGCTGAAATTCCATAACCAAGATGATTTGTATACAAATTCAACATGCCTTCAATGAGGTTTACAAACACGCTGAATTAATAGTATTGAAATGTCACTTCTGGCAAACTCACACCAAAACAATAAATGAAATAAATACTGAATATTTATGCGGCTAGCTGCATGAATGTTAAAAGCTTGTCCTGAAATCTGCGAGAGGCTGATATCCCTATTTGATTTTCAAGGTTCTGTAATTTATTGGTTACTAACAGTCCTTTGTAAGCCTAAACAGAAACTACGTACTTAAATGAATTTTATTTTTATCATTTGTTGAATGAAAATGTGAATAACTGGCTTTTGTACTTAGAAATACAGGACATTGGGAGTCCTGTCTGAATTTTTATAGCTTTAATTATTTTAGACAAAGGCTTTTAAAAAGTTGCAAAACTAAGATATCTCTATATTGTGCCAGTATGCTGTGTTGCTGTGGAAATCAGTAGGACCTTGCAGGGGTGAAGCACAGTCCAGATGGTTCTGTTGTAGGTCTCTCTGAGACCAGCAGAGGCAGAAGCGAGTTTTCAGGGAAACTTCAGGGGCCTGTGCATGGACAACTGTAGGATTTTTTAAGTAATGTGGCAAAAATTATTGTTATTGACTTATGTGACCATAGAACATTATTAAAGAGGTTCTCCAATGGGCTTATTTTGATTCATGTGGTTCGCATCATATCTCTCATTTGAAAAATGTGGTACTATGAATCTGCATAGCAAATGAAGCCGTAATTGACAGTGCTGTGATCCAATGGCATTGAGCATTGTTAAATTTACAGGCAGTGATTGGCAGCGCTCTGATCCAATGGTTTGGGGCATTGTCAGATACTCAGTACTCTAGACCAATGGCACTTGGGGGGGGAAACACATTTTGGGGGAGGCTGGTACCACCCTGTGTCACCCCTTTAGGCACACCTCTGGGCCTACGCCCAAAAACGTGGATCAAGGTCTTAGCTGGTGTGACAGTGAGATGTAACTTGGACAGGAAACTCAGGCCAGTGTGATGCAATATGACCCCTGGTGTTGAACTCCATGAAACTCACTTCCTGTCTGGAAAAGTCAAACTCACTGCTCAGCTGACTTTGCAGCAGACTTCATCGATTCAAAGTGACCCTCATTTCGATTGCTTAAACGGACTTGACTTAATCACCTCCTCTAAGCCCTTACACTACAGATGGAGCCAAGGTTAGGTCTCGATGCATCAATGTCACGATGACTCCTGTCAAGCTCAGATGTTTGTATTGCATACCCTGCCATTGGTTGTTTAAAGATTTAGCCCCAGGCAAAGCTTTGTAGAAGTAAACAATGGTAGAACAATGCTTTAGGATCTCATAAGAAATGTTCCCAGAGTGCTTTGAATAAAAACCCCGTGAAGCATGTTTGCTTGTGAGAATTTGATGCGTGCATCCTTAGGGTGAAAAGGACGTGGCTGGTTTATCAACTAGCAGATGGGAGAGACTCACTCGGTCACCCGCTGGCAGCTTAGAACCAATGCCACAGGCTTAAAGGGTCAAGTCACAACACTGGCGGCCAAACAGGAAGTGCAGGAAGGGTTATGCAACTTAAGGATTACGAAGCTGCCCAGCTTAGATCTCAGCTTCTCTCCTTGGGTAGAGAGGGCTGGCCTACGTGTTACGGCCCTAACGCACAGCACCCTTGCCTTTCTGTACTGCCTTTGACACATGCATTCTCGGCTGTCTGCTTCGCAGCTCGACCTACGTGAATTCCGCCACTGGCTCTGCAGACATCCAGCCGACAGTGCAATAGGGAGCCGAGATGAACAGGTACTCAGCAGGACAGAATGCAGGCCAAATCAGGTCCACTGGATCCCGGCTAATGTAGCAGAGTGGAGATGGAACCTGTCACACACCGTGCTCAAATCCTGCCATCTTTTTTATGCAATTACGTCCTCGTTAGTTTCCATTCCACCAATGCTTCAGCGGCAGAAGAAAACAGAATCAAATGTCTAAGGTCTTTTCATAATCTTGGAAAAAGGGGATAAATTAATAACTGACAGTACAATCAGTAAATCACCCCAGACTCCATGTGCAATACTACATATTTGTTAAAATATCTATTTATTTATGTTTTTGTGCAAATAAATACCAGCAAATTTGTATATTATCACCACAATACTGTACTTTTTTTCATTCTCACCCACTTACTAGCTTCATATGTTTACTTATTTTATTATAAATATTGTTGTATGTAGCATTGGGGGGGCACGCTGGTACAGTGGTTAGGACTGTTGCTTCAGACCTGGGTTCACGTCTCCACCAGGGCTCTGTGTGTGGAGCTGGCATGTCTTCATGGGGTTTACTCTGGGTACTCTGGCTTCCCCCCACAGTCCAAAAACATACTGAGGCTAACTGGAGTTGCCAAATTGCCCATAGGTGTGCATGTGTGAGTGGATGGTGTATGAATGCGCCCTGTGATGGGTTGGTGCCCCATCCTGGGTTGTTCTCTGTCTTGCACTCATGGCTTCTGGGATTTGCTCCAGACCCCCCCTGCAACACTGAACAGGATAAGCCATTTCAGAAAATGGATGGGTATATGTAGCATTGTGTATTGTCTGTTTTTCTCCTTTGTGTAGCTGTGAGCCGGCAGTCTGTAATTACAAACATTTTCCTTTGTGATAAGTATTCTGATGCGGAATTACATTTTTCATCTTTCAGAGAGGTGAGTCTTCATCTCAAGCTCATGACCATGGGCTGGAGCTGGGGGGTAGCCCTCTAGTCACCTGAGACTATTGAGGCCTCTGCTGTCAAAATCGACTTCTCCTTCCTTAGGTAAATTGAGGTTTAAGTGTTTTACCTAGCTAGCTAACAGAAGGTATTATGCAAGGATTTAGAAGTTGTCTGTCTTGGTTACTTTTCTGAATGCAGTTGTTTACCGTCAAGGCTCACTAAATCGATGGTGTTGTGAGATTATAATTGTGTTCCGTGTTGGCACTTTTCACCTTTGCATAAGTGGTTTGTTGCTACCCTATAAATAGACATGATAATAGGTTATGTGTGTGTCAGATATGCGCGTTAACACATCGAGTAAGCAAGGTGGGTTTTTTTATTTGTCCCCCTCAAGTGCAAACATCAAGTGCAAACTCCACCTATGCTGGTATCATCTTTACAGGCCTCATACAGCAAATGCAGAGTACAGAAAGTGGTTTTACTGTGCCGAATGTGGGAAATCTCACTTAAAAAGGTAAAGCCCGTGCTCTCTAAAATAAGGACCAGCATGTTTAAATCCAGCTTTTTAAGCTGATGGAAAAGCAGTACTGTAATTTTTCGGTTGGACTGAATAGAGCATGAATTAGTAGACAGAGAACACTTTAAACAGCAATGTTATGCTATTTCACATAATCTTTTCGTTCTGTTTTGTAATATATACAGTTCAATTATTATTTAGTGTTAGTCTGATATACAGGTGCCATACATGTGTTTTCTTATGCTTGACTGGGACAAGCGCCCTGAGCTCTGCCACAAGCAGCCTGGAAACAAGTCATGTCTTGCCTATAGCGAGCATCTGCTCCCATGTGTCAAGCCTCCATCATCTGGATGGATGCCAGGAGTTTATCCCAGGGGGCAGTGTAGAGACAGATGGGGGGTACACAGCTGGAGGAGGGTGTGGAATGAACCAGGATGGAGTGCAGGTGAGGGAGCCAGAGACCCAGAAATAAAAAAACACACAAAAAAGGTCCATAAATCAGCATAGTGATGAAGACAACAGATTAAACCCAATTGATGAAGGCTTGCAGAGCTGCACTCAGACACACTAGGACTGATTACTGAGTACTGCAGTAGGTTGTTTATACAGTCAGCAGGGGACATTTACTGCCAGCACTTCCAGGTCGAGTCGTAGGTCACAGAGGGCATCCACAATGACTGCGACCAATCAACCACGTCGCCCCCTGCAGGACTGGAGAAAGGCGTAATCTGCATGTATGTGTGTATAAAATATGTATATTTGTATTCAATAATCTCTTGAAAGATTAAAAATGAATCAATTTCTCCAAGCCTAATTTCACCACACTAAATTGGTCCTGGTGATACTTGTGTAACACAATCAGAACCTTTATCCACAATATATAGAAAGTGGCTTTACAGTATACTGATATAAGCTTACAAACACTGATACTGAAAAAGTGAAACTTCAAATTAGACAAACACACAAAGAGACAGAGAAACTTACAGACAGACAGATAGATAGATCTCAAATAAACTGGAGGTTTACACAAGCACAACACACACACAAAGATATTTATATAGTAATAAACAGTAACAATAAGTAATAAATGAGAATAGATGAGACTTGCTAAAATAGGTTAGAGACAAACCTGCATGTGCTAAATGAGATGGGAGAAGCACCTGGTGCGTGTAACCGTGGATGTGAACTGGATCAGAAACTGAGGCTGAATAACATTCCGGATCAACGGCTAATCTCCCACCCACGCCAGCATCTTAATGGCTGCTACCAATTCTGTTAGTTTTCACTTTTACTTAGGACTAGACACCCAGTGAGAGGTGCTTTATAGGGACAGGCAATACCACTGATTTATAGGGACAGGCGATACCACTTATTGTCTTTTCCATCCGGTTTTGATTAGATCCAAGGTTGGTGTCGCTGATATCGATCTCTGACATGCATTGCTGAGGGGAGGGCGTATGCCGGCAGATGGTTCACTCTATTCCCTTAGTGTCTGGGCCACTTCTCCTTTTCTCCCCCCTTATGGACTGCCCTCGTCAGTACTATCGGTAGCAGTTGTTATCCTGCTCCCCATTGTAATATAAGCATATAAGTTGTCAGGTTAAAAAAATATATCAATAAATTAACATTTGAATTGATTCTCAAAATTAAACATTCAGATTGAAAGAATCGATATTTTAGTATTGATCCACACATCCCCACTGCTAAGGGTGTAGGTTTGGTTTCGACATCGGTAGAGACCAAATCGGCCCCTCCCCCCTAAACACTTGCGATTCTCTCAACATCATAGGTAGGGGCATGTCCCTACCATCTATACCTAGATCTACACACATGGCAAGGGGGCAGGGAAGGTGCAGCATTTTCAGAGGACGAAGTCGTTCTGCTGAAAGACTAGGAGCCAAGACTACAAACTATCATGATTCCTTTTCAAATTGACCATCTTTCTCTTTCAAAAGTGTCTGCAATTAACCATTTTCATTAATAATTTTGCCAAGCTATGAAAATCACTATTTTACTTTCATTTAACTGTTAACTTGTTATGCAACATTTTCCAAAGATGTGAAGCCTAATTGGTCCTATTTCCGTGTTGTTCTGTCCTCCAGCAGACGTCGATGCAAACCATAGATTTTCTCAATGAAACAGAGACTGATATAAACCTGTCAAAACACCCAGTAGTCTAAACACCCTAATTAGTGAGTCAAAGGCTGCAATTTGTCTGAAATGGTGAAAAACAGGTAGCTTGGCAGTGACCCGTGAATCCATTTGGAAAATGTCCCTTTGCAAATAGAGTCAGAGGAGCGCATTGCAGGAGGCTGGCTGCCTCCACTGTGTAACGAGCTGATTGGCCATTCACACGCTTCTCAGCAAATTACTCACAGCCCATGGGACCAAATACACGCTGGTAATGGGAGCGCTGAACTGGTTCCCAGTTCACATTTAAGGACCTAATTTTTATTTATATGACAGCAGAAATTCCTGAAAATTATGAGACAAAAATAAACCACTCAATGCTCAAAGTGTCTGTTCTGTTACAGTGCAAGGATATAGAAGCATGGATTTCAGATGAAATAGAGAAAGACAATAAACAAAGTTTGTCGAGCCAGTAGGTGTGAAATATTATGTTTGTGTCTCCCTGCACCACAGTGGATGCATGTTAAATCAAAATGATTTGCAATCCAGCAAATGCTTTCCCAAGCAATAAAATTTTGCTGAAGTTTGTAACATAAAACATCACGTCGATAAAAAAGAGAAATAATTTCACTATGATGAGTCTGATTATAATGTAGTAATTTTGAATGAAATTGTTATTTTGGCTTTTTTGTACGAAATGATTCTATTTCATTTTGTGTAATCAATATGAATATTATTCACAGGCTGTTCAAACACTGCTGTGAAAACAACGTTTCCCCACTGTTTGGTTTAGAAATGGTATCAGCATCACTGTTTCTTCTCCTAGTTGTATGTACTCAGTGGCCACTGTGCTGGGTACACCTATCACTAAAACCGCTTCAAGGGCTGATGAGCTGTGTGCAAACTCAGTGAAGCCTTTCTGCACCCCACTTTTGTACTGAACTGTTATTTTCATGTCTGACGTCTTCTTGTTAGCATTAACGAGTCTGGCCATTCTCCTGTGACTGCTCTTGTTAAAGTTTTCAGCCACTGAAATGCCTTTGACTGGATGATTCTTTTGTTCATCACACTGTTCTCTGTAAACTCCAGACCCAGTAGTGTGTAAAAACATCCCAGGAGGCTGGTTGTTTCTGAGATGCTGAAACCTGGACATCAGACAGGAACACTCACACTAAGTTCAGAACTGGGTAGATCAGTACTTCTCAAGCCAGTCTTTGAGGACTCTGAGATGGTCCAATTTTTTTTTCTGTCTCCCAGCTCTCGGTACACCTGTACCCAAGAGGATTGCATTGCAAATCACTGGACGACCTCCACTAGGGGGACCTCCATTATGGGCCAGAAATCACATGACATGTGTTACACACTTGGACAAGATGAATAAATTCCAGGCATGCATAGGGTTCTTTTCCAATAACGTGATGATTTTTACTTCACAGAAAACTCTGAAACACAAGCACATAAAACACTTGTTATACGGGACAGTATGCGGTGATCTGTGTGGAGTTCTCCCTCGCACTCCACTCGCGCTCATTCCAATTTTACACATACAATTACCTTAAAACATTTGTGTCGATTTACATTCGCTTCAAAACGACAATTACCTAACACACGCAGATAAGTACATTCGTTCTTCTACATGTACATTAAACAATCAATCATTCCACAGTTTACTTCCCTCAACATACATACTGATAATGTTCGGGCGGGCTCGTACAACGGTATAGGCTGAGTGGCTACGGGTTTTCCCTTACTAATATTCGCTAATATTTATGTAGCACTCAAACGAAACTGCTCTTATTGCCTTACATTTGTCCTAAAAACAGTTACGCAAGTATCACACAGTAAGTTTCACCTTCCCACTTCTTTTGAACAGTTTTGCTCACCTGAAACACAAGCACATAAAACACTTGTTATACGGGACTGTATGCGGTGATCTGTGTGGAGTTCTCTTTATGACGCATGCGCCCCTTGCACTCCACTCAGTGGACCCCCTGCGAGTTGCTCACAGTGCCTGTGTGTTCTACCCTCCTGTCACCCTGCCTGCCCAAATCACACCACAGTTGCCCCTGCCCTAAACCCATCAGCCACGCAATACATTACAATCCTATCTGAAACATAACAGTATTACAAAGAAATAAACAGTGTAAAAATAGCCAGCACTAGACAGACAGCATATCAACATATGTAAAGCTGTTGGGGTAGCCGGTGCGGTATCCATGTCTCATTTACATGAATTGGTAGGGGTGTTATGCGGCTTACAACTCGGCAACGCCCCCTCCACTGCCCCTCATTCACATTGCTGGTCCACTCCCCACTGCTGACAACCTTAATCCTGATCATGGGAGCATGCACATCAACCACACAAACTAATACCTAAGATAAGGACATAAACTAAATAAACCTGAGGCAAACTTCAAACATCACGGAACACTCTATTAAAGACAAAACCAAGACATAATTAACAGTTGAACACCGGGGCATGCTGGGAAATTCCTGATGTCACGCACTGACCCCAATCGGATCGCCACATCGCCCATTGCCCCCCCTTAAGGGGATGGCCGTCCCAACTAGTTCTACGCCACGGGGCAATGGTGGCGCAGGAGGTAGTGCTACCGTTTGGCAACCGGAGGGTTGTAGATTCGAGCCCCGGGTCCTCCTGTCCCCATCAAAGTGTCCTTGAGCAAGACACTGAACCCCGAATTGCTCCCGGTGAGCTGGTTGGTGCCCTGTGTGGTAGCCTCCGCCACCAGAGTATGAATGTGTGCGTGAATGGGTGAATGTGAGGCATGAATTATAAAGCACTTTGGGAAAAAGCGCGATACAAATGCAGTCCATTTACCATTTACCATAACTACCCAGAACAGAGTCCCGCAGGTGATCTGGTCTCTGGCATTGTCTCCAGAGGGAAAATGGTGCAGCTCCTGTGGCAGAAATGGTGCCCTCGCTACTCACTCCGCCAACAGGTCCTCTCTGGTCAGCAGCATAAATCACATCACATGTGTGTAACTCCAGTACAGAACCTGGTACAGTTGAATTGCCGTGCTGTGTGACCCCAGGGACCACAGCAGCGAGGTTTGGGCGGGCATGAGGCCGATACGGTGCCAGCCTATCCTGGTGAACCACCACAGTCTTCCAGTGGTCCAGCTGGCGCATCCGATAAACAGCTTCAGTCACCTTGTCTACTACCTCACCCGGCCCCTTCCAATGACTGTCCAGTTTTGGATTCCATCCCTTCTTCTGGGAGGGGCAGTAAACTCAAAGTGCTGCCCATGGAGATATGGATGGAAATGCAGCTTCTTCTGGTTGACTATTGGCCCGGCTATAGTATGCGACCACTAGCTCCCCGCCTTCTGTTGGTTGTGAAAGGACAGCTCCAATCCCCTCGTAGCTGGCGTCAGTGTCCAAGATGAAGGGTAGGGTCAGATCCGGACACATGAGCACCGGGGCCTTTCCCAGTGCCTTCCGGAGCTGCCGGAAGGCCGCATCGCACTCCTCCGTCCACTCGAACTGTCGTCCCAGCTCTGTCAGGAGTGGCCGTGTGATCGCAGCAAGCCCATTCACAAATCGGCGGTAGTACGAGGCCAGCCCTAGAAAACTCCAAACCTCCTTAATATTGGCCGGAGTTGGCCAACCTCGCACTGCCGCAATCTTCTCGAGATCAGTTGCTACGCCCTGCCCACTGACCACATGCCCCAGGAATTTGGTTTCGCTTCTTAGGAATGTGTACTTCCTAGGGTTAAGGCGTAGCTTCTCCAGTGCTTGATGGTAGGTCGGTGCGTGTACCAGTATGTCGTCCAGGTACACCACGCACCGGCTTCGGGGAATGTCTGCCAGGATCTGCTCCATCAGGCGCTCAAAGGTGGCTGGGCTATTACAGAGCCCAAAGGGCATCACGTTGAACTGCCACAGTCCCTGTCCCATGGAGAAGGCGGTCTTGGCCTTGGAGTCTTCGTCCATCTCGACCTGCCAGTAGCCGCTCTGTAAATCCAGGGACGTGAACCATGCCGACCCGGAGATCCAATCCAGTGCGTCGTCAACTCGCGGCAAGGGATAGGAGTCCTTGCGGGTAATGTCGTTTAGACTACGGTAGTCAACGCAGAAACACCAGCTCCCATCTTTCATTTTCGCCAGCACAGCTGGTGCTGCCCACGGGCTGTTGGAGGGAGAGATCATGCCGGCGGCAGCCATTTCCCTTACTTTTTGTTCTGCGATTTCCCTCTTAGTCAGGGCCAGGTGGTGAGGCCATAGTCGGATGGGGGTAGCGCTTCCTATGTCAATGTGGTGTCGGACGAGGGAGGTTCAGGTACAATCCAGGTCGGAGGCCGTGAACAAATCCACATTCTCCCCAAGCACCATCTGTAACAGCTGGCGCTGCCCCTCAGTTAGCCCTGCTCCTTCACGCGCTACAAGCTCACGGACTGCCTTCTGAGTCTCCCCCGACGGCTCGCTCCGAGGTGTAACCTTCATCGCCCGGAGTTGGGCCAGCGGTTCGTTGGTCCTGCCATTCCAGAGGGAGACAGTGCACGCCCCGAGCCGCAGCTCGCCTTCCAACACATCCACCGTTGCCCCATCCACAAGTCCAGCCCCACAATGCAGTCATCAGTGATGTCCGCTAACCACACCTCCTGCTGAAGGGTCACCCCACCTACGCTGATCTCCACCATCTTCCTGCCCCATATGGCTGCGGGCGCCTCAGTGACCGTCACGAGGCGGACGGCCGTGGTGACCCAACCCTTAGGTGATTGTCCCTCCATACTGATTTTATAACTAAAATGAATGATACAATTAAATGTAGTCTGCCTCCTTGTAACATGCTTACAATAAAAAACTAAAATTAAAATTTGCATCTGCTTGATTTTTTTTGTTAATGTTATATAGTTGTAGCCTACTTGAATGATAAAGTACAACATTATAATCCTATGATAAACAAGAAGCAAAAAATAACTGGGGGCAAAGTTTCTGTCTGGTTATACTATTAAAGTACTTTAAACCATTTAACAGCATCAATACTGAGTCTTTATTGGCATCATGTACTTTAAACCATTTAACAGCTTCAATGGTTGGCAACGCAAACGAACGACTGGAAACTTATTTCTGGTTTATTTGTG
This sequence comes from Hyperopisus bebe, assembly GCA_026777045.1. NCBI lineage: Eukaryota > Metazoa > Chordata > Actinopteri > Osteoglossiformes > Mormyridae > Hyperopisus > Hyperopisus bebe. Next base: position 18,540,274 of record JAODJW010000001.1, read on the forward strand.
TCGATTGCAAGTGACGTAGCAGGTACCGTAGAGTGCAGGTGTTGATTGCAAGTGACGTCACTTGCAGAGGAAGTTTGGGTGACTGAGAGTGCAGGTCTGAGAGTGCAGATGAGTGCAGGTCTGAGAGTGCAGGTCTGCAGCCAGACCCTTCTCCATTCCGTATGGAAGTGGTAGGGAGTTTAGCTTCTTACTTGGTCCTGCTCCCCCATTCATTTTTATACCCTTTCTTAAGTTTAGTAGAAATAAATTGGTGGCTAACTAGGTGACTCGGTAGCTTGCAGCAGCTGGTGCGGTGGAATGTGTCATCCATCCTCTATTTTTTATGCCATACAATCTACCCACACTGCCTTTGCAATTGACCAGTAGATCATGATCGACGTATTTAGCACCCCTGGTGTAGACCATGTATACGTCGGAGTGGATCATGAAAACAATACTGGAACAGGCGAGAAAATAAAAACGCATGTATCGATATTTATGCGGTCACACTGATGCATCGGATCATTTGCTGTTGAATTGATATATCGATACAATTCGATGTATTGTTACACCCCTAATAGTAACCAAATCTCTTGACCCTTTGTGTTTGCTGCATGTACTTAATGGCAGCAATCACCATTTTTTGATTTTTGCTGTTTTGAGTGGCTGGCGTCCTGTAATCAGGAACTTCGAAAGCACAATCCAAACGGAATCCTCCTGTTTCTGACTCACCAAGACACTCCTCTTCTGAGTCCCTGTAAACTTCACTAACTGCAGTTTGTTTAGAATTTTGTGTTTAAAATATTAATGCTTTACAAAATAGCACATCACAACACAATGGAGAGTGAAAGCAGTAAGGTTTGAGTATCTGTGGACTTCATGCTCTTATAACTCAGTCAATTTGTCTCGCACTGTTTTGGGCCTGCATGGTGTAGAATTCAAACCCATTTATGTGGAGCGACGGACCCACGGTGAAGGATGAGCTATTTCTAACACCTGAATGCAATCACTCCCAGACAGTGGGGGCAGGTTTATTGTTTTTCGGTCCCCACACAAAAAAGACATATGGGGCCCTTTGCACCCCCAGATGTTTTAAAAACTAAATCAATTAGCAAGTGAAGTCAGTGAATTGTAACTAGGTAGCTGGTTAGCAGAATGTTCTGCTTTAGCATCTCCTAAATAAGGAACTGTCGTGGCCAAGTCCCGATGACATCACGCAGACACTCTGCGTCTAGCCATGCCTCCCAGGGAATCCCAATACACAAGAACTGTCCAATCAGGGAAGCCCGCCCAGCTTAAACCTTGATCACCGGTGGAACTTGCCTGCAGTGTCGCTCCTTTCCAGGTGTGATCGATATCACTAATTGGATTCTCTATTTCTTTGCATCTGGTACAAACACCACAATCTTCTTGGTTTTCCTTGGGCTTGAGCATTTTCCAATGCAATCAGTTCCTGCCTGTCTGGTTTTGTCTGACTATGTTTCGTCCTTTAGAGTTTTCACCTTGCACCATAACTGACGACACACCTTGCTCAATCCTGGACCTGCCCATCAACCCTGATTCTCACAGAAGTCCACCAATTGCCAACGCCTATTGCCCGTCTTTGGTCTGCCTAACGACTTCTGCATTCACTCTGCCAACTTAGATATTGCTGGATTTAACTTGTGCTGTTGATTCTACTTTTTGCATCGCCGCAGTAAACCTGCTGTTTTCGAAAAACCAATCTCCATCAGAGTCCTGCCTACTGTCTATCCCTGACAGGAACATCTTTATGTCATATTTAGTGTAGTGCCTCTTTGTGACCAACTGGGGTACAAACTTCGGGGGGCCCAGGCAAATGTATGGTTTCAGTGGTGGTTGACAGATCTCTGGCAGATGGGAGAGTCACCTTTGATGTCTATGTTCTTCTGGAGCATAAGAACATAAGAACATTCGGCCCATCATGCTCGTTTGGGGAGAACTTAACTAATAGCTCAGAGATGTTACAATCTTATCTAGCTCTGATTTAAAGGAACCCAGGGTTTTAGCTTGCGCTACACTAGCACTAGCTTGGAACTTTTCCAAGGCAGCAATGTCCTTTTTAAGGTATGGTGACCAAACCTGCACACAATATTCTAAGTGGGGTCTTGCTAAGGGATTATATAATCGTAGCATCACTGCCCTTGACTTAAACTCCACACACCTAGAGATGTAACCCAACATCCTATTGGCCTTTTTTATTGCTTCCCCACACTGGTGAGAGTGGGACATGGAAGCATCAACATACACACCGAGATTTTTCTCATAATCAGCTACCTTTATTTCAGTGGAACCCATAAAATACCTGTAGTTTATATTTCTGCTCCCTGCATGAATTACCTTACATTTATCTATGTTAAATTTCATCTGCCAGGTAACAGCCCAGTCGTTAATTGTATCCAGATCCCGTTGTAGCCTCTCTGCTGCTAGATCAGTATCTGCTATACCACCCACCTTGGTGTCGTTTGCAAATTTAACCAGTTTACTGTATGTATTGGTGCCAATATCATTAATGAAAATTAGGAACAATAGTGGTCCTAAAATTGAACTCTGCAGTACCCCACTATAAACGCAGGCCCACTGTGACATTGTGCCTCTAATAACTACACGTTGCTTCTTGTCTGTTAACCAGTTTTTGATCCAAGTTGCTATGGTTCCTAAAATCCCTGCAGCTTTGAGCTTAAGCAAGAGCCGTTTGTGGGGGACAACATCAAAGGCCTTCTGGAAATCTAAGTAGATCACATCGTAGGCCTTTTTGTGATCAATTTCTCTTGTAGCTTCCTCAAAGAACTCAAGTAAATTCGTTAAACAGGATCTACCTCTCCTAAATCCATGTTGGCTATCCCTCAGAATTATTTGCATCCAGGTAATCTACCATTTTCACTTGGATTATACATGTAGCTTCCATTATTTTTTCAGTAATGCTAGTTAAAGTGATTGGCCTACAGTTTGCTGGATTACATCTATCCCCTTTTTTGAATATGGGCATTATATTAGCATGCTTCCAATCTGAAGGTACCACGCCCCCAGATAACGATTTCTTGAATATTAAAGTTAAAGGTTGGCTAATAATATCCCTCATCTCTTTTAAAATTATACGTAAGATGCCATCAGGGCCCTGCGATTTATTTATTTTGAGCTTAGCCAGGCTTAGTACCACATCAACTTCAGTTATACATATATTGGTCATAGACGACGCTGTATTCGTACTAAATGGTGGTAAGTTACTCATGTTCTCTACTGTGAACACCCGTGTAAAATAATCATTAAACTCATTTACTATATCAATTTCATTTTCAATTATAAGGCCCTTACTATCCTGCAAATTAGTGATTTCAGCTTTTAGAGCTCTTTTGGAGTTAAAATATTGGAAGAAACTTTTATTGTCATCCTTAGCCTCCAATGCAATTTTTCTTTCTACATTCCTCTTGGAGAGTCTAATGTTATTTTTTAACTCAACCTGTAGACTTAGATACTCCTGCTTAATTTTGAAATAATTAGTTATTTTCCATTCGTAGAACAGAGCCCTTTTCCTCCTGACTTTATTCTTAATTTCCTTAGTAAACCACCTTGGCTGCAGTTTCCTAGATTTCGTTTTGCTGGAAACAGGTATGAAGTCCTCTTGCACTTGCAACAATGTGCTTTTAAAAAATTCCAATGCCTCCATTTCCAATGAGTTTTGCTATTTAACTCCATCCAGTTTCTAGTTTCAGTCTCATACCATTAAAGTTAGCCTTCCTCACATTGTGTATTTTGTGGTTGATAACTTCAAGAAGTTTGGCCAAGTGTTAAAAACTCAAAGACGCACAAAAGCAAATACTGAACAATCTCTTTATTTGTTAGCATATGAGGTTCTTTTCAGAGGAAAGAAAAAAAAGGTTTAAAATATTACAAAATAGTTTTATTCAAATGACTATTTTGTCCTATACATGACTTCCAGCTGTTTCCGCCCATGTCAGCCCCCATCACTTCATACCTCAATGTATAAATTACCTATAAATTATATACTTTTCCATAGAGCTTTTTTGAAGCACTATAGGCCGGTGGTCTTAGGGAGTGACTCCTGCATTTCCTTTCCACATGCGTGTTGTGATGAACGTCACCTTCCATAGTTTGGAAATAAAGGCTCCTAAAACCAAGCGTCACCTTCTCAGCTAAACCAGCATTGATCACACAGTTCTGATTCCCTTCAAAAGAAGGAGTGCTTTTGCCTATATATAAAAAATATATATTAACAAAAATAATCAGCTTTAGGTTCCCCCTACAGTATTACAGTGAGTCATTTATTCCCTTAGCTCCGTGGGGTTAAAGGAGGTTGGTCATTATTAAAGTAAAATTATGCAAAGTTGCTCGACTGTCATAGATATTTTGTCAGTGAGTTACAAGTGCACAAGCATGTAATTTAACCAAAAAGGCTCTATATGCAGGCAGATTCATCAACTTATGCCTTACTTGGGTCCTTCCTCACTTTGAGGACAGAGACACTATATATTCTTCCTGCGGCCGATTTAATGTTCAGTAAGGGGTCTGTGGTATTTCTGCTTTTAGGCTACAGAAACATCCACAACTGGAAGAGGAAGAACAATCATGCATCAGCATCCTACCATCTCGGGGAACGCGGGGGCTACATTTCATGTAACACCAAAAGAAAATTTATGATGGTACCTAGTTATGGGACAAAATGAGACTTGGAAACCCATGATAGAGGAGAGTGTTTACTTCCCGTCGTTTAAATCCAGGCAGAATGGACAGTGCATGGTAAATCCCACCAAGCGTTTCAAAACAATCACTAATGCCAACCATAAACAGAGCCTACAGACCTTGTTCCGAGTCTGAACAGTTCTACTCAAGAATTAAAAAGTTCATTTAATATGAGGGGTCCAGGCTAAAGCACCAGTCAAACCTCCATTATACCTTATTACATGTACCATCACAATGATCAACTTAATTCCAATTTGTTTAAAGTTTACATGTAATTTTTGTGCCCTTAGCTTTACCGTAGCTAAGGCAGTGTCTCTCGCTCCCCCGACCTGTGACCCATACGTACATTTTCACGCCATTTAGTAACAGATTTGCTATCAGTTTTAAGGGAGAGTAACAGCACAGCTTCTGAACAGCATGAAATAAAATCATCACACTACTCTCAGGTGACCACAAGGGGGCACCCTGCACTATCTAGATTCCCTGTCTTTGTGTGTACTGTACAGCACCAGTTCAGGGGGGGGTGCAAAGCGGGAGCTGCGAGGAGACACCGAGGCCCTGCTGGGGGTCACGGAGGGGATGAGGGGCGGCGGCGCCCCGATCGACAGCGAGCCCATCAGTCCAGAGGTAGCCTTGGAGATCAGGCCATTGGCCACGTGCCGCGGATGGGAAGCCAGGTGGCCCAGGCGGGAGTAGAGGCTGGTGTGGTGGTGGGGGCCGGCGGCCCCAGGCTGATGAGCGTGGGACAGCAGGCTGCCATAGAGCGGCTCCAGGTGGTGGTGCGAGGGGGTGGCCAGGTGAGGGGTAGCCAGCAGCGTGTGAGGATGCATCCCATATCTCGCCCTCTCGAAGTCCTCCCGCAAAATGTGGGCTCGCTGCTCGGTGTCCAGAAGGCCGCCGGCAGCGCCCCCCATGGACTGGGGGCTGTGTTCCGGATGGGCGTGGTGGGGAAGCCCGAAGTCCTGGCGCGCCGACGATGGTGGGGGCAGGGGGGCGGAGCCAGGCGGGTGGTGAGGGTTTGCGACCCGCTCCGCCTCGTAGAGCCTCTGGGCCTGGTGCTGCTGGAACAGCCGGGCGAGCGTGGCGTCGGGGCGCAGGGCAAGAGCCTCGCGCTGCTGCTCCCTCCAGGGGTCCATCCAGTGGCTCTGTGGCAGGACGTGGGGGTAGGGGGCATAGCGCTCCGCCGGCGACCCCACCACCATGCCGGCGGCACGCGGAGCCAGGGACAGCGAGAGCGGGTGGTGCGGGGGCAGGCCGGGCGCCGGGCCCAGGCAGAGGGGGGCCGGGGCCCCAGAGTGCGGGGGCAGCAGGGATAGGCCGCCCGGCTCCGGCTCGTCTCTGCGCTCCTCCTTGACCTTGATGGGGGGCAGCAGGTGGGGGGAG
>JAODJW010000001.1:18546454-18564237 GCA_026777045.1 Hyperopisus bebe
TTAACTCAACCTGTAGACTTAGATACTCCTGCTTAATTTTGAAATCATTAGTTATTTTCCATTTGTGGAACAGAGCCTTGTAGGGTGAAAGGACCTCATAAACCATGTCATTCCTTGACATCAAATAAACCTCCTAAATTTAGCAGCTCAAGCGCTGTTTTTGATGGAATGCCAGCAAATTAATAATTTAAAAAAATCAATTCACCCCTAAGGAGGATATTGACTTATAACCAAAGGCAGGTTAATGCAGTTTCTTTATTTGGCTCGACGGTCAGTCTTAGTCTAACGCGAATACATCCGTTATGTTCTATATAATGGATGCTTCTATAAAGACCATCTGAATTATAGTAATTAAAAGGAAGGGAATATTTCTGTAGTGGAAGAAACACAGGTTTTGCCCTGAGATTTTTCATTGTGGGATGTGTTCCTGAGATCATGGAGAACCATGGAGGCTTTAAGGTCACTAGTGCTGATGGGCGGATGGGAATACACCTCTTTTCACACTTCTTTCAGTCTTTTGTTTCCTTGCTACATGGAATAAATAATATTTCACTCCATATTTGCTGTGCTTCTCATGAAAAGGTCATCAGTGCAGATCCCAGGGTCGGCACAGTGATTTCACCTTCGGGCCCTTAAATTAGGCCATTAACCCCGATCGCTCTGGGTACTGTCTGACCTTGTTTTTTCTTTTTGTTTTTTTAAAATGTAGATAGCTCTGAATCAAAACATTTGTTAAATAAATAAAACTTAAATGTACATTTTTTTATAAAAAGAGGTGTGGGTACCCTATGCTATATTAGCAGAAAATGACAGGGAAGTGCTGTAAATTAAAGTGCTGGGTTTGAGAATGGAGTGTCAGAATGCTAGTGAGGTCTGTGCTAGAGAGTGAAAGCCCAGCCAGCAGTCCTGTCCCTACTCTCCCTTCCTTTCCTCATGGCCTCACTGTTAACTTCCAGCTGTGGGTGATTAGGGTGGCTGCCTGCAAATGCCCCCATCTGCCATTTACACTCATTTATTTATCCCTACAAGAGAGGAGAGTTTAGGGTCAGAGAACTGGGTCAGCCAGCATCTGGGGTTAAGGACCCTGCTCAAGGCAATCAGCAGTGATACGATTAATATGCCATGTGATTCAAACCTATGACCTTTTGGATGACTTTAAACCCACTGAAGTACATACTGCCCTGGCATGGTGGTGATGCCCTGAAGCCAATCCTGCTGCAGTCTGAGATCCTTTGATTGGTGTGCCAGTTGTCCTACTCTGATTTGTAGACATGACCATATTTCATGACACATATTAATCCAAAAACAGTACAGGGTGCAATATGGGAAATCTGTTCGTATATGGGCATCCTGTTTGTTGTCGCAGTATTTATCATCCAGTGAGCTTCTTGCATATCTGAAAATTCTTTTGTGTTCTGGAAAGGTCAGGTGAGACATCAGAAAGTGTACTTTCTTGAAAATCATCAAAGTTCAGCCCCACATGAAACATGCCTAGGGGAACCCTTGGCGAAAGATTACCCTGCTCTGGGTCTTGGGAATGAAGAGCTACATTCTTGAGGGCTCAGAGCACACAAGGTTTTGTTTACCTGACATTTTCAATCCTTAAAAGAAAAAAATAAGCACAAAGGCAAGAAAATGTCACAGGTATGAAATGATCAGCCTGGTTAATCAAACATATCCAGTTGCTGTCTAAAACAAGTTGTAAATACTCTCCTTGTTAAGATAGATATAGTATAGACCAAATAATAGCAATGCAGTCTATGCATAACATGACCAATTCTATTTGGCCATATACTTTCTCTATAGTGATTGACAGTTTTTCCTCATGAATGCAGCAGGATGTTTTGCAGTGTTACGGTACTCTGACTGGAGATTATTACATGGGGTCCATCCTGGGACTTCAAACAGTAAACCAGCAGCTCTCAATTTTATGATTTAAACCACTAAACGCTGGTCCCTTTCTACTCCGTTCTATGAGGAGTGTTTCTATATGGTCAGATCAGTGGGGCTATAAATGAATTAGCACAGGAACAGGCTGTCTGGCATCCAGTGCACAGAGTCAAGGTCAAAGGGTCAAAGGTCAGCTGACACTGCGCCTTGTTTTTTATGCTTTTTAAAAAAATTTTGTAAAAATCCCCTTGCCCCCCTCCAGGATAATCCAGGTACTGCATGTAAAGTCACCCAGTACCATTTGCAAAAAAATTATTATTATTATTAATAATAATAATAATAATAATAATAATAATAATAATAATAAAAAACGACCAGAAATCAGTCACCTTCTTCATATTCATTTCAAGCCACTTCCTAGTGTAAAATGTAAACTAGGCCACCCTTAGGATGACCAGTAGTCTTTATTAAACGCAGTTAGAGACACCCTGCCTTGCTAAATCTGCCACTAAGTGCCACCATGGGTGAAGAAGCTCTTGCCAAGTGTCCGTTTCACAGGAAAGACACGCCTCTAATTCCTGAATACTTGCTGCGTCGGGTACATACACCTAACCGACCTGTTTATGCTGATGAATACAGAGCGAGAGGCAAGTAATTGTCCATATGAGTAGAATTTATATATGCAATAGCTAAGCGAGATATGTATAAAAATTGGACAGAATTACATGTTTTAGTCGTAGCTGTCAGGCTCCGCTTTTACAAGCTGTCTGACCTGTTCCACTGGACCTCCAGGTCCATTTCGCATTATCTTCCCCCATGAAAGCAATTCGTTCCGGCAAAGGATTGTAAATGGAGTCCATTTGGTGCCGTCTGATTTTATTTCTGAATAAAAATACCCATTCATTCTTACTTAATATCATACAGTAAATAAAGGAAGAAAGGATGGAATGACTTTTTTTTTTTTTAATGAAAGATGCTGTTGGCGACCTGGGATTTTTTTGGGTGTTCACCAGTTGAGAAACGTAGACGTGATTCACACTAAAGGAAAGGGGAGCAGAAGATGTGTGGCGGAGTCAAACAAAAGATTGGTCTTAATTCAATCTTACCCGGTCGGAAGATGTGAGGGGATACCTGCCAAAATCCATAATTAGGACAGGTAAAACATGCCTTTTTGTGCCTGTGCTGATGGGGTTTTGCTGCACTGCTGCAGCTGGCCTCCGAAGATAAAAGGAAGTGGCAGTGTCTCTTGGCGGCTCATCCTTCGATGTTACTCCTGTTTGCGAGCACAGGGATGAGAGCCTTGGCACGCTGCCGCCACCGGCATGTTCCTGTCCGTGGGAAAGAGAGACTCGCTACCTTTCTTAGTCCACTCACTCTCAGGCTGCAGAAAATACAGCGTGTAGCATCAGGGGCAGGACGCTGTGCCTCTGATTGGAGGGTCATTAGTTTAAACCCAAAAGTCCATCAGAGTGATGTCACCATTGGGTCCTTGAGTAAGGCCGTTAACCCCCCCAATTACTACAGGGACTAGCTGACCCTTCTTTCCCAATTTGGATAAAAGCATCTGCTAAATAAATAAATTTCCTTAAACTCCTCAAGATCATACCAGCTGACTGTGTCTTGCTCTCATGGGACGACACTGCATTTCTGACATCGAGAGAGAGGCCCAGCCAAACATGCTCGGCCCTTGGCCTCTACAATCTGCATACAGATTCAGCTAGACCTGTCTCACCCAGGAGCTGCTAAGCACCTTGAGCAAAATGGATTTCATTCTACAGGTAGGTTTCAAATCTCACCCATTTCCTACTTTTCTCTCAGCATGGCCATTAATGCAAACTCGAGTCAGATAAACATGGTTTTGCAAATGTGAGAGTAGTTTCATGTGGCTCCATTTAATGAGTTATCATTAGAAGTGGCCCAGACGAACCGGAACCACAGAAATACAGAAAAACAGGCCTGGGCTGATGAGCTGATCATCACTGGCTTAATCTCTTCAGAATTCTGCTGCTATGAGCCTCTCCTCCGTCAGGCTTAGATACATGTACAGTATGTAGCCCACTGTAATGAATTCCACTTTCTTATGAGTCATTGTTATCAGGGAGGCCCTATTGCAGCCTGAAGGCCAAAACTGAGAGACTGAGCACAAGTTTGTACCCTCAGGCTGCCTGCATACCGAAGGGAGACTCCTATAGCAAATACGCCAATAACTCTATGCACTTTATACCATCCCGCACTGTCATTGTGCATCTTAATTTTACTGTTACTGATATGCTTCTTCTCTGTTTTTATTGTCTTATTTCACTGCACAGATGTGGAATATATGTTTCTGCATGTGACAACATCTATGCATTTTCTGCTTCGACAAGGACAGTGTGTAATGCAAGTGATGCTGAAATGCACACTCTGGCTAATTGTCTGGTTGGTGATGACGAGCAGAGGGACCTTTCTTACAGGCCAGTGTTTAAATGTCAGTAAATCAATAGCAGATCATGTAAATGCTGTCTTCCAAAAAAAAAGTTAACTTAGTGAGATATTCTGTTTTGCTTTAATCACATTGCATTGTTTCCCTCACAGCTCAGAATCCAGTAGCTCCGCTTTGAATTCACCCTTAAAGCTTTAAAGAGAAGCCTTGATATATTTGTCATCACATGACCAGTGTTGGAACTCTTCATGTGATATAGGTCTGCTCAGCCACACGAGGGCAACGTGATCTAATTCAGTTTCATGTCGGTGTATCAGGAGACCAGTGAAGAAGAAGTCAAACTGCTAGATCCCACCAAAAACAGGGCGCACCCATTAATTGCGCCTCAGTGGGATACTGTTTAAAGAGACGTGAAACTCCTCTCTAGAGTTCAAGTCAAAGCTGCAATATCTCCCATTCCCTGACTTTGATTCTTGACCTGTTCTCTTCCCAGTCTTCAGTTGCCTCTAGCCATTCCTCTCCTGCTTTTCTCCACACCATGACATCTCTAGTTTATCATACATGCCCCTGCCAGCCTGCCCTTTTCCCATAATCCCCTGCTCCCTCGTCTAACTCTGTAATTTGTGCTTCAATTCTATTCACCAGATCATTATCCAATGGTCACATGAGACTAAGTCATGCTGCACTCTAGAGGCTCAGAAACTCATAAGCGTATCTGAAAAATGAGAAAAGTGGTGACCGACAAAGGACCGACAGAGAGACAGAATCATTCTTATGCAGTAAAACGTCTCAATGTTTCTCAAAGACAGTTGAGATTTTATGAGTATAGCTGGTTCAGAAGAGTCATGGAGGGAGCATTAACTGAAAGGTCACATTTTAAGGAGGGGAAGAGTAATATTAGCATGATTCACAATTCGACGCCGTTTCACTGTCACGCTTTGAATACTGGAATTCATGAATCAGATGTCAGAATTCTATAGTTTTGAGAAGTCTCATTAAACTTTTGGAAAAGCTACAGTATTTAAATATATAAGTAGCTATGAATTCTAGCATCGTCAAGGCTGAAAGAACCTTACTTTGATTATCTATTGTGTTAAAGAGGAGAAATAACAGAAACATCCATCCATCCATCCATCTTTCATTCGGTTATGCTGGTCATAGCCTGGGGAGATGAGTAGGGATGGGTACCGAAACCCGGTATTAAACCGGCCTCGGTGCTAAATCATTAAAGACTTAGTATCGATAATCTCTGATGTTAGTGGTTCTGTTTTCAGTAATGGAGGAATTAAAAAATATATTTTATTATTGCTACACAAAAGTTCTCTTGCACATTTCTTCCCATCGGCTCCGCTTCTGATTGCATTTTCTCTGATCTTAATCCAGAAGAGAGAGATTTCTCTTGGAGCCTGTGTGTGAGAGGCGGGGCAGGCTGCGTGTGAGGGGCGGGTCTAAAAAAACCCCTGCTTTTAGTGACGATGGCGGAGAGATCAAAATGTTCAAAAGTGTGGTTACATTTCACTGGAGTTGATGCTGAGAATGCTCATTGCCACAAGTACAAGTCTTTTGCATGTAAAGGAGCAAACACAATGAATCTGTTGAAATGTCTAGCAAAAGTCCATCACATGCATGTGGACAAAAGCACAGTGTTCGGTTGCCTGGCTCACAGTTCTTCTGTTGTTGCCCAAGGTGTGTTATGTATGCTTAGCAGCCTGGTGCCAACACATGGAGTAAACAAAATCATACGAAAATGAATTAATGATTAACAGTAACCATTAACCAGCTGATTGTTATATGTATATTCATAAATTCAGTCGTCAGAGCACATATGTCATTCTGAAATTCATTTTGAGTTTCAGATCACAGATTTAGTGACTTGGTGTGAATCTCAATATGGGTACTTGACCATACTTGTGTTTTCATGTGCCTGTTTTATGTGATCTTCCATCACTGAAGACCAGTTCAAATACTAAGAACACAAGTACACGAAGATGGTAAAAATCCCTGCATGCTGTTCTTGAGCCACCCCAAATATCAAGGATGCATTGGTTGCATCATCTCTGAATGAGACAAATACCATGATTCATTGTGGCCCAAGTTCGTTCTTGGAAGGCAAGTTAGCAAGACCAGTCTTGCCAAGACCACAAGTACAGTCTTTGCGTTCTTGCTATTGAGATTTACCCCTGGACAAAAGGTTACCACACAGTAAAATTACCGTCGAAGTTTATCACATTCGTTTTACATTTCCATCATCACAAAATCAGCCTATATTGGTGAATTGATGAAAATATTGCTGTTTCTTTTGCTGTAAAAAATTGTTTTGCAATTTTTCAATTATCACATTATAATATATAACAGTGACTTGTTCAAAGCAACGTTGTTGCAGTTTGCAACTCAAGAATGTTAATTTATACACAGTACATATGAAAAAATAAAGCAATGCTAATTCTGTTCTTAATTTGTTTCTTTTTCTCTCTTAAATAAAAAATACCGATAAAAATACCATTGAAGTACTGGACTGATAAACAGTCTAAATGGTACCCATCCCTAGAAGTTATGGACACCATAATTGTTTCTCAGTGGTGATAAGGGTTCACTTTCTCATGCTTCAAAAAAAAAAAAATACAAGACCTACTTCTTTATACAGTAGATTAAAAAGAAAACATTTGAAAAAAATCAGCCAAAGCCAGCAGACACACAAACTTTTCTTTGCTTTTAAGTTGTGTGTAAACACAGCTGACATAACTATTTTTTACTGCCCCCTTGTTTGAAATGTAAAGGTGGGAGGTGTCTTTTCTTCCTGATAGCGGCTTTTTTTTTGAGGGGGGGGATTCAAAAGCCATCGATACCCTGGAGGCCTCATTAAAAATAAGGACGGAGCATGACCTGCCAGTCATTTGAAAGGCTACTATAGACACTGAAGATGAAAATAACTCTTCAGATTTCTGAGGCTTCTACGTCTGAACTCCGTTTCCAGATGGCATATGCATTGGATAAGCTGTCTTTTTATCATAAATGTCTGTGATTTTTTTGAGAATTTTAGGATAAAAATGGAATGCTGCTGAATACTCAGCAACAGTCACATTTGGGTGAGAAGACATGAAAATCCTAGTCATAGTATACCAGTGTGACTTCATTGTTTTTACCCATAATCCTCCGATTATCTCTCTTGACTGGGTTCTATTGTGAAAGTGGACCCATACGGTGCAGTTTGAAATGGAGTGCTCTGAGCAGATAAGTCAGGCTGGGAAATGTGTGCTTAGAGAGGGCTATTTAACTCTTTGACTGGCTGGGAGAAATGTAGCCACTCAAAAGTGAATCTCTTTCTTCTTTTCAATTCATGCGAGCAACTTATTGGCAGTACTAATTTTGAGCTGCAGTATATTGATAAGTGTGGCTGAAGCTGAGAGCTAATGGCTAATTGTCTCGATGCACTTTGGCTTGCTGTTGTTACGCAGACATTTCTGCCATGGTTGGACAGGTCGTATTCACCCTTCAATCATTTCCTCCTCTGCAAAGCTCCTCTGTTTTCAATTTAAACACATGGACGCCCTGCAGCAGATGATGAAAAGGTTAGGATTAGGGTTATAGATGGCATCAACACCAGAGGATCTCAAAACACCTGGTTTCTGTTGAGCTTGCAGACCATATAGTCAAATTCCTCTGTCTTGGTCTTTACTCCACTGCCACCCATATGATGTTGCGATGCTATGTTGCTCACACCCAGGACATACCAAGGGCCCGCCCAATCATTGCAGGCACTCCTGGTAACAAACGTAAATACTCCCTCAATGTAAATGTTTCCTAAAGCACTCTCAAGGTTGTGACATGTAGCCCATTTTCCTATCATTCATGCTCTGATCTACTTTCAGATGGGGGTGGGGGGCGTTGCAAAATGGAGATGGTTTGAACAGAAAGCGAAAGTCACATGTAGTATACTGTCAACCTGATAGAGCACACACCCAGAATCAGTCGAAGCCCTAGGCAAGCTTCAGCACCGGTGATCCCCGTCCAAAGCAAAGTAAAACAGGCTTGTTAATTTTGCAACCTCTCAGAAGATGGCGCCCTAGGTGGTTGCCTATGTCACCTAATCGGTTGAGCTGCACTGCTTACACCTCCCCTTGTAACTAACTCAGTGACTACCCAAGAGGTCCCACCATGTCTACCTGCTTATTTAAACACCAGCTGTTAGTCATTATACTGTCATTTGTTCACTCATAGGCTGTTCTCCTAATTATTTAGTAAGTGAAATTTACATCACTGATTTGGACCTTCAAAGGGCCATGACGTCTGGCTAAGAGCGATGCTGTAGCTAGGTAACAATATACATCTTTCTGGAATAAATGAGACTAATTGTAACTTGGTGTTTGGAAGTGGGAGATGAGGAGAAACCATAGTGTGGTTTTGGCAAACCTTTATCCACTCCTGCCCGACCATATCAATCCATCGATTTATCCACTCACAGAGATTTGGGTCCAAGGCAGCCTGGTCAGATATGAGTGTTGGCAGGTCATCTGTTGGTTTCTTCCACAGGCACGCACAGGAAAAGTCCAAACTGGAGCCCTGTATTCCCATTTTCCAAAGAAACCCGGATTCAAGCCAAGAGTTAGTTGGTGAGCTGTCAATAACGTTCTCCTCAATGTTCAACATACAAGAGGCAATGGAGTCTTGGAATTGTTAGAAGGATGCGGCTGCTTCTCTTGGATGTGAAGCTAAAATTCAACAAGAGAACCCATAATGACCAAGGTCCCAGGAGACGGGACTTCTGGGATTGTTGGACGTATCCGCTCAAGCTGCCAGGCCTCTGACTTATTTCTGAACTTGGGGAGCACATTTTAAACTCCACAATTAAAAAAAATATTCTCTTCTACTCTCCACTGCTGTTAAGGCTCTGAAGGTGGATTTGGGGTTGAGCTTCCCTTTGCCAAGACGTGAAGATGGAGAAATCGCCGCGGACGATTCTCTGAATTCTGCCGGCTGCCTCAGGGTTCCAACACAAATGGCGGCAACGAGCTGTTCTAGATCAGCCAAATACACTCAGACCCAGTCTGGCAAACCCGTTACATCATAGCCAGAACAAAATAAGGGTGTCTGTTCTCTCTGTTCCTCCAGCTAAAGGCTGTTAGTGCTGGAATATCCAAAGCTGCTTGACATTTAACTATGTGAGTAAAATAGCAGATTTTGCCCTCTGTGTTTTGGTTGCCCAAACTATGTACAGTAAACATCAACACATGACCTTCGCCAGTAAAGACTTAACATTACGGACATAAGTCATTATCCTTCTTCATTATCTTATCATTTATTTAAACAAGATTTTTTTTCTCAGAAACTGGATTAGTAACGTGTTTATTGGATGCTGTGATTCCCTTCTCAGTGTGATATTGATTTAATTATACCAGCTTATTGTTGCCTGCAATCCTGTACAAATAATTTAATTGCAGTTGTATTTCATTCTGTGCAATTAACTCCCTGAAGTGTTTTGTAATGTCCTGCTGTTAAGGCCTCTCTGTTAAATAAAATGTGCCAGCCTACACAATCAGGGCTGTTTACTGGTACCTTTTGTTTATGGAGCTGAATGAAATAGTTATGAACATCTTTAGGGTATTCAAATAGGAAATGGGTTCAAGTGAAATTAATATGTACTCATGAAGGCATCCAAACTGCCCCTATCCCAGAAATATACATAATCTTGTCTGGGTCATTTGGTTCAATAAAAAGCACAAATTAACATTTCTCTGCTTGATGAGAATTTTTTTTAAATTATTTATCAGGTTCTTTTATCCAAAGCTATCTACAACTTAAAAAGCAGGGTCATGCAGTCCCTGGGGCAATTGGAGCTAAGATCCTGACTGTGAAACCACTCTGCAGACCTGGGGATTTGAACCAGTGACCTTCCGAATACCAGTGTCTTAACCAACTAAGCTACGCACTGCCCCCATGTAAATATGCTACTTCACCTCTTAAGGGTTAGACCACTCCGGTGTGCAAAATCCTCCATGTGAAGTCGAATGACACCAGTCATATCCCTCTACCATGTAGTTAGAAACCCTGTTTTCAGAATCAAGTGGAGTCACTTGTCAGGGGGAACATCCCAGAAAAACAACCTATTCCTCCCTCTGCTGACCATCCCAAAGCTGAGTTTTGATATATAGAATATACAGCTCTGGAAAAAATTATGCAAAATTTTCAGTTTCACTCATGTCTCAATTTATGGGCATGCGCCTGTGTAAAATATACATGTTTTTTGCAAACTCCGGCCTGGCTCTTTCCTGCTTCTCATTGATGAAGGGCTTCTTCCTTGCTTTGTGGGACTTCAGTCCTGCTTCTAGGAGCCTGATATTAACTATCCTAGCAGTGCACTTCACACCACTTAATGTTTCCCATTCCTTTTGAAGGCCACTTGAGGTCATTCTCCGATTTATGAGGCACTGCCAGATACATTGACAGTCATCGCTGGCATAGGAAAGTTGCTTCTGCCCTTTACCTGGCTGGTTTTGATTATTGTCAGTGTCTCCTGCTTCATCTTGTTCTTGTGTACTGCTGTCTTAGAAATTTTGAGCCTGGAAGCAAGCTGTTGCACTATGTAAACTTATGTCAGCAGGACCAGGATTAAACTGGGATCTAAAAATGCAGATTTTGAAAAAAATATATAGAGTGGTCTCTTAATTTTTTCCAGAGATGTATGTTGTCATTTGAAAGTGGATTTGGATATCGTTCAGTGGACATGAATTTAGGATAATTCAACCTAAAAGCTCAGTGAGATCTTCATTATAAATGTTTATTCACACTCATTGTTTGACATCGGTAGTAAGAGTATGTTAATACCTTGTTACACACACGTTCATTGCATTGAATGACATGTTTATAACATGCACTGAATTTGAAGCACATTTAATCAAAACAAATGTTTTCAAAAATAATACAAGTGAAAGACTGGATAAGAAAACAGATAGATGGATATTCATTCATTTGATAGTTTCGAGCACTGAAATTTAATCTAAAAATAGAGCAATATGTACAGCAGCCAGTCTCCGGGCAGCTGAGGCACAAACGCTGCAAATTCATTTATTATCTGTTTCCTTTGCAGTGTGGAAAGCGGGAATCTGGCTCTACAGCTGCAGATGAGGATCGGGTCTCGGTGTCAAGTCCCGGCCAAACTTAGACGGGGACCGTCGCCGTGATTCCTAACGCTCTTATGGACATTAGCGCCCCCCGAAGGGACCCTGTTGGATTGGCTGTAATTTGTTTTATGTGCTTTCAGCTGGGGATATTGCTTTCACTCTGGTACCTCAGAAGGAAATTGATGTTAATTTCCCATCCCAGCACTTATTTGTAAAACCCTAGGTTGAAACAGAATAAGCGATCAGCTCCGTGGGCACCATCCCACTTATACACAGCACCATGCAGTTTGTCCCCTGTGCTCAAATGGCTAATTAGGGATTTGACCCCACATCTCACCTGGTCCTGGCACTCAGCATTTGACTTCCTAGGGCTCCCAAACCTTTGAAATGCCTCCATCGAACTGAAAAGGCTTGAACTAAGCGCCCCACATATCATCTATGTCACATTTTAGGATACGTATATGAACCCACCCATGTTCTGCTTGTGCTTCAGGCTCCTGGAGGCAGGATGGATTCTGTGACATATATGGGTGTGGCCTATGCTCTGCTGGCTTATAAAGATCTGCTTGGAGACCTGGCCCCCAGATGGACCCCAGCTTTGACCACCATTTACACCTGACTTGTATTAAAACAGACTGATTTTATCTGCCCACAGTGGTGCGACTGAAGTTCGAGTCTCTGTCCTGGCTCGTGTGTGATGTTTGCAAGCTCTCCCCACGTCGTTGTGGGGTTTCCTCTAGGTAGTCTAATTTCTTCCCACAGTCCAGAAACATGCTGAGGTGACTTGACTTTGCCAAATAATGAAACTTGAATGTGTGTTTGCCTTGCAGTGGGTAGGTGCGTAGCTTCCATGATGGGCTCTGGGCCACTGTGACCCTGCATAGGAGAAGTGGCAGGAAGAGCCCTTGGCTATAAAGGTGTCACTTCAGTAGCTGTTTCCTGTTCCTTCCATCACATGCAGAAAATCATGAGAGTACAATATCATGGATACTAAAGAGACTAAAGATACCCTGCCCTGCCTCATCCCCCTGTTTCCACGCCCGCTATCGTTTGTCCTACCTCTCATTCCAGCCCTCATGTAATTCACTCCAACTGCCACTTGTTTGATCCCTTGTTAGCCCTGCTTATAAGTACTTCCCTGTTTGTGTTAGTCAGTTCCGTCATTGACGTGAGTTTCCGTCGTTTATGCCTGAGTCTTTCCCATTTCATTCCATCGTGATTCTGTTTGTTTTTAGTTCTGTTAAGTTTTCCCTTTCTGTTGATAAATTCCATTTGTTTGCCCCTCGATCCCGATCCCACATCCTCAGTTCCACCTCACGCCATGATACTGATAGAATTTATACAAATAGCATTTACACTTAGCAGCTAATTTATGAGATATACTGACTTGTCAATGCAAACAGCGAATCATGTGATTGTAACTGAATGCATACAAAACGAAGTCAAGTGGTCCATTTACTGTTTGACGAAAACATATAATCTAAGAGCTTAAAAGTAGTTTGACTATTACTGCCAGACATGGTGGTTCCAACATCTCAGAAAGAGAGATTTTCATATGCTAAAGGCTCCAAGGTTTACTGAGAATGGTCCCAATGAATAAAAATCATATGGAATTATTGTGGCGGAAAACACACTTTTATTGAGAGATCAGAAGAGAATTGCTAGACTCGCTGAAGCTAACAGGAAGGCCACAAGTGCAAAAATGACAGCTCAGTACATGGTGTACAGAAAGACTGAAATTACAACTTGTACCTCAAAGAGATTCTGGAGATGAAATTGGGTCTTAGCCAAGTGTGCCTAACACAGTGGCCAATGTGTATCTGTAAATGGTTAAGCAAAGGGATATATAGAAATACACACAGACACAATGGTAAACAGTCAGAAAGTAACTTTAAAAGGGAGATGAAATAGAGATGGAACTTTGATTAAAACCTCAGTACCAGTGAATAAACAGTTTAATAAGGAATGTGCTGATACACTGCCACCATCGGAAGCAGCCTTACGTTCTTCTGAACCTCAGTGACCCACATTTGCTTTGTTTGCTCAACAATTTACAGACAGGCAGCCTCCAGCTGACACTGGTTTTATTAAGCTGACCCTGGACACTGTGGTGTTACATCACTGGGGGCATTGGAGAGACCCCTCCCCCCTCACAGGCATGAAGACATAGAGAATTGCCCATCGACGACCTTGATCTGGGACTAGTGGGTAATTCGCTTCAGCTTGTCGATGAATGGAAAAAAAAGAGCCTATAATTCATTGAGATTGTTTGCCTGACCATTCTTATCACAATCGAGAAAGCATCCTCACCACAAATAAGGACTCCCAGAATTCCCATAGATTCCCACGGCCATGTGAATCTCCATTCTCTGGTGCCAAGAACAGCAATGTCTTGGCTCTGATATATTTTCAGGTTAACATCAACCTACAAGGGCCTCAACAAGCAGTATAATTGTGTTCCTGGCCAAAACATGACAGCTGTAAGACATGGTGAAGGGTTTATTTTCATACGGCTTCCCACCCAGGGATCCCACCCAAAATGTCAGAATTTAAAAACCAGGCCTCAGCTGAACGCCATGGGCGGCACAAGGCCTACTGCCTGTCCACTGCTGGCTGTCCTGAACGTGGCTGAACAGAAGAGCCTCCACCACTGTTAACTATGCAGCTAACACCTACACATTTATGCCCAGATGATAAAAGGCTGAAAAGGGGAGACATGGGTGCAGGGTAGCTATTTGATCCTAGCCCCCCAGAAGATTTTATATCACTATTTTTGTTACCCAATTTACCTTATGGGCTCAAATAATACAGTATTTTATTGTTACTTATGTATTAATTAACCACAAACTGGGTCTTAAGTTACATAGTGATCTCATGTTAATTCATCCTTAATGAATTGTGACACATGCTTTATCCCAAGCAGTTACTATATATTTCTTGCTATATCTGTTACTCCTGTTAACCATTGTGAACTATTGAAGGAACTACTAAGGAACTACTGAATGAACAAATAATGAATAACACAAGCGAAATACTGATTTAATGTTTGTTTATTATTAATGAATTCTGATGCATCTTATCTCAAGTAGCAACTATATTTTTTTCATGATTTGTTCATAATTTGTACTTTTGTAGTAACTGACTTATTTCAAAGTATTTTTATAGCCACGTAACTTCGACTGTCATAATGATATACACTGCCCGGCCAAAAAAGTCGCCATTTGAATTTATATCAGCAAAGACTTAAGAGCCAATGACTGGATCATTATTACAGCTCAGCAACGTTATGCAGCAATCACGTAAAGTCAGCTGAGTACCTGAATCTACTGAATGGCCAGGTTACACCTCCATCCATCGTCAATGGATTTTTTTCTTCCCTGTTCGCATGGGCATATTCCAGGAGAAGAATGCCAAGATTCATTGAATTCGAATTGTCAAAGAGTGGATCAGGGAGCATGAGGAATCATTTTCACGCATGACTTGTTGACCACAGAGTTGTGACCTTAACCTCATTGAAGGTCTTTTGGATGTGCTGAAGGAGACACACACACACACAAACACACACACATGTACTGTACTCTCATGCACACACACACACACACACACACACACACACACACACACACTGCAGTAGCCACTGCATGAGCCAAGAAAATAATAATTATTATTCAGAAAAATAAAGTAGTCATTGCACAACAATAATGTACAATATAGTGCTGAGGAAGTTACTCACAAAACTAATTCATTACAGAGAGATGTGGAAATTTCTTGTCCAGAAAGTGCAAAACCAGTCCAAGGGTTTATCTCAAGCAATCAGGTGAGTACTCTGCAACCTTGACTCTGTACTCAACTGATTGGTTGAAACAAAACCTTGGTTTGGATTTGTACTTTCTGGACCTGAACTGTCCGCCTCTGTAATGTCTTTGCACATGTGTTGCCAGGCTCATGTCCATGACATTCTGAAATACTGAAGTCATGCCATGTTCAGTTCCTGTGGTTAGAATTGGTATTAAACCATGTTATCAGATTGGGGGCCTCCTGTTACAAGAATCACTGGAAGCAACAGAAACCCAAATCCCGTTTCTTTATATATTTGTGGAGGAGTGTTATTTTAAACTCAGACATGTATTCCATTTTGCTGAGTCGGCCCCGTCAGAGGCAGCCAGTGCTTTTGGGAATATTTTATTGGAACGCTTAGCCAGATTAGCTGGGATGTAATGCACACCTGGGTGTGACTTTAATGGGACATTCCGGGGAACTTGGCGACTCAGACGAGGTCTCCGGTGAAGAGCAGGTAATTGTCTGGATTGCCGACTCGCCAGGTTAATCCATTGAATCGTGAAATACAATCTAGTTCACAGTCTCTCCTCAACTTGGTGTGTCCCGGCCCACAAAGCACAGAAGCGCAATATAATTCGGCAATGGTGGAAAAAGTACTTAATTTTCATAAAAGTACAGATATCACACCAAAATGTTAGCTCAAGTAAAAGCAAAAGTAAAAGTCACCCAGTATAATAGGCTCCTACTGAAATGAAAGTAATATCTGGTTTTAAAAGCACTTAAATTAAAAGGAGAATTACTATACATTCAAACCTATAGATCTTACAAAAAGCAATCCTTTTGAATCCAGTCAAGACATGCAGGTTTGAATATAGCTTTGTAAATTACAGTACAAAACAATAAGGAAAACTGAGTTGCAGGAGAATAAGTAGATATGTGCTTTTTATTCAGAGAAAGCGGGAAAATTGCCAAGCCTGCAGGTGGAGATTAATGGAATGACTTTTTCTATTCTGTAGAAAATGAAAGTTCAAACTACGGGCCAGATTTAATAATGAATTACAAACATTTCATGGGCCGGTACTTTTAAACCTCTTATAAGTGGTGAATGAGCCGATCGACCAATTAGATCATGCTTCTGACTTTAAATAATGATAAAGTTTTTAATATCAGATGAAAATTTCTGTATGTTACTGTTAGCCTATATGGTGCATCTCTATATATTGTTTGTTCCCTCGTCATAAAGACGAGATGTAATGCAAAATAATAATGAGAGAAATTGAGAGAAAATTGTGATCATAGTCTTTGTAGAAATACAAGTGTAAGTGTAAGTTGCAACAAATTAAAGTACAAATCCGGAAAAGACCTACTTAGGTACAGTAACAAAGTATTTGTACTTTGTTACTTTACACCTCTGGTTTTTAAACTGTATGTCAGACGGCTGACCCTGTGTCAGACCCCAAGCATCTCCCTCTCAGCTCCATCTCAGTGTATATGGCTTAAAAACCAGAGCAAGAGGGCTACACTAATGCAAACACATTCCGAGGTACTGGTACAAATGGCAAATAAAGCTCTGTTACAATGAAGTAGGTTGGACCTTCAACATGGCTGGCAGACTATTTGGGGGGGGGGCATTTGGGAATTCACTGAACAAGCCCAGAACATCAAAGCCCCTGGGGGGGGGGCTGCCCTGAGAGCAGTGTGATTCAATTAGAAGCTGTGGCCATTTAAATTGTAATTGATCTGTCCGTGCCTGAATTTTTCATACTGTGGCCTTTTCGAGATGCATACTTCAAATTCCAGTCCGAGCCAGGGGGCAGACCAATGCAGAGCACACGGTGTCCACGGGGGACGGGTGCCACCTATGTGATTGACTCAGGCAGTTACAAGGGGCTGGTGGCTGAGGGATATTTTTATATCAGGGGTGTTCAGTTGGCTGAGAGCTGTACCTGAAACCCCAGTTCGTTACCCTTTTCCTGTTTCAGATATTTCCTGTCTTTGAATTGATCTCAGTTATGTTAATTTTTTAAATATGTCTCCTGTTTGAGCCCCTACAGAAATGCAGAAAAGTCGCAATGCTGCATTTTGTGATAATGATGTTGTACCTATAGCTGCAGACTCTCTGGCTTCTTGGGCCCTGAAGTGCTTTGATGCACTGTATTCCAGACAGAAGTTGTTCCTTAAAACAAATTTTTACTTGGTTACATCGCTTCAGTTATTCGCAGAGATTGCATCCCTTGATTATATTTATGTATGTATGATATGCAGTCTGCTGTGTAGCTCAGAGTAACAGGTACAGTCTTCAAACGGAAATGCGGCTGGTTGTGGATGCCCTGCTTTTGTCCCATTTTTGATTGAGGTTCTGCTGGGTGTTTTGCATTTCTCCAGGAAAATGTCCTTTGAAAATTTTGGGAAAAAAGATCCAGATAAACAAGAAACTTAAACGAAACAGTGTGCCTAAATTTTGTTTTCTGGATAGTTTATAACAGAGATTTAAGGATTCTTCTTCACCTGAGGCTCACATACCCAAGTATGATGGTTTGCCAGCCAAGGTGGGACTGGCCACATACTGACAC
>JAODJW010000001.1:18566943-18582667 GCA_026777045.1 Hyperopisus bebe
ACTTTTACTCAAGTGTGATCCTGGCTGAATACTTTTACTTTCACTTGAGTAACATTTTTGAGTATTTTTTATACCTCTGGCCCAGGGTTGGTTCCTGCCTGTGCCCCTGGTTCCCAGAATAGGCTCCGCCCCCCCGCAACCCCAGTTGGGATTAAGCAGTTACGGTGATGGACGGATCGAAGATATCAAAAACCATTTTCATTGGTCTATCAGATGTTAAACGCTATCAATAGACAGAGGAGAACGGGCATATTCTTTCTAAAGTAAAAAGCGAGTAAGAGGCATGAAAAATTGGACATTCGTGGTTTTCATTAGACAGCAACAATATGAAACTTAAGGTCATTAAAAAGCTTTATTTTACTTTTATTAGCTAGATTGGTAATTTTTTTGTGAGATATAGATTCATACTGTGGCAGGATGTCTGGCCAGAACAGCAGGCATCTGAAAATCAAATAATTAACTAGAAGCCCTTTTAAATAAACAAAATTGGACTGAACTGTTACATGCAAAATAAATAAAATGCTCAAAGAAAATGCCATTATTTTAAAAACCACACGACCCCAACACACCACACTGTGAGCCCAAGTTACCTGCATCTACCCAGCCGATGCTGTTTAACCATAACAAGGTAATTAGTGCAACTGGCTCAGTTGGGTTTCGTTAGTCAATCTGTAGGCACTGGGTAGATCAGCACTGATCCACCTACTGTAGGATCACAATACATAAGCTATTTATTGTTTATTTATACATTCTATTTATTGTTTTATACATATTTGTAAACATAAGCATGGTGACTTTATGTAGGTTCAGAATCGTTGTTCAGGAGTCAGGTCATCTATTGCCAAGGAAAACATAGCAGAGGAATCACTCTGCTTTTGTTATGATGGTTTCTAAGCTACTAAAAAATAAAAAGCATCTCCTGCAGCAGAAAATATAACACAGCAACACTTGGCTCCCATCAGCCTGCGACAGAAAGCAGATCCATGCCAGAAAAAGCTTCCAAACTGTAATTATTATAGGGCTCGTTGAACTGGAAAGGAGAAATTTCTGAAGAGTCAAGCTTGATGTTACCATTAATTACAGCGATAAAGTGCTCTGGGATGTATTTCCTACATTCTAGGAAGCATTTTAAGAGTGCTGAGGAAAACCATCTCCATAATCTCACTAAAATAAACTCCAAAATATTTATTTTCGAGCTTTGAATTTCGAAGAGTTTAATCAAAGAAGATATAAATATTATGTCATTAGACGCTTTCCGGCCTGACTGCGGAAACTCCTTGCAGCTTTACCGTTGGCCAGTGATCCTCAGGAAGGATTGTAGCTGGCCGTCAAGACAGGCTGTTAATCCTCCATCTGGACGTCACACAGAGAGAGGACTGAAGGTAGGAGGCTATAATCTTTTTCAAGGTTTGCCAGTCTATGTATAAATTGTCTTGTTTGGTTTACTGAACAACTTCAGTGAGTTTCAAGTTAATTAGAGAGAGACTGTCTGAATGTTTGTTGGTAATCACTGTCTGAGCATATACATCTATAAATCTAATGATTTTGCTCACAACTGAGCATGTGATTATTATTTTTGAATCTGTCCAAAATCTAGATGCCTTATTAGCTGGCAGGAGGGTAACAATAGCTTTGTGTCTGGTTTTGCATCTCCAGTGCACTTGGCCTGCAGTCCCATCATTATAAAGGTCTCTGAGAATGACACCCATTTGACCCAAGATATGCTGATCATCTAGGACTATAAGCAGAGCCAGCTGGGCTGATTTCAGAGGAATTGTTAGAGGAGTACTTTCTATTGAAATACTGACATCCACTGACCGAAAGACCAATCAGTTTACAAAGTTTCTTTGAGTTTAGCCATTTTTTTAATCTGGCTTTTGCCCTCATTCTGCTCTGTGATTAAAAAACAGGCCCTGATTAATTCCTTAACAATAAAGTTCCTTTTCCTTCAAACCATCTCTATGACCTACAGCCTGCCATGTTAGTGTTTACCGAAAGCCATACGACAGGCTTTGAAGCGATGCCAACGGACGCTGAGCCCCTCGATCGATAAGCATCAACGCTTTCCAGCCAATGTGGCCATAAACAAATCACAGGCTGCTGTAACACGACCCGCGGACTGCTTTTAAATCACAAAGGCGGTAACTTCCGAGCTTCTGACAATTTCACGCTCTGTCGTTGGACTGACTGATGTCCTCCTGTTCTAACTGTCATCTGTGGAGGTCATGCCACGTGATTATTCTTCCTGTCACACTGCCCCCAGTTCCAGAAGAATCCCTGGTAAAGCAGGAAAGGGTGGTAAAATCTGCCATGAAAGTCATACTGTATGTTTGGCATCTGATGGGCTGGGCTGGGGGCCCACCAGAGGTACATCCCCACAGCAAGCTATCCATTAATCAGTGAACTTCAACATGATAAACAGCCTTCACAGTAGAAGTCATATGAGATGCATCTCAAAGGTCAATCTCAGCTCATACGGCTTCTTCTCTTATCCTAAATTCCCTGGATGTTTAAAAAGCCAGAAAACGTTATTCTTAGGAGTGTTCATATTTATTTGAGAAAAAATATTTGTTTTATGACAATTATTTTAGTACAGTTCATGGTTCGATTTTTGTCAATATTTCAAATGAAAGATCATGCGGTTAACATGCCCAGGGGCATTGGAACCAGGATAGACCTGTACCCTCCGATAGAATTTAATTTGTATTCATTCATTCCCCCAATTAAGACTGTTGTATTTAAATTAAGTTGTGACCCTTCCATAATAAATTTTCTCCTGTGTTGGACTGTGTTGCAGGCATCGCATTTAGAATGAATGTGCATTTACAAAGACGAATGAATTTTGATTAGTTCTAACTGTACATATCACCGATTTCTGGCGTTTTCAATTTACGTTTGAGTATAACAGAATTTACCAATCACCACTTCTTGTTTGCATTTTTCACCACTGGCCCAACTTTTGTGGAAATGGGGTTGTGTTATTTGTATTGTATTATTAAGCTTTCAACACAAGTAATTAATTTCCCCTCCGGTTTCCCTAATGAACCTGAAATTTGTTTGCTCTTCCTTATCTTTCCGCATTAAATCGGTAGATATTTTTTCAATTACTACATCGCTCGACGAAGACAGGCGGTAATTAGCGGTGTGAGTGAAATTATAATCGCGGCTCCCCGTCGGATCCCTCTTCGGGATCGCATACCGATCGTGCTTTAGGTTCACAGGGACACCGCTTCGCGTGTCGGTCAGAGAAGGCGTCTGTGCCGCCCTATAATAATCAGCTAATTTGCTAATGTGATGGCTTGGCTGCGCAGCACGATAGTGAGGAAAGTGTTCCTCCCAGCGTTAATATAGCCGTACAGGGCGAATGAGATTTGCCCCCGGAACATTCTGGAATCATCTGCGGCACACAGCCAGCCAAATGAAGTCCTCATTTAAAGTCGGGTGCGCTAATGACCTATTAACTAAACAGCTGCCTGGTGTTTAGCGGTGAGAGCTATCGTTGGTTATGGACAATCTGCAATTATCAGTGCGGTGGCTTTATTAATTTTTGCACAGGGAATCTAGTTTGCAGATGTTTTATAGCATGTTCGCTATTTTTTCGGTTGTAGGTAGAAAGTGCATTCACCTGGAGAGTGAAACGAGAATTTTGGGAGTCGGTTTAATCGAGCTCTCCGCCGTATCTCTGCCTTACTGTATCTCCGTAATTCCGGCGCCTGCCAAGATTTCATTTTCGTGTGTCGCGTTGAGGATCTAATAAAGAGTCCATGAATACAGAGCACGCGAAAAGCGGAGATGGCAGCTCCGGGGGTGCCGGCCGGAGAGATGTTTTCGCATGCATTAATTTTTCATCCTGGCGCTGACTTAAAAAAAAAGCTCGATGATAATGTGGTTCAGATGAGACTGGCAGGTTCGCCCGACCCAATTAACGGGCGAGATCAGAGACTCCCTGTTAGGGTAGGAGGGTCATTAATGCCAGTCCTGGCATTTAGTTAACGGAAATTAGGGTGACCATACTTCCTGTTTTTCCTGGTCTTGTTCTCATTTTTGGAACCTAAAAATGCCTGAAATGTCTGGGATTTCACTTTGTTTCATGTTGACATTTGCTTTCTATTGTCAGAATACTTTCTGTGTGTATATTTACGTTGTTTTGACGCAGTGGTGTCAAACTCCAGTCCTGGGGGGCCGGAGCCCTGTGTAGCTTAGTTCTTTTCCTGTTCCACCACAAATGATTCAGCTCAAAAGCAGTGTGGTAATAAAGCACAAGTAGGTGCATGTAGTTGATTCAGGTGTGTTAAATGAGGGGAACCCCAAAAATGTGTGGGGCTCCAGCCCCCCAGGACTGGAGTTTGACACCCATGCTTTGATGCTTTGCAGCCTGCCTCCACTGTCCTCTTTGCAAAGCAAAATATCTATGTAAAACTGCAAGGACTGTGTGACATATTGGTTAGCCCATTATATAAACAGTACCAGCACCCTGTGGGTGGGGGGAGGGGTCACTGTTTGAAACATAGGCATTACACTGGGGGTGCTCAGAAACATCAAATCTGCCCCTACTCATAGTTACTGCCTGTATGAAACAACTAGAAAGTATGAGTAAAATTAGCCTGCAGGTGGAGCAGTGGTTAAAAACACCTACTCATTAATCCAAACATCCTACTGCTGGGCCCTTGAGCCTGATTAGCCTGCGTGAAATAGCCAGCTATATAAATGAGTAAAAAACATGGATAAATACATGAGTTGAACAAGCACACGTGTTGATTACCCTCTCTTTGTTACACAGCTGTGCCACACCGGTGGCCCGTTTGAAGTCATTTGCATAGAAATATTGCTCTGGTTTCAACAGCCGGAGCCCGCAGTTGGTGCCCAGCAGCCCAGATGACCATATGATACACCCATGACTTTAATTTGGCATTATAAGGTCTGCTTACTGAGCTAACAACTGGCTGTTGGTGGTCCAACTGGCTGTTGGTGGTCCAGGTGGTGCTGGTGACCTGGGAGCCATGGCCTCGCTTCCGGTGGGCTGTCCTCCTCAGTTCATCCTCCTGGGCTGTGCTGCCAACACGCGGAGCACTGCCCACCAGGCTACAGACATGGCTGTGCCAAGAAGGGCTGGCGGTCCTGCATGCCCGGATCAGGACGGACAGATTCGGTGTTCTGAATTACTGAGTCCATCTGGGCCTGATTCGGATTTCACAGGGTCATTATTTCAGAATAATCCGCTGTCGCTCTTCTATCTCACACACGTGCCTGTTTTAATAATTAATTGGCTGGCTGTTCTTCACGCCTCTCTCCTAGACCCGCCCTTGCTCCCGCTGTGGTGACTCTACTCCGCTGCTCTCCCTTGGTGGGGTTTACTCCAATCATGGCTGCCCTTCCAGCTGGTAAAATTGTTTTGACATTTCCGTCGCCGCCAATGGCCCACGTCTGACGCAGGAAATGCATATCACACTCTAATTCCCTTTCCAGTCTTCCTCAGTGAGCCTCATCGGTCGCCTGGATTGGCAGTTGGGGACGGTGACGGACCCTGACTTGCCTTAGCAAAGAACAGCTTGTGTAAGTTGCACATATTAATGAAGCTCCGCTCGCAGTTAGATGACGGAACCTCAGCATGCTAGGGGACTCTCTTGCTGAGGCACAGGGGTTGGATCAGTAGGTGAAATCCCATCCCAAGAAGCCTCAGTCTCCTCCACCTCGGCGCATAAAGCTTTGCCACGATACTGGCAGACACACGTTGCATTCCCTGATATCACCGTGGTTCCCGTCTCCATGGTAATTGGCCAGTTTCACATCACAAAGTTAAAAAAAAAACAAAGAACACAGCTTTTCGTACATACTAGTACTGCTGTATCAGATGCCATGTCTGTTCTGTTTGTTTGAGTAACACATGACGGGACACAAATAATGTACTATTATGATATTATGTATTAATTAGCCAAAAGTTAAGTCTGTTACAAACTGATCTCATGTTTTTTCATCATTAATGAATTGTCATATCTTTTATCTCAAGCAAGCACTATGTTTGTTACTATATCTGTTATTATGTAAACCTATATAAACTACTGAAGGAAGCAGTGTAGAAACAAATAATAACACATGTAAAATACTGATCTCAAGTTGTTAATGAATTGAGATGCATAATTTATCCCAAGCAGTTACTGTGTTTGTTAGTATATTTAATTCTGTAAATCCTAGTGAAATACTGAAGGATCTTTTGAAAGAACAAGTAATGAATAACACAAGTGAAATACTGTTTATTCATCAGCAATGAATCATGACACATATTTCATCTTAAGTAGCGACTTTATTTGTTCCTGTTCATGATTTGTACTTTAGTACTGTACTAAATGAGTTACTGCTAAGTACTTGTGGCTCCTCTGGTACAGTGTTACCTTTGTTTGTTTGTGTTTATATCTACTTGTTTCCTTTACTCCCTGGTGGTGTCACACATATTTCTGAATGGGAAGGTGCTTGGCCGACATATTCTCTAATTTTTTGCTACATTCCTACACTGACAATATAAAATTCAATTAACATGATTAACTGCTAATACAATCTGTTTTCCTTTTTCCATTCAACCAGTGTCTCTGTTATACAGTCTCACAGTGTGCTGTGGCATTTGTCCGACAATGGGAAAAAAACACTTTCATTCTAAGCCATCTCAGAGGAATCGATAACCATGCCAGTTTTTAGATGAATGTTTTGAATTGTCAGTTTCCCATCTATTTTCCCTTTGAGGGCAGCCGTTTAAATTAAAATGAAAATTAATTATGTGGCTTTGTTTTGTAATGCAAATCAAATAAGATCCAATTTAACGCAAAGTGCCAATCATCTCTGAAAGCCCCATTTGTTATGATTTTTTTTCAGGGTTAAGCAAGGACATTTTGAGCATAGCAAGACTTGTTAACTTGTTCCTGGGATAATTGCTTATTGTGGATGCAGTGTGACCTGTCAGTGACTTGTAATTAAAGTTTTCGCTTGTGATATTACAAAATACTCCCCATGTCGCAACCCCCCCTACTTCTGCATTTTACATATATGACTGTCATAAACTGTATATGACCAATAGCTGGCCGGATGATAAACTCTTGATAGCAACTGGATTTAGGAAGAATGTAAGGAATGATGCCATTAGGCCTACATATTGACTGCAATATCATTTATATTTAACTTATTTATCTGACAATATCATTCAAAGCAAATTACAATAGAGGGAGGGGTTACATTTTTTCTACTGTGCACTTCCTGGGATGTGAACCCACGACCTTTTTGTTGTTAGTACCATGTGCTATTTGGTGAGCTACTGTAGAGAGAGACGAATGAAAGCACTAGATGAGATCTAGAAATATTGCTTCCTCATAGGTCCTGGTATTAGGGCTGATGTACCTCTAATCCCTGGTTAATGGTTTTTGTTGTGGCCATTTTTCTGTGGTACTGAATGAAACTCGTAGGATCCTGAAACCCCCGAAACCCATCTGGGCTTCAGCAGCGGATGTGCCTCGCATGTGAAGAACTGTCTCTCGTCTTTTACTCTTTCCTCCTCTGTACTCCTTTTGTGGCCCAAAATACCTTGAGCTGCAGAATCAGTCCCATTCTCACATCTTACTCCAGCGTTGGATTCTGCACATTGAAGAGCTGAGAGCTTCACTCCCACGTTCTCTGTCAGAGCTTCCTGAGGCCTCCACAACCTCCCCGAGTCTCTCACTACCCCTGCAAGATCCACTACTATGTCAGAGTTTTGGCATATTTAGGGTAAATTTTCCACAATGATTCTCCTGTTTAGAATGCTATATAAAATGAAACGAAAACATGGGAAGACGTGGTGACGATTTACTGCAAAAGGTATATGGAAGAATTAGGAATCCCAATAATCATTGAAGCGTACATTCAGCCTCAGGTACTGAAGAAAACTGAAAGCACACCATTTGACCGGAGACGTAATCTCGTCATATAGAGAATGACTTTGAGGAAGATGTAAATTATACAGTTAAAACATCACAGAAGCATGCGACGGACCGCCTCATTCACATAAATCTAAAGAAATATCTAAATGAAAAATAATAATATTAACCCATAAATAAATCATTTATATTTACAAAAGCATTACCATAATATGTTAAGACATGAAAATGTGAACACGCTTATCGTTCTGAGAAGAGCCGCAGTCATGTGGTCAAAGAGCTGCACGCGGCTCGCGAGCCGCAGGTTGCCGACCTCTGGTGTTGGGGGCTAAGTGCCTTGCTCCAGGGTCTAAGGATGATGTGACTGTTCTGCAAAGAGCAGGATTCCAACCTATGACCCTATGATTACAGGTACAGACGCCTAAACTACTGAACCTTGTCATTGCGGTCCTAAAATCTATTTCCCGTTCCTTGTGCCTCCAGAGTGACATAAGCTTGTGTGAAGCCCCCATCCTCCTCATTCAGCCACACTCAGTACACAAAACAAAGCAGCACGTTTAAGAAGCATAGCTTAGCTGTTCCTCAAGTCTTCCATGATAATTCATGGCTTGGCTCTAAGCTGTATCTCTGCTGATTATCAGGGGCTTTTTAAATGTATTTGGTTTTTATCTTAAGCTGCTGAGGACTCATTGGCCTTTTTTCTTCCATTATCTCCAGCTGGTCTGCCAGGATTTGAAAACGTAACAAATACGAGTGTAAAATACTTTTAATGCACATAAAATCAAAACATCCCTGGATGCATAGAAAGCTCTTTTTCAAAAGAACAACAGTAAGAATGACCTGTATTAAGGTTCGCCGTGAAATGACTATACTGAACAGCATATGTTCCTGGATATAATCTGGATCTTCCACATTTATGTACTTTGATAAATAATGAATTAATTAATAATCTTATCCAGGAACCTTTTTTCATTCTTCCCATCATTTTTTCATTCAGTCGAATGAGTGTTGAGAATTCTTTATTTGTGCTGCATAAATATTTGATTTAAAAATCTGCTAACTTGAAGGTTAGTCTCAAGTAAACTAGTCCTGTTTAGAGTGATACCTTGAACACATTACCGCATCACCTGTCAATGTTAAATGTCACGTTGCATATAGTGAACATCGCTGTAACTGACAAGTGTTGAAAACAAGGGGGACTTTATTCTTAGCAATAAATGACTCTTGTGGTGAGCGGTGATGAAGTTTGTCAGGCTTGTACTGTTTTAACCTGGAAATGGATATTTCCCAGGCCTAAAATTCACCTGGGTTTGGCTTTTAAATAGGACTTGACTGGAGCTCCATGGACTTTCCCGCAAGGTCACGTTGAACCTGCTTAACCTTTTACAGGATTTCTTCTGTGATGAAGCAAGATGGGACCAAGTGAAACCTCTGACTTTTTACAACATTGTTTTAGGACTCATTCAGAAGATAATCACTAATCTCAAGCTGTCACCGCTCAGAAGGAATGGATCAAGGTTATCTTCACTTCTTCATACTGAACAGTGATAGACGCCAAGTTCCGTCCATGGGTATTTCGCTCCTCAGAATGTACCTTACTGTGCCACATGCTCCTTTGTGTTGGCTTGGTCAGGGGCTAGGAGCACCTTGGAAACTCATCCCTTTGTTCCCGGAGTTTTGGGGGCATTCAAAATCTGAAATACATGGAAGATTGTTTGGAATCATTTATTTTAAATGACTGTTGGCATGTAACTGTGAACCATGATTAAAGAATTTAAACAATAATTAAACAATCCTGATTTAAAGATACAAGTATAAATAATACAGTAAAATAATAGCATTGAAAAAAGAAAATGAATGGAGTGTTTATGCCTCTTACATACAGTATACGGCACGTCTTTATGCCTTATGTTAGTTGCACGTGTGTTTGACTTTGCACTGACGATCGAGATTTTGGTGGTGTCATTCTCCGGTATTATTTTTGGATAACAAAGCCAGGCTCTCACCCCAGGCAGAGAATGGGGTTACCATAGTGATAGCATTCATTCTGCTGTCCTGAGCGAAGCGGAGTTTGACATTATGGTACCCCTTAACAGTGGTCTGCATCTTGTGTCGGTAGCACTGAAACGAATAGATTAGTGCATCATTAAGCTGGTCTGAGAATCTGCCTTTCCATTCTTGTGAAAGATAGCGAATCGCAGCCTATATGAGTTCCCTGTGGTTTCGGTAGTAATATAAGATGAATTTTAGTGATGTTGTGGGAAATTATTTAAAACTTGTTATTACAAATGGGACTCAATCCCACACCTCCACAGAAGACCTCAACCCGAACCCAGCTCCTAAGACTCCACAGCCACCCTGTTTCGCTTATTGTTGTGGTTATCATACTTACTTTTATTGTGAAAAGTTCTTTGTTAGGAAAGGAGTTTAAATTGGCTTCTGTTATCACATATTTGCAGCCTTGGGGGTTCAGATCTCACTCTTGTGTTTGCACGGAAGTCGCATGATCTCACTCTGTTGTGTATATTTCTGCTTCATGCCAAAAACATGCAGTTAGGTGAGTTGGCACCCTAAGAGTGCCTATGGAATGTGTATGTGTCTCCTGTGATGGACTGGCATCCTGTCGGGGGTGAACCCCTGCCTTGTGCTCTCTGCCACCAGGATAAGATGTTAGAAAATTGATGATTGTACTGTAAACTGTTTGAAAAATAGTTTTATAAAATGTTTTATGAAAAAAACAACAGTCTGGGCTGAGATAGAATTTGCAATCTGAAAAGTGGAACAAGCATTGTGCTACGTTCTCTTACCCCATCTATTTGAGCTGAATGGAGAAACTACCATCCCATAATTTATGCCAAACACTTGAAAGATGGTGTCTAGATTTTCACCACTCGTGCGCATTTTCTTTTTGCATTTCTATCACAGGAAATGAAACACCCAAAATGAAATCTTGCATGGCACATATATTGTATGAATTCCATGCCTGCTTGGAAACCTTCAAATGTTCATCTCATGTGGACGTTACGATGATGAAAGTGAAAGCAGAAAAAAATAACAAAATACTATGTTGTATTTCATTCATTCAGCTCATTGCACTGGCCTGGACATATGACAATGTGATTAATCTTTCTAGAAAGAGCTGACTATCAGCTGGAATCTCCACAGGATGCAAAGAGGGGTGGCAATTTAAAGCTTTACTCTATCTCACATGAAAAGCAAAATTAAATGCAACTATTTCCCCTCAGTCAGAATGCTTGCCTTTTGCAGGAGCTGTGTTTGAGTAAAACACAGCTTTCCAGGCATTAATTTAAGTGCTCTTCAGCGTTTAAGCGGTCGGTCACTTGGATAAGGTCAGGTGCTTCAATGATACGTGTTCCTGGAGGAAATAAATAATTCATCTCAAGCAAGAAAAAATATTATGCATTTTCTCAGGGAGACTGTCGCACCATTGAAATAAAAACCAACAGCAGACCAATTGCAGGCTACGAAACTGCAGTGCAGGGGAATTTTTGAACAGATGAATCCATCACAGAGGTCTATCTTTGTCTAGTCATGAAGCAATTCCTGGTTAGAGCTGAGACTCTGCAATTCCATGGCAACATCAAGCCAATATTATGGGAACGTCTTAGGTAAAGCCTTTTCAGTGAGAGTACTGCCCTCTACTAGCTCTTCACTTATTCATTTATGGGTGGAACCACCTCTTCCTGTGCCTCTTGACAAATGAGTACAGAGGTTTGTTTTTATAATTGCAAACTCGGAGTAGACTATGGTGAAGTGAAGTTACTGTGTACCCAGGGCAGGGCTGACCCATGGGAGAAGCGGTATAGGCGAATGCTAGGGGGGGCATTCATTCAAAGGGGCACCCAGGCACCCCAATGGGTACAAAGGGAAGGGGGGAAAAATAAAGCATTTTAACTTTTATTATATATATTTACTGATACTATTTTATATGATTATTTATTTTGAAATAATAAAAAGCTTAAATAATCAAATCTTATTAAATAAATGATATTTTTCGGTTTGCCCGGTGCCACCCTCCCTTCTGTAAGTGACATCAACAGTGCGTGATACGATTAACAGCATCTAATCCAGAAAGACATTAACTTGTCAAACAGACCAAAGCCTTCCAGTGCCCAGGGAAGGAAAAACAGGGAAGAAAAAACAAGAAGAGGAAGAAAAACAGAAAAAAGACAGGTAATGATCACTAATGAGAGTAATTACTGTGTTTCTGTCTGTGGTCCGTGCAGCAGAATCTTACCAGCTTACTTTGGATAATTCAACTTTTAATAATTTGATAAATAGCTAGAATTAGAATAAGTCAGTTACTCCCTACATAAATTCATTAGGGAAAGTTAGAAATACTTGTTAAGTGTTTGGGAATGGAGAAATACCTACAAAATAATTTTCAGAAATACACTTTTTCTTTTAAATGTGTTGCTGCACCTGCCTAAACCATCCACCGGATAACTTGTACTAGTCAAATAAAATGCTTTTCATTATTGATTTGATTTATGTAGGAAACAGCATTATCATGTGAAAGAAGTGCTCATTGAATGAGGATTTTTGTGCATGAATGCTAGCCAGGTGTAATTTCTCTTGCTGTTTAGTTTGTGTTTAGAGTGTTATAATGTGGCTTAGGTGCTGTTATTGGCTGGGTATTAATACCACCCCTACCAGGGCCGATCAATCCTATAGGTGACATAGGCGGCCGCCTAGGGCACCACCTTCTGGGGGGGGGGCATCATCTTGCCAGCCAATTTCATTTTGCCTCGAACAGGGGGTGGTGGCGGTGATGCCTGCCCAGTGTGCCACATTGGCTAGGACCGATACTATTCAAGGGAGAGAGGAGAACAGATCCATTTTTGCTCAGGTTGGGAAAATTTCTGAAATCTCACAGATCTGCTACTGCATTTCCCAATGGAGGGGGTGGGGTTTAAGGAATGTCTGTGTGTGTGTGTGTCTGTGTGTGTGTGTGTGTGTGTGTGTGTGCAGATCCTTCACTTTCATACTTGTGTTTGGCTCAGAGGAGCGGCTCAACCGGGTAGGACATGGTCACCGAAGTCACCAGGCCCTTGGGCCTGTTTCACCATGGTTTCTCAAAAAAGATGCATGTCGCTTTGGCCAAATAAATAAATATCAAATAAATGTAATGTAAATGTCATGCCTACCCCATCCCATCTGCATTCTTAATAAACCCCAACTCAACCAGGGTGGTTTTGTTCACAGTCGTGACCCACAAGGCCTCCTGACATATTAGTGGTCTGATGTAAAAAGAGTGCCATCATTCAGCTTAAGCTTTAATCTTCCTGAAGGAGTACCCCGACAAAAAAGATGGCGAGATTTTATTTATTAAGTCGGTGAGCTTTTTGCCAAGGCAGCAGCCTGCATACTCCTGGTTAGAACGGAGAGTCTCCATGGCGACTTTCTGAAAGTGGATACACTTTCAAATTGGTCTCCAGTAGCCATTACTCAGCTTAATACAGCCTCAAATGCAATTTCAGCAGTTAAGACCACTGTTAGGGAAGTGTTGCGAGATGCAGCTGTGTCCTACTGGGTAATTTTTAAGAATTCATGGGACTCTTCTGAATCTCTTTTACATCATCTCACCTGTTCTAAAAATAGGCTGGGGGAGAGGCTTGTTCTAACATTAAAGCAGGTGCTGAAAGTACAGCTCCTCAAAGATGATGCCTTCATACTGTAATACTGAGGCCCTCCACAGGCAAACACCAACAGTCAAAAATCTCCTGTCTTATGGGTGTATGAGAGATTGGGCAGACATTTAGGGTTAGGGTTAAAGTTTTGGTCCTGGAGAAGGTGGTGAGAAACTACATTCTGCAGCCAACAAGTCTATGATAAGAGATATGATATGATAAACCCAAAGAGTGGTTTCACTGTTGGGCCCTTGAGTAAGACCCTTAACCCCTATGGTTCCAGGGACTGTCTGACCCTGCTTCCTCTTGGATAAAAGCATTTGCTAAGTAAAATTTAA
This sequence comes from Hyperopisus bebe, assembly GCA_026777045.1. Classification (NCBI taxonomy): domain Eukaryota; kingdom Metazoa; phylum Chordata; class Actinopteri; order Osteoglossiformes; family Mormyridae; genus Hyperopisus; species Hyperopisus bebe. The sequence continues at coordinate 18,580,831 of JAODJW010000001.1, forward strand.
ATTTGCACAGCAGCTTTGCTGATTCTCCAGCTGTTTCCCTTAAAGACAGTTTGCGGTGCCAAATCGCAAACCACTTCCCTGTGGGCATCTCTTCAGCTAACAGCCCCTTGCTGAAAACGTCACGAGACGAGATTTCCTGTGTGCTCGCATCCATATGAGTCAACAAAGCACTAAGAAACTCCCATGCCGTAAAATTTTTAGGATACTAAATTTGCAATGGGCTTGAAGATGCATCTGTTTTGTCTTCCGAAACATCACACAAGTCATTTGTACATTCAGTCAGTTTCCAGCAAACGAATCAATCCGAAGGCCTTCCTTATTAAGCATGGCTGCCCAGAGCTCCAGACAGTCCCTGTCTGTGGAATAATTAGCCATTCCCCAGGGACTGCACTTTCGGGTCTAACAGTAAGACATTACTTAAGTTTCTTTAAGAAAGAGTGGTTTTGATGAAAGAGCCATCCGATCTTGAAGCCATTAGACCTCCCTGAGGGGCCATGAGATGTACAGTGTGGAAATGTTAAAGGAGAGAGGATGACAGCTATTCACCTTCAGGATGTTACCAAGGACTAATGAGTCTCGTCACCAGGGAGAGCAAATGGAGTGGAATGCAGAACATTTACGCCGTCAGGAGAGGTTCTGACCATGGACGCAGTGGATAGAGTAGCAGTTTGATACTGCACGCCATATTTCTGACACTGGCAAAATTTATGAGGCGTTTTGTGTCGACTGGACGAGCTGTCTCCTGAGCTACTTCAGAGGGAAGCTTGGCAATCAGAAGCTCAGAGGTGATCTGAACGCGAGGTGTTTACATTTGCCCATCGAGAGGTGAGCCGCGTGAAACAAAGCCCGTGCCCTTGATGATGAAAGTTAACTGAAACAGCATTGTGGGAAAAGGGCCTGTGGAAAGCAGCCACCACTCACCCCCTTCTGTTTCCAAAAAACAGGCAGGAAGACAAGGCAGACTGCACCTGCTGTCTGGAAATCCGCCATGACAACAATGTCAATGTCAACCTATTAGGTGACATAGGCAGCCACCTAGGGCACCATCCTCTGAGGGGTGAAACTTGCCGAGGGCTACACATAGGCTTCAGTCAGCACCCGGTTTGGGAATATCAGGGGGATATCTCAAGTTAGTTCTTAAAGCTTTTGTTGAATTTTGGAGGGTTTCCAGATATGGTAAGTAAAGGGCATTTGAGATTTCAAAAGTCAGACGGGGCCAGTTAGAAGGATATGTATAAGTCTGAGAACCCTTTGTTCAGACGTGTGTGTTTTAAGGATCCGATTTAGCCTCATAGCCGGATGTCTTCTTTTAAGCAAAATCTCTTGAGTGAAATTGACCGAGCCTCTCAGACTAATACAACGGAGTGAGCAATTAAACCCGATAAAAGTTATTTAGTCAGTCAATCAATGCTAACAGTTATAACCAGCAGAAATAGATTTCAATTGCTTGTTAGTGATGTCACTAAATCACATAAATTGAATTTGAACTCTGCCATTTGAAATACACAACAAATATGAGTGTTTTTTTTCCAGACATCTATTTTTATTTTTTGTTCAATAACAAAAGATTTGGGCAGTTGGCATTTTTGGGATTTTGAGAGGTACTGTTTGTGGATTTTCAAGTGACAAAGTAGGTGAAAGGTTTCCTATATCACATTCATGTAGGGTCAGCCGGTAAACATCCATTTTCCGAAAAACGAGTGGCTGAAGTGGGCTTGACATCATATTAGCGCTCCCTGTAGCCCCCGGCAGTGCTACGAATATGCCCCTCAGACAGTTCAATCCATTATACAGTACAGGCCAAAAGTTTGGACACACCTTCTCATTCAATTGAATG
>JAODJW010000001.1:18633651-18646447 GCA_026777045.1 Hyperopisus bebe
CCGATGTTTGAGTTCAGCTCATGAAAAATGGGAGCAAAAACAAGAGTGTTGCGTTTATATTTTTGTTCAGTGTAATTTCAGCAAATTGTCACAAACCTGTCAGAACCAGGTAGTGATAGTCTATGACAGCTCTCATAAGCTGTCACGGCACATGAGACATTGACAAGCCACATTTGGAAAAGTTTGACTGGTTTAAAGTCCGTCCATATCGATGTTTCAGGGAGTTTCAGGCCTGTGGATGATGTCTGCTCTTGGCTGAACAGTCTGAGCTTTGGGGAAGTGTGCCAGTTAAAATGTACAACATAAAATGTTCAGTGACTCTCAGCTTTTGGAGATGAGTCTGAGGAGGCTCTATAGAAGCTTTTGGCAGTCATATGGCTTGTTGCTAAGATCGAGTCCTTGGTGCGAGGTATACTGAGGGGGGTTAAGACAAGTATTTGTAGAACCTTCTAGGGTACATTCAGTCAGCTGTGATATGAAAAATGTCTTGGACTATGCTGCTTTTAAACAATCAAATAGCACTACATATGTCCTATAATCTTATATAGAAATATATAATTACCATAATCCTAGTGTGTGTCCTAAATATGCATTCATAAAACTCGAATTTAACATGCCAGTTATTTTTTTTTTCTTCATTGATTTTACCGTCCATATAACGGTAATAAAAGCAATTCCCGAGGAAAATACTGTAGGGTCGCGAGGGAGACTATTTGGCGGGCTTTTGCTCGCGCCTTGGATTTTATAGTTTCCGTTAGCAGTGTTTGGGTTTATAAGGCCTAGCTATAGCCGCTATCCGTCGATATTAAGAGTGCTTCTTTTATTTAGTAGGGAACGCTACAGTGCATTATACATGTAAACTCACATTGTGACGTCCTGCCAAAAGTGCCTTTTGTTAACTTTTTGGTTATGTTGATCCAGCATTGACGTCCCTGACTAAAGTTACAGGGCTGTGTCATCGCTGACACGAGTTAGCCGGTGTGTGGTACCTCCAGACGGGGGTGAGCGTTTCCGACCCAGCTGGGAATGCGAGTGTAGGCACCTCACCTACACTCCACCTGTACCTACAGTGTACTGGGTCGCCACTTCCACGTCGGCCCCCGTACAGAACCAACTGTTCCTGTCACCAAGTTGCAGCCCTGCATTTCTAGGGGGATCGGGCGGCGGTGCCGCAGCTTTTCCTGCCAGACCTGAGACATTAATTGATATTCCGAAAGGTATCTTGGCCCCTCCGCCCCGCCGCCGTATAAGCGCATTCATTTAGGGGAGCTGCGTGTGTCCGACCGGCAGTGCCTCCATGCTCCGGAGGAAATAAAACGGATCGCAACCGAATTTGACGCCTAACCCCAGGGTGGATGGGAGGTACATCAGGAGTTCATACGCGCCTTCCGCTCCCCTCTTCTTAAATATATATTTTAATTGCTATAAAAAAACAAGTTTTCCTCCATGTTTGATTGCCCCTCCATCTGCGGAAAAAAGGGACATCTCACATCGTCAGTTGTCGGTCAGCAGGAAACAACGACGATGCGGAGCGCGGCGCGGCTCTGATCCCAGGAAACCTGTTCGCATAACTGGCAAACCTGCCGGGAAAAACTGAGAGGACTGCCAGAGGATAGGGAAAGTGGATTGCCGCGGAGGAACATAGCCGAATTGTTTCGAAAATAAAAATGAAGGAAAAGGATTTGATTGAGACGGCAAAAATGCAGGGGAATATGCTGGTAAGTGTGGAGCAACCCCCCTCCCCAGTTTATTCCGTATAATGATCTAGCAGGCAAATAAAATGTTTGGAAAGTGTGTTTTGATTGCAGGTTATGTGCACGCCCGGACGTGTCCGGAGAAATAAAGCTTTTACCATACGATCAAAGAGCCCCTTTATTCCGGGGGCGATTTGTACTGCGCCGCTGAGACGGGCAGTTTTGGTTTCTCACTCACAGATGACAGACGGACATTTGAATTAATCTGCATAAATGAAATGTATCCGTGAGCGATAAGTGAGGATTCATTTATCAATGAAAAATCGTAAATCAGCGCTACTTACTATCCTGGCTCTTTTCTTTCACATGTAGGCTACAAGCTGAACCCCGATTTAACAATGTATTTGCTCGTAGTTGTGTAACTATAAGTTTGCAAGTTTTTTGTATTGTTATATCAGAAATTACATTGTGCATTGGCGATGTTAAATAAAGAGATATTCGCCTGATCGCACGCGAGAGTTACTTAAATGTCACCACGCCTTGAAGCTGGATCGGTGTGTGGTTTGTGTAGAGGAGATGCTGTATAGTCGGAAATTATCTTCCACCTTTCAAGTGACTTACAGAAACTGCTTTCTCAAAGTCAGGTAGAAAGGTAAAGGCTTTTTCTTGGGACTGGACCACATTATTCAACAACAGCATTTCTGGATGTTGCTCCCAGAGGGACGTAGCTGGTGTAGCTGATGGCAGGTCCACCATCATTATAGAAAATGGGCACTTTGGCTGTGCTGTTCATTTGTCTTTCAGAGGGTTTGAAATAGGGTGGCCAGCTAATCTATGTCATGGGGGACACTATGAGCTATGTCAGGTTGTACAAAACACTATAAAACCCACAGGCTGCTGTGCTTGCCTGAATTGTTCAGTTCCTCTTGTACTTTTACTAGTTTGTTTCCTTAATTGATAGACTCATTCAGCTGTTTCACATTAACATTGGTGACAGATGCATGAATATAGGAGACTGACAAATCATCACACAGCAAGAACTTAGTGCTTAAGTGTTCCTGGTCCTTTTAATTGAAATGGTAGTTTACAAACCCTGTCATAGCTCATATTGTCCATCCAGACTTGGATTAGGTGGTCACCCTGGTTTGAAATCAATAAACCAGGCTGCTCCAATAATACTTGAAGCAATGGTATAGGTGTTGTAGTAAGATTTGATTATAGTCCCTGGTCCGTCATGGGTTCAAGATGCCAACATGGAGATGGACAGGACAGTGGGACAAAAATGAAATGGGACATTTGTTGAATTTGAATATCAATAAAACGTCTGTCTTAAATAGTTGCTGGGATAAAGTATATGTAAGAAGCGAACAGTGGTTCTCAAAGAAAATGGATGTCCTTTTGAGCCAAGAAAGTAAACAGGTAGATTTCTATACAAGCACTGGGCATATAATTTCCACTCCAAAGTTGAAGTTTTTTTCCATTGTCAGAGAAATGCCAGTGAGAGAAGTAATTCCTCCTATTTCAGCAGTTAAGTCCTTGCTGGTGTATAATTTGCAGTCACTTTGAAAATCACAGTGCAGTACAAGGAAAAGTGTCCCACTCTATAACAGAGTACATGTCGTTGTGAAGTTCTGGTAAGTTCCAATACTCTGGAGATGACGCAGTAAGGAAAGGGTTGTTAAGTAACTTTCTCAGTTTTCATGACTTCTGGTCAGATGGTTGAGTGATTAACCGGTGATTTGACTGGCTTCCGTTTTTCAGAATGTGCTAGTGGGATGGGGATGAAGAAACACACGTATGTGGAATGTTCTGAATATGAATTCCTACAATGCAAGAAATAAGAGTTTTTTTTAATTTTAGATGAAAGAATAAATATTGAATAACAATAAATTTAATGAAATAAATAACTAAAATGACAAATTAGTAACATCCACCATGCAAATAAATAATAATAACAGCCCGTCAAGAGAGGTCCCCACCTCTTTGATAAATAATTCAAGGACTCTATCATCTGGAGTCATGGAAACAACCGGCTTCACTCTGAGATGTGGGACTAGTTTTCTCCAGTCTTCAGACCCAAGAATGTCTGCCAGATGCAGGGAGATCAAGCTGGCATTTCCTATGGGTCTTTGTTTTAATGGCTTTGGACTCCCCTGAATAGGACAAGTGGTTGTAGAAAATGGATGGATGACTTTGGACTTTGTATAAAGTGATGAAGGTGAATTTTCTTTTTCTTTTTTCCCCATAGTCAACGATGTGTGGTATTCCAACTGCTCAAGATGCATGTAGCAGAGTCGTACAGTTGCTGGTTTAGTTTTACTGCCATTGCGGAGTGAGCTAGGCAGAAATGATTGACCGTTTTTGCAAACTGTAGTGGTCCATAAGACCTGGAGTGTGTTAGAGGGGAAGTGAGTGGACCGGGGGCTGTACTTTCCACAAAAAATAGTTTGGTTCAACCCTATAAGTGTAATTACTGTCCTGTCCTTGAACTGCCTGTTACCTCTTCAGTACGTGACTGTGTGTCCAATTGTTGATGGGAGAAATTAGATACATGCTGTGGCTAGCATCTCAGTGTGCAATCAATCACCATTTTGTTTCCTCCATCTCTAACCGAGAAGTAGCCAGTGGGAAGTCCGTCAAACTCAGTGATTGACAGTGTTTTTTAATCCTGCCCACTGTGCAATTCAAAACATCATTTCTCTTGTTGCTAAAATGGGTCAACAGGTAACACTACAATTTTCTCTTTTACCTGTATGGTGCTTATTTTGTGAAAACATAGCATCCCCTAAGAAAACACTGAATGAGTCTGTTAGAAACTTTCCAGAATTAATTGAATTAAACCTTTATTATTGTAAGAGAAAGTCATTACACTCTAAAAGAAAGAACATGCATTTAGGGCTTATCTTTCCCTTCTGCCTATGGTAATTAGCCCTTTAAAGTTGGTGGTAGTCAGAATAACTTGTTACTTGTATCGTACTGCTTGATTGGTTAACCATGTCATTAATTCTGTGTGGGTGTAATTTTTTCAGTTTGTTAGGGATCCAGCTGCAGGTGGAGGTGTTGGGGGAGGGATGCTGTGTTTATTTATTCCACCCCATTTTCATTTTTCTCTGGTGAGCGACACATGGGATAAGAACTTATGAAGAGATGAACATAGCAATGAGCTTGTGAAAACAGATTTCTTTTTCTTTTTTTTTTTTTTAAACCTGCAGGCCTAATGAAATCTCTGAGCCGGATACACATGTTTAAGGATGTGGGGGAATAATTTCCTCAGTCATCGAATTCCTCCTCTCAGCTTTTTCGAGCCTCATTATTTACTGACTGGCCATGGCCATGTCCCTTGAGGGTTTCTTTGTTTTTGGAGGTGCTGAAATGTAACAGCAATTCCACTTCCATGGAAATGTTGTAATGGCCTAAAACTGGGAGGGTGGCTTATTTTTTGTGCTTGTACGTTTGTTATGCCATGACCCTTCCCTTTGGCCTTGGTGGTAATGTACTTTTAACTCATACTGGGCCAACACACAGACTGGGACACCTGTCTTGAGCTACTGCTCTGAGTCGTGGAACGGCTGCTGGAGAGGAACACCCCATAACTGAGTATCTACAGAAGTTCCTGCTTCGTAGCTGAATGAAAATTGTCATGTAACCCTCCCATTACTGCATCCATGTTAGACTCACTGGCATCACGATGTAAAGTTTTTGTTAATTCAGCTTGCTATGTTTGACCCATGATTGAACTTCCTTTCATTGGTCTTTCTGTCCAGTTTATTCAATACTCTAAATACATAATGTAATTGCTTTTTAAACTCTGGTGTGTAGCTTAAATGCTGTATGGAACGTATCGCAACCCAGTATTGCCCATGTCACTTAAATGCCAGTTTCTCTATGTTGCATAAATGTTGCACCTTGACATTCTGTCTGGAATTGAATTAGTTTGAGGTCATGACCTGGGGTTAAATTTGTTTGAAAAAGGAGTTTCAAGATGACACGTGCTGTGCGAGTTGTCACGTGTAGCTCGATTGTTCATTGAAGCTGAAAGGGAAGGCGTTTGGCAGTAATTGAGGTTTGGTGATGTAACAGTGTGGGTTGCAGTTGTAGTTCCAGTTCATGGTCATGCACGGCCATTTATTTTGGATCACTGACAGCCAATAAATTATGAGGCCTGCTGTGGCTGATTACTGATTGGCTCTGCAACAGCCCATAGGCAGCGGCTTGCATCTCATTAGTTTCTTCAGGTTGTAAGAGGCATTCAGTGGTATGGCATGCCTCTGTGGGTGTTTGAAAGTGCTGAAATGAAAGCAGGTGGGCTATGGATACAATCGCGTTATATTAATGTCAAGTCTGCTCAATGAACAGACGAGTAATTAAGGGAAAGTCTATGCTGTTTGCATAATTAGAGGTAGCTCTTTGATGTTCTGTCTGATAGGTCACATCTTCAGGGGATTTCTTAATCCTTTTAAATTAATTCAGAGTGGGGTTTTTGAGGACAGGGACCACGGATAGTTGTTCTGTCAGATTACCTGCTCCACACTGCAGTGAATCCTCTTTGCTTTTTGCTCGTGTTATCCCAATAGTTCTGTTTGAAAGGCAAATGCACAAAATGGAGAGCACAGATGTGTGGCTTTCAGGTTAATAAGTTTTCTGTCCTACAAACAGTACTGCACTACACTTAAATGTTAACAGTTGACATTATTGTGATTTCTTTACCTTACTGAAAACTAATCTTCAAAAAAATTTTAAAAACACAGGACACACAAGGTTATTTTATCCTCCACCATCTCCTTCCTGCCTCCTGCACTTTCTGCCAGTCTAGAGCAATCAATCACTACTTAGTCAGACAGCACCAGCAAAATAATGAGTTTATGATAGATTAATATTTCATGGTGCTTTCCTGACCCCAGTTCTGCTACTCTGCCTGCTGCAGTTTATTGAAACCCTCAAGTCACAGTATTTCGTCTAGACCACAGGAAAACTTCACCTCTTGATTCCTGTTTAATCTAGCAAAGTGGGACGTCAGCAGTGTTGCAGTTTCATGTTTTGGGGGTTTTGTTTTTTTTTTAATTATTTAAATGTGTGTTATGGTGCATAAACAGCATCTATGTGTTCATTAAACTAAATTAGGAAATGCCACAGCCCAGTTTTGGTCCACAATGATAAATGATAGCCCTGGCACCTGCCCAACTCAGCTAAGGACGTTTGGGCAGGCTGCCGTAGCCTCTGCTAGGGCTGAGTACTAGAAATAAATGAGGCTAATTTGGTTGTCTGTTTCAGAGAGATAGAGAAGGAGAGAGAGATGGGTACCTATGGGGAGCCAGTGTGTTTGCTGGTGTGTGTTATGGTCAGTGGGGGCTTGACCGGCGTGAACTTCAACATCATATGGCATTGTAACCAGCTTGGCGAGTGGGTTTATGCGTTTGCAGACCTTTCTATCAGTTCTGAACATATTATGAAGAAATGTTCTCAGTAAAATTGCAACTGTTTCTGACATTTGTCAGCTGCGTCAACATGGAAGTGGGCGTAAAGATCTGATTGTGTGTTTATGTATGTGTGTGTGCTTGTGTGTGTGTGTGTGTGTTTACATATACATTTTATTTACACATATATCGACAAGATCCCTCTTCCAGTTACATCCCCGATCCCGACAGAGGTGGGCATCACTCTGAGTGGTATATTAGTGCTGATTTCCCCCAGCAGTGCTCATTATCACCCATATTCTCTCACACTATCACTATAATTGCCTTCCCCGGACAGGGCTATGCATAGGGGCTTAGGAGTGGGGCCAGGGAGGCTCCAACATTTGGTGGCGCTTCCAGCTCTCGCAGCGATCGCTGACCTGCAGGAAAACCTGCTTGTTGCAGTCATCCTGTCAGAGTGTCGCTGAAGATCATTCCTGACCCTGTAAATAGGCTGATATCCCCTTGGGTCTTTGCTCCAGTACACTAGAAGGCAGAATTTTCAGTCTGCCAGAACCATGTCCTGGGATGAGGTGAATCGCTAAAGGGCATTGTTCCTCATGTTTCCTCTTGGAGCTCCTAAATGGTTTTAAACCTCATTTCTCCTAAAAGTCTTCAGTGGGTGGGATTACCATGCTCTTCCAATCACTGTCTTTGTTTAATCCCTTGTGTATCAGTAACCAATAGAAATTAGGGAGTCTGAGAGACAGGGGATAATCCCACCAACTGTGGGTTTTGAAACCTCATTTCTTCCCATGATTTGATACAGGTGCTGTCACCTGTCAACAGGTGCTGAAATTGCTTAGTAATTGCAGTCATCCAGTTTGCTTCAATTAATTGACAGGAGGAAAGATATGGGCAGTTGCTCTGTTTTTGTAATGAAACATGTTGGATCCTGGTAACATTAGCTATTCCAGGCTAAATCGACACATTGTGACAATGAGTAGAACCTCCATCACAGGGGGCTCTTTGCTCTTGTAGCCTTTTCACGGCTCTACAGAATCGATCGATAACTTGGACACTCTGAGGATAATTAAGAGCAAATGCATGGCATGTTCACTTAACAGAATATTTTTTTTTAATTAACAAATCTCCCCAGTCCCCAAACACAAACACACAGTCACTCCAAAGCCTCTGATTTCAGGCCGCTGTTCCGATCTTCCAGTTCAACCTGCTTCCGTTTTCTCTGAGTTTTGAGGCCCAGTCCTTGTGGGACCCCAGAACAAGGAAATGATAAAACACCAATGTTCCCAGTAGTGGGGGGGGGTGAGTATACTTACACTCCACTTACCCCTCAGAGACCCGGTTGTGTTCCCTTGCAGAAATCGCAAGGCACCAAAGTCTCTTTGCGTACAGACATCTTTAGTGTAAAAGCATAGATGAATTGATGGTGTGGTGTGGCCCCTCTTGGCTGCATTTGTTCCCTCAGTGAAATGCATCGTGGGGAACTTCGTCTGTGGTTCACGGTTTAAATTGATTACAATTCAGCCATCTGAATCTGCCAAAATACTGGGGATTTTGAGGCCGAGGGTGAGGGAGCTTTTGAAATACAGATGAGATTTGGATTCATAAACAGCCACTGGTCTCCTTTCTCCTCCATGTGGTATAATTTCAATTTAGGAAAAATGTTTTCCTTAGGAAGAATCACTGATTTGGGGAAAGTTAATCTTGATCAGTATCTCTCAAAGGGAGCCCACAAGACGGAAAGTATTTGGCCAGACAATGAAGGATTGCTGCTCCCTGAACCAGTAATTAGATTTCCTCCATGTGGTCACTCCGCTTTAAAGGGACGCAAAAACAACATCCCTTTAAAATGGGTGATACATCAGCTGGAGTTGCTGTGAATGGCACCTCACTGGCTGGGTGACAGGAGTCCGTATGGGCAGGAGAGAGCGGTATGTTGTGGGGGGGTTGGGTCACCTTCCCCGCTGGATCATCCAGGGAGTTGTTGTGGTGGCAGATGGCACAGAGGAGCATGATGACGAGTTAGAACTGGCTATGCTTTGTGTGACTGTCAGGGCTCCATATCTGGCATTGTGCCCATAAGCGATTGACTCGCCATAGTTCCGGTGAGGTGTGCCACATCGGGCTGCTCTGGGGAGCCATCGAGCTCCTGTTAGCTTATGGAAGCCTGTTAGAGAAGTGAAGCATGAGAAAAGTACAACCCCCCCCCCCCATTCCTGCCCCAGGCAGAAGCTTTAGTGTCTACAGAGCAAGCTTCAGGGGAAACTCTGGTGAGGATATGTGACCTTGGGGGGGGACAGCATCTGAGGACCCCCTCTAGGGGAATAACATTTTAAAAACCACAGGGGAACAGTCATCAGTGGAACCAAACTGAGCAATTTGTCTTTCTTTCTGGAAACTGGAGGAAGAGAGAAGGGGCATATCAAAGCCTCCAAATGGCCATGCTTTTGGTGACCTGGAAACAGCTGAAGAAGTCCTGAAACTTCCTGAATGTGTTGCTGTATGTCAGAGTGGTTAGAGAAGGGCAACACTCCACAGATTTTCATGTGGACAGGCGTCTACTGTTGAGGCATTTCATCATTAGGCGAAGTTGCTTTATGAGCTATGCTCAGCACCACCCTCCCGCAATGCCTGGCATGCAGAGAGGAAAAGTGGAACCTGCTGATGCAGTCTTCACATTGTCCTGCTGTGCCCTCTGCCTGCTTCTGGCTTGGGATGGTGCCGCTCACCCATTAATTAGCCTCTGGCCATGCAGGAGGTGCGATGGTTCAGGGTTGGCGATGGGTGGTGGATGAGACCTGTATGTTGCAATGGGTGACATTACCATGCAGCCAACCGCTGCTCCACTCCCAATGGGACCAAATAGCTAGCCAATAGGATGCTGCCTAGCCCAGCATGTGATCAAGCAGGATGTCATAACCCCACCCACTGTGGGTTTCCGTTTGTCAAATCACAGGTCAGTATAGCTGTCCTCCCTGCCTAATAAGGGATGGAATGAGCGTGTTATTAGATAGTGTGTGGCAGAGCATGTTAATCATGGGAGGCAACATTAAAGGGATGCTCTTTTGAAAGAGTATTTGTGATCACTGAAGCATTCTGGGTTTTCAGCAGCTGTTACTGATTATGGTGATGGTAAAGGAGATTTGTCAACCAAACTGGGTGGCTTGCAGTTGTTTTGAGCCATGTTCACCAAGCTGGCTATTTGCTCACCTTGTTTGGCCATGTTCAAGCTGCTGTGGGATGTGGAGAATGCTACTCAGTCACATGACCTGCCTGGTCATGTGCTTTGATTTCTGTTAAAAAGAAAACTGAATTGCACAGAAGAGTGGTAGCTATATGAAAACAATGACTGGCCACTCACCATGAAAGAGGTGCTGTTTGTCATTTTTCCTGCCATGTAAAGCGCCACTTTTCTGTGTGGTGGCTGCTGTTTAATGTTCTGACTTGTGCTGTTCAATAGTGAAACATTAAAAGGCTTTGTTTGAGACTGGCAGTCCAGTGTGTTGGCGGTGCTTAAACCATTCTTGGGACAGAAGACGTGATCTGAGATTCCCACATCATATATTTAGTGCCTCCTTGCAAACTTCAGACAGACCTCTGAATTTCGAGCCGCTCTTCCTAGCCTTCTTCATTCCTAGCCTTCATTTCTTTCATTATCGTCACTCATATGTAATTGATTTATCTGCAGTGACTTTTTAACTCTAATGTTAACTGGGGTTAATTGGTTTACTGTGAGTGCTGAAATTTGGGTCATGTCAATCTGTGACCACATGCTAAGTGAGCATAGCCTGGTTTTGGCTACGCCACTCACTCGCTCGGCAGTAAGCAGGTGGCCGTCCTCAGCAGGGCTGTAGTGATGCATTACATGTGGCTCTAATATGGCTTGGCATGGTTCATTAAGTCCCTCTAGCCAATCACATTTCCCCACTGTTCCTAATAGCATACAGTGTGAGGCGATGATGCATCTCTGGTGCCCAGCGTAGCCAAGAAACGCCTATTTACCATTGTTCTTCAGTCTGAAAATGGCGTCTCATCATATTTACTGGATTCTAGTACGTTACAGGAAATTTGCAAATTACTGGAAATTTCAATTTAAAAAGTTTATTAGGCGACACTGTTCATCTGTTCAGAGCACTGACCATGTCAAAACGGCTCTCCAAATTCCACAAAAATTATGATTCTTGTCTGCAATATCTTTATTAAAATTGTCATTGAAATATTTTAATGCACTTTGCCCATCGGTGTGCAGTCCACCCTGTGACGCTCCCACTATAAACCATCTGCTTTGTCAGCAAAACAATGCCTTTCATTCAACGGAGCAGGGGACCCTCATGTGGGTGGAGACTGATGCTTATGCCAAGTTCACACTACATGACTTGTCGTCTTGTAATCGGGAGTCTTTAAGTCATTGTGGTTTACACACTACATAACAGGGGGTCACACATTACAAGATCTTTCACAAGGAGGAATCCTCAACGAGTCTGTCTGGTCTTCAAACAAATTTTTTTTGTCACAAAAACACAAAAGAGAAGTGGCACGTGGAAATAACGCAATCCCATGCACCAGACTGGGTTGTGGTACAGATCATCGGAAATGTCAAAAATTCATTGTTGCTCTTGCCCAAGTTCAACCAAATTTTCTTACATTTTTGGGGTCCAAATAGACCGCCGAACTTTTGCTGCCGCCATTATTGTTGATGTTGTATAGCGATCTGATGACTTTGATAGTTGGGAAGTGTGAACTTAGCATGTGATTCCTCCTCCAGGTTTCCCCTCCCCCTCTCTGTCTTACACTCTCATTGGCTGTAGCTTGTCATCACACTCATTTCCAGTCGCAACGCTTTTCACACTACTGGATTTGGAGATGCTGATCAGTGTTGATCGAACACCAGTTTGCCTCCAGTCTCGGGGTTATCTTGGCAATCTCCAAAAACTGTCAGCAAGCAGAAGATTGGGGCTATAATCATGTACTGTGAACTTAGCAGAAGGGGTAGAAAAGCAGGGTGTCTGTTGCCCAGTGGATTCACCTTACTCACAGAATCTGAGTGCTGATGGCATAGATTTGTTGGTGAACCATGAGACATCTCTCAAACTGCTCTGTTTATCTGGAATATTCTCTGGGGAGAATCACATGCCTATTGTCATGGTTCCAGTTTCCCTGGTGATGCATGTTGTGATCAAGACATTATCAGCTCTTTGTCCTTATCTGTTTTTTGTTTTGTAGTATTTCCTGACCTTTCAGCTGTGCTTGCCTACATTCTTTCTAATAACACATATTGAGACTAGTAATGGAATATAATGATGCACTCTATACATATTTATTTAATATATATATGTGTGTATTTATTTATATTAATTTCTCTGTGAAAATTAACAGATGTATGTTTGTACACAATGGCAAAACTCGATCATTGATTACCACAATTTAATATCACATCATTGTGTGATTGGCGGCCTGGTGTGGTTGAAATGGGGCAAAAGAATTGCTGACCCCCTAGTGGGTTCTGACCTGGCTGTTATCTGTGTGCGGGCGTTGGGCTCAGCTTACGGAAATTGGTATGCTGATGAGAAATGTCGCAGAGAGCCTGAGACGTCTCCTGGGAGGTGAGTCAGCGTTGCAGGCCGCTGCTTTAATAACTGCGACTCCCTCGCCACTGAAATGCAACTCCGCCCCCCCCCCCCCCCC
>JAODJW010000001.1:18679602-18694838 GCA_026777045.1 Hyperopisus bebe
CACACACACACACACATACACACACACACATATGTAGAGGTCATGCATGTGAAAATGTGAATGTGAAAAGAACAGCAAATGATGCTGGAATCCGCTCTGACTTAAGGTGGTGCTCTTCTGCTTCTCATCTGTTATTCATTTGAACAAAGCGGGTTTCAGAGAAGATGGCGAATGGCTGCTGAAACCTGGCTCCGTGCAGAGATACGAAACGGCGTTATCTACAGAGCACTTACCACAGTTCATCAACAGAGGGCAGGATTCTCACAGTTTTCCGCAAGCGCCTTTCTGCCTTTATGCAGAGCTGTGAACGGGAAAGTGCTAAATGGTGATTGTGATACAGAGATATTAAAACCAACCTTATGACATCTGCGCTTCCTGTGCCATCTTTGCGGAAAGATTTGTCTTGCATTGTCGTTGTCCCAGGTCATTGACATCCTGGTCAATGGAAGAACTTCAAGGGACCAAACTCTGCTTTTTCCCCACTAACCACAGGTGCAATTTCATGCTGGTGTAATTTCCAGTCCTGTGGAGCTGACAGTTCTGGCTCCTCACTAACCTCGCTGCCCTTCCTGAGCCCACTGCTAATAGAGGATAGAGGACATTAAATCTTACTGATGCCGTTGTCAGAAAAGAATTGATTTGTGCGGATCTGCCTCCTACACATGTCCTTCACTACAAAGAGTCTTATCATAAATAAATTGTCATACACGCTGTAGGAAACCTGATCTTCTATCACTTATCCAATTTTACCAGAGTTTTCTTTCAGTCCTGTTTTTCTTGGACATGGGTAACTCAGCTGCCCCCCCTTCCCCAACTACTGTCATGCCTGTATGTTGTACTGCTTGCCCTGAATCTTGCACAGAATCTGATTGAAGCATAGTCAGCCTCTACTTTCTCTCCGAATTCCATTGGTTGGGAGTGTTGAGATTCTTACCCCTTCAGCCCACTTTATGCACGGTACCTGGTTACAAGGTGGTAAAGTACCCTGAAATCCATGATGGTCCTGGTGGGGTTGGGTGGGGGGCTTTGGGAGAGTCATGGTGACAAACCCCACAGCTCAACGCTAGGCTGGAAGGACAGAACTGGGAGAGTTCCTGTAACTCACACCATTAATGAGGACCTCAGAGAGATCAAATCTGAGGATTGCAGGGTTGAATCTGACCCCACGTTGTCCCTGAGGAGTATGTACACTCTCCACTTGCCTGGTTTTTCCTGTGGTGTGTGTGTGATCATGTCCTACAGTTGACTTTCTTCCCATCTGGGGATGGGCTTCATGTTGTCGGAAGTCTTCTGACCACAGCCTGGCTGGTTCATTAAACAGGGGGCTTGGTCCACAATTGGCCCAAAACTCACCACTCACCAGCTTTGGGGCTCAGCTGGTGACCATCTCAGTCAGAGAATGAGGCCGGAATCTGTTCAGAAGGACTGTGAATTTACAAGCATCACCCCTGAAACTGTGCTCTTGTTACCAGCTTACATACTTAGACCCATTCAGTTGCATGGTTCCAACTATGTAAGTTGCTTTGCTTTTGGGAAATGCACCCCAGAACCTCAAACACAATAACGACAGCCAACGGTTCCTGATTTTCCGATTTTGTTCTTTTCACCCGCAGCTTGTGAACAGGTTTGTGAGGGGTCTGTTATGCCTGAGAGGAGGACTATCCTGATCACAGCACAAGCTTGTTCTTTAGCCAAAATGCTGTCAATTGAAGATTTGGTCCACAGAAAAGGAAAGGAGATTTTCGGAACAAAAACCAAAGGGACCTGGCAGCTTTGTTTCCCTGGTTTTGCTATCCTGTAAGGACCCCTTGTACGCTTGGTCCATCATGATCAGTCCATGCCTGGACTTTCAGCAACACAACACCGCATGCACCAGTCACACTAGTAGACTGGAAACACAGACGATGTAGATGCACAGCGAAGTCGAGGCTAGTATTCTAATCTTTCACATTTCTGGGACTTGATACATTCCTTAAGAGAAATGAAATTCTGCCAAAAAACAGTAGAGTTTTGAGCTGGAGTCCATAAACTGTGACTCTGTGGGAGTTTGACATTTCTGTAAACTTTTCAGCATGTGTCGCAGGGGCTCATGGCTGGGAATTCTGGGAAACCATACGCTCTCAGTTCAGATGGTTATGCTTCATGTCCTATGAGTGTCGTGTTGCCCTATAAAGATAAAATTAATTACGCATGCAGTTGATTGGTCCTGAGAAAAGGGAAGAACTGAGACCCAATTAAAGGAGTGGCACAGATGTTTTTGATGGGTTGGCAGACGGACAGGCAGGGAAGTTGCTGGCTGTGTAGTGATGCTACACTCTGCTTAACCTTCAGCTAGCCTTTAGCTTGTGAAGTGTCCAGATTTAATCTAACCTCTGTTTGTTTGCAGAGTCCTGTCACACTCCTCTCCAAGCCCCTGCCGTCAGAACAGGTGGGGGGTGGTCAGAGCCTCCTATCAGAGTAACCCACTCCAGCCCCTTCTGAAAGCTGATGCAAGGCCGGTGTGCCATACTTAAACTACAGGCAAAGGCAGACTTAATCAATCAACATCAGAGCAGCCTGTTCTCCAGGTCCGATAGCAGGCAGCTTCCACATGCTGGTGTATTTGTCATCCTGACAGCACGATGCCTTACTCTGCTTTGGTTATCAATTGTGTTGAGGACAAAACTTGCCTGTTGACAGACGGCATTTAAGAACAGTGAACAGTGGGAGACAGCAAAAAACCTGTTTTGGGGGAACAATTTAAGGCCCTGAACTCAGAAAATGATGCTTTTTGGTTATTCTTTTGAAGATTTGAATCTATCCGAAGCCACAATTTGTTTGGTAATTTTCTACGGATTTCAGAGTTATTTTATTTTTGCAGTTCCCCAAGTGAGGCAGACTTTCATGAATGCAACCAATCTCGCAATCAACAAGCACAGGCAAGGCGACGATTTAGCTAATCAGAAGACGTATCTTAATTATCCCACGCTGTATCGCCTTTCCGTTAGTCATGCTTGAATCAGTCGCTCCCTTTATCGTCCCCGTAATTATCGCTCTCAGGATCTCTGTTCTCTGGTGCTCATTGTCTGCGCTGCGTATAAGTTGGCAAATTACAAGCACAAATATGCAATTATAGAGCCCTTACATTAAGGCGCTGGCTGTGGGGTTCTGAAAAAGCTGGAAGTTTCTAATGGCTTTTAGATCCAGCTTCTAGGTGGTTTTGAAGAAGCAGTTAAAGAGATTATTCGTCCTTGGAATAATCAAATTTTTTCTGACTTTGTAAATCCTGTCTGTGTACAACATGTCGACTGTATTTGGTTTTTTCTTTGCGGTGTGCTTTTGCCAGACTGGGGTGTGTGACGGGGTCTGTCTGACGTTTGGCTTTACCAGGGCTCCGTGTAAACACGTATACAGACAGCTTGACGCAGGGCCGCAAATTCAATTTATGTGCCGGTAAAATGCTCTTCCACGCTTCGTTTGATCCTGGGAGCAGGAGAACTGTGTGGGTGCAGCGGATAACAGGAATGTGAGCATAGTCATACAGTGTGCACAATTAAAACTTGGTGGTTCATTTTTACTGCGTCTTTGGTCCAGTGAGGGGTTTTTAAAAGCTTGGCACTCTCAAGTTGATTCTTATCAAAGCGCACTATGAACTTTTGTTCACCTCTCCGTTAATGGAGTGAGAAATCCCAGTTGCCGTGACGCCTGCCTGGTTGAATTTCTGTTCCGTATCGTCGAGCGGTTCCGGCCCATCAGTCAGCAGAGGTGCAGGTTTTGCCTGCGGTTTTGGGTTTAGGAAGTACAGCACTGTTTTTTGGTTCTCTCTCCGAGCCCCCCATTCAACCCCTGCCCCAAAAAGTGGTGCTGCACTGATGAAGCAGAACATTACTACATGCCCAGTGATTCTCAGCACTCAGAGAGGCATCTAGAGCTGAGGGGATGGGGTGGCATGCTCCGGACCTTCTCTTGTGGAACATCTGCCCACTCTGCAGAATCCCTCTATTTGCACTCGAAATTGAGAGACGCCGTGTAATATATTACCCCTCTCTTGGTGGAGGGTGGGGTGAGTGGGGTGGGGTGGGGTATGTGGTCACTCAGACGTCGGGCCCAAATTGAAAAAGGACACGATTGAATCTTGGTCCTTTAAGGTTCAGGGGGTAAGGAAAGAAGCCGCGTTCCAGAGCGGGGTCTCTGATACCCTCGCTATTCCTCTCTGTCTGATGCTGTTTGTTAGCAGCTCTGTTCGTGGCTGCAGGGGAAGGCAAATGGCCCACAAACTGCCGTTAGCATACAGAAAGTATGTTTATTAATTAGCGGTGCAGCATCTCCCCTCCCCCCGTCCTCTGCCAAGGTTATTATTTTGATTTTGGCATTAGTGTATATGCAGATCAGACAGCCCCCCACCCCTATTGTTCTCTTTGTTCAAAGACAATAATTCAAGGCAATGAATATTTACCCTAAAATGCACTGTGTGAGTGCATGTGTGTGGGCACCTGTGTTTTTTCCATTAGTAACTCCCCACATGCAGCCTGCTTCCTACAATCTGATTGAGCGGGAAGGTTAATGAACGCGGCTGGGCTGGCGATGAATTATGCTTCTCTGCCTCATGCCAGTGAGAAGCTTCTCCTGGGCGATGATGGAAGGTTGTTGTTTTTGTGCGAGCAGGGCTAAATATCAAGCTATGATTTCTGATGACATTGAGCATGGAGTGTTTTCATTACCCCTTGAATATAATGAATGTAGATGGGAATTGCTCTGTCTGCCATTCCCATTATTATCCAGCATTGGACCATAAGTGATTTTTCAGCCTGTATTCAGTCTACAGGCCTGTTTTTTACACGGAGTCAGGATTTTTGTTTTGAAAATTCTTTTTGCCCTTTACATATCTATAACTATGAAATAGACCATGTAAATGATTTAAAATGCATATTTGCTGAAGTAATGCTAGGTATAGTTTCAGGTCTGTTACTAAGTGTGGTAAAAACCCCAGTCTGATGGTTTTGACTGCATACCAGCCTGGGGTCTGCACCTGACTTCTGTAGGCTGGGAAGAGCTGGGTGACTGGTTCTCATACCTTCAGTTCAGGTGTGCAGTTTTGACGGATCGGCCTCAGCTCCTGTTTTAATGATATTTCCCTGTTAAAAATTCAAGTGCTTCTCCAACTGTGGCTTCCCGAAGAACAAAACTGCATATTTGCCTCCTGTTCCCCAGGGAGCAGCATTGAAATGTCTCCTAATTTGCATTTTTCAAAAGAAATAACAAACTCTGAGAGAAGGGGAACATGGAGCGGTGGCTGGGTGACAGTGTGAATGTACTAACGGGTGGCTTTCCCACATAAAAGTATTAAGGGATAGCCGCACTGATTAGCAAGCACTTTTGCCCATTAAAATGTTTAGAAGAGTGAAGTAGAACTTCTCCTGGGACTTAACCCGATAACCTTCTTTCACCGTGTGCCATCCACTGACATGGTGCCTTCTGAACGTGTAACTAAACACAAATTAGCTTGGCTAAAATAATTCACTATGGATCCTTCTCACAGGGCAGCAGCCTCATAACCGTATGGTGGGGTCCTCATCGCTTTATTAAGTATTATAGTGCTATTAACTGAAGTATTGCAGCAACATTAACATTGAAGGGGTCATACACCGCGCTCCCAGAATCACACTCACACTCAGGGACTGTAAAGGCATATGTCATGACAGAGCTTTTTTTTTTTTACCTGTGGGAAATGGTTGACAGGCGAACCACAAACCTCTCTCTGTTTGGCGAACTCTGAGACTATTTATTTGATGTTATGGCTGTCTGAGACTGTGCTTGTCGTCTCAGGGACAGATGCTGACGAGAGGAGCAAGTGAGAAGTGGTTTTCTGTCGGACTCATGTGAGGACGGCCTTTACCGGCATGTCCCAGGGTCTGACGGGGAAGTCAGTGGGAAGTCAGTTTCATCAGGTCACAGAGTGGTTGAAGAATGGAATGGAATAGTTACAGATTTAAGTTGTGGGAGGCCAGCTGCTCATCTGTGTGTTTGAGATACAAAGAACTGCATCAGCTCTTCGGCTGTAGGACAGTGAAATATTTATCAGTAAAATAAATTTTGTAGCGGCTGGGATCACTGTCCATCATGCACACCTTCCCAGAAAAGCGCTCGGCACAAATATTCTCTCTGCCCTAATGATCTGACATGGGGGAGAAGTCATTATCACTGGATTTATTGCAGAGCATGCGGCCTTGTGTCTGGGTGTGTGATTTTGTTTAGGGGTGGGGTGGGGGGGGGGGTAATGGGTTAATAAGCAAGGCAGCACTGCCCCCACCTTGATTAGTTTGGCATGACATTCAGGGTAGGTACAAGAATTACATTACTCACCTGATAGGTACAGCTTTCTGTTTAAGGCTCATATAGAACTGCAGATCAGGTATACTGTCGCATATCGGATTAGGTTTAAGCACAGCGTCTCCATGTCATGTCTAGGCTGTCTGAAGCCTTTCCCCAATAATAAATTCTGCCGCGATTATAGGATTTTTACTGGTCCTCAGAGGCTTCTGCCAGGGTGGGGACTCCATCTCCTCCCTAGAAGACATCCCTCAACCCCCTCCACATAAACCAGAACAAGCCTTCCATTACCGTCCCCCTGTGAGGATTACATCTTCCCTTCTCCTGGAGTGCTGTTGTGCTGAGCTGTGAGATGCTGAGTAGTCATTAGCTGCAGCGGTTAAATAGCCGGGGTGCGCCCCATCCGCGGCTCTCCTCTGCCCTAGCGCTCTCTGATGTACTACGACCAGCCCAAGCAGGGGATGACCGTCCGTAAGTCAGCTAGAAGGATATGGAGGGTGAGTCTGGCATGTCTCGTTCTCTCTCTTGCCTTGTCTACCCTGACCTTGGGCTTTTGGTAGGATTTGGACCACATTTCTATGCTGGGAGGCATGCGGTGGTGCTGATGTTACCGTGACGTTATGCAATGGTGCGGACTGTAATGCGCATGTATCCTTGCAACTTTATGCTCCTTGTCAAGCCTGCAGATTGTACTGATTATGACATGGTAGCAGGGAGGACAGTTTATCGCTCCCTGGCTTGCACGAGTTCGGCATTTTACTTTAGAATTAACTTGGGACTGACATGTCACATGCACTCAACTTTGTTTATCCATTAAATTGCCTACAAATTACCTTGCACATATATGTCATAATCCAATAAATTGAAATCAGATTGTAGTTACTCTTTCTGATAAAAGCGATGAAAGTTCAGAAATTTTCTGCTTCTCAAGAGGGGTGACCCATCGTTTGAATGGACTGATGTGTTGTTCTGGATGGGACAAGGGGTCCTGAATGGTCCTGTGGGATTTAAATTAGGTACTCTGGTCGCACAGAGACTATATAGACCAAGGCAGGCAGACCCCCCTGTACCTGTTGGGATGGAGCTCATAAATGCAAATATTTCCAGTCAGGCGCAGCAGAATGTCAAATGATGCATTTGAACGCATTTGGTCCTCCAAAATAGTGGATGTCCCCCTAAGGAAGTTGTGGGGCTTCCCTAAAACTCCTTTGCATCAGACCCCCTGGACAAAGGATTAGTTGTGGGATTAAACATGGGATTAGACATGGGATTAGTTGTGGTATTAGTTGTGGGGTTAGATATGGGATTAGATGTAGGATTAGTTGGGTATTCATGTTCCAATGTCCTGCTGAGACGGCGATGGACCTGGAGATGGGGTGATCCCTGACTCCATCATTACACCTCACGCATTCTTCTTACAGGTAGGACATCCATCTTATTGGGAAGGAGAAAAGACTCTCTGAGGGCCAGGTCTCTGCTTTGTTTACCGGTCCCCTATCCATTAGGAGCAGCCCGGTGGGTGTGCAGCACACACACGGAACAACTGCTGATTCCTCAGCTGTGTCCACAGCTCTGATCTGCATGTAGCTTCTGTTTATCTGTGTCTTATTCTTAGAGTTTCAGTTCTATTAGGTGTACTTTAGTGAAACCAAAACCAAGTGGGTTTGCTTTCTTTTTAATGTTGAAAATGACCTTGCTTCAGCATTCTCTCTTACTGCCTCCCCTTGGTCCCCTGCCCACCATGATGACTTTCTGTCAGCACTACTATCGAACGTATGTGTTGATGTATCCAGTCCTTAGAGGCTCCAGCAGTATCCTATCAGGTTCAGTCATGAGGAGGGACTCAAATAGACCTCATGGTCACCTCGTTTTCAACTTCCACCTAACTTTGCGTCCATGGAGATAATGTACAGTGGGCATCAGCAGGCTTCTTATCTTTCAGTAGCAGGGTCCTGTCCTGAAATGCCACCAGAGACAGAAAAACTACTTTTTGTGGATGCCACGGATCAGCTATCCTGGGAATCCCTTTGTATTTTAGCCATACCCCAGCGTCTGAACTGTGAAGGATAGCATTCCTAACATCCATAAACACAATGGCTGCTTGGATCCTCTCTATGTCACAGTCAGGACATAGATTAAGGGCCGGAACGTCACACAGACAGGGACGGAGGCAAGCGTGATACATTATTGAGTTAGGGACCATGCTGCTTCTAAGCTAAGAGGCAGATTCATCTGTGCGCTGTACTAAGAATGAGGCACAGAGTAAACGGTCTGTGTTTGAGGCTGGGTGGAACTGACGCAGTCCCTCAGTGGGGGTGCTGTTGCAAAAAATGCTACATTGTGTGTCAGTCACTCTAAATTGTCCTTGAAAAGTGATTGTGTGTGGCACCTATCTGTACTGCCCCCTGCTCCTGTGCCTCCCAGGCCGGGTTTGGGATGGTCAGACGCCAGCTTTGTAGACTCTGTTTCCATCACTGAGATACAAGGCTAAATCTGTCTGCCGACACGGAGCATGTTTGAGCTGATCCCACAGCGGCGCTCGGACAAGGCTGCCCATCGCAGATGCCTGGGAAAGACATCAAGGACACAATAAGTTATTTATCGGCAGCATCAATAATGGGGGAGGGAAATAAAAAAAAAAACAAGGTCAACAGTCGGCACAGCGTCTTTACGCATTATCAGCCCCATGGGCATACATCCATTACGGCCTTATCGCCGTACACACCCCTCCTGGTCACGCGTCTCCTGGTTCCGGGTCACTCGTGCGTTATCTCTCACTGAGTCAGCAACCTCCTAGCAAATCTCCTGAGGACAAGGAGGTTTGATGGTTTGCTACCGGTTGCTCGCTAATGTGCTAATGCCACACGTCACGCCCTAGAGGGTCCAATCTTCTCAGTTTAAACACCCCATTTTCCCATGACCTCATGGGCCTTGTAAGAGCCCTCCCCCTGCAGCTGCCCTGCTGATGTGTGCTTTAGGCAGATCTCTGCTTCAATCTTCCATCTTGCTTCCCCTGAATATCCCAGAAGTCCCCAGAAATGCTGTCTGCCATTTCAGTGGATGGCTGCACGTTCAAGCTACTCAGCAGCAGTGTTAATTTTGTCAACGAAAATTTTGACGATAAGTATTCGTTGATGACCTTTTACTTCATGACTAAGTTGTAATAACGACGTAAAACCTTAACCATATATATGAGACAAAGTAATTTAAATGTAATACACACACATAGACACACATGTGCAAGGGTCATCTTTGAGGGAAGTGCCTTCCTGAAACTAAACCAAGATAAGTAAACTACAGAGGTGCCTGCAGTTAACGCTGTGGCCTACGAACACTTTGGTTCATAACCAAAAATTTATTGAAAAAAATGTATTCGTTCGCGTACAGAATTTGGTTGATGAACAGAATCCTCGACCAGATTCCTTTTTTTTACGGTCCCAGCATGCCCCCCATGTCCCAGCATGCCCCACATGTCCCAGCATGCCCCGTGTGCAATTGTAAATAGAAGGACCACTTCAGGCACCCAATGAGCACCAAACCGAAATACACAAATGGGAAACACAAGGTTGTCAGACGCCGAACTGCAAGATGCACACACAGTGGAAGATTGACATACGCTATAATACACACGAGGACTGGACCGAGTATACACAAGACACACGCGCAACAATAGGGAAATGCAACCATTAACATTAATAACAACAACAATAAAAGGGCTATAGGGAATGTTAATAAAGAGCGTGATTTCTCCGGCACCACTGTATCTAGTAAAAGGAAGGACACATAAACTTAATGCTTAGTCATAAATGCCACACTGATGTCCCTATTTATCATTTCAGCAATTTTACTGTATTATATACTTCCTGTTTTTGAAGTAGGGTTATTGTAAATTGTGAAGACATGTTTTTGCACTCAGTTAAATGCATGTTTGATAGTTGTTTCGATGCACCAATAACAAAAATTATTACAGGATAAAATGGCCATACAGTTAAATTTGTTGGGTGTTATAATGCCCGAATAGCAAAAATGAAACAAGAAAAAGTGTAAGTATATGTTGTTGATGTATGTGGAAAAAAAATATGACCTGTGAAGGAAATATGATTGTATTGCACTTTTCTGACAAACATTAGCTGTTTATTTTTATATATGAATGTAGTACAGTAAGTCAGTAAGACATTCTCAGCCTAGATGACTAAGCACCATAGAGTATGCTTATGTATAAGGTATGCTTCTGTATAAGGTATGCTTACTTCCCAAGGGAATTTTCACAGTCAGGAGAAATATTCTTCAGCAAAATCCACTTCAGTATCATGAACCTCTCTGAAAAAACAAAAGACTAAAATGTGACTTTAATCCAACTACGATTTTCAGTGACAGACTAAAACTCAATGAAAAATTCTTGTCAAATTATCGCTGCTCAGCAGGCTGATTCCTCATTATAATATACAGCTCCCCCCCCCCCGCCATGCTGTGTGACACTTCCTACAGAGGGCTTGATATTTTTAACTAGCTAGTAAAACACTGATTGATACGATCCCAGCTGTTGTGGACACTGATTAAGGCTAATTTGGCACAGGGGCACAGGGTGGGTGACATGTATTCACACACCATGACACATCAAGGACACATAGTTTTTTGTGGGCATAACCCTAATCCCAACTATGACAACCATAAGCCCGACCCAGCTCTAACTTTAACTATAAGTAACCAAATAAAATACAAGACTTTTGGAATTTTTAGTTTTTTGATTGCAGTGACAAATTTTTATAGAATTGAGTTTCCACTTTTTGGGACCAAAAAATGTCCCCACAATGTAATATATACATAACCTACACACCCATACACACAGAGCCAGGGGTAGGATTCAAACTACAGTATGACCCTGGGAATCTAAGATTATAATGGGGGACAAACAATGTCTCTTCCTTGATTCATTTGCACAGACTTTGTAAGGACAGATCTCGTTGTGAGGGGGAAAACGTTTTCCCACCTTTAACAGATTAAATCTTCATTCTGTCCGGTGGCTGGCGCTGAGATTTAAAAGAGTAAATTAGCGGGGAGGGGTTGTGTTTCGCTTGTGTGATTTGGAAAATGCCTGAGTCCACTTTGGGGGGGAGCGCCATCGTCGAATGCCCCATGCGAAGGTCAGGCCACCTCATGGCACGTTTGATGAGCTGTACCGGTGTGGGAATCTCAAAAGGTAATCAGTCCCCCCCTCACTGAGAACAAGGTAGGCAATTTCATGGCCAAATCAGACAGCTGTACAGCAATTACCGGCTGGTGCAGCATTTACCTGACTGCAGATTGCTCCCTTGTCCACCCATGCAGCCACTTCTCTGTGGGTTTAGATTAGGTGCAATGATTAACCACAAGTAACATCTCCCTAAATGTCCTTAACGATGTCGAGAGTTTCTTTCTAACTTGGAAGCTCATCACTCAGCGTTGCATAACCTCCATAATGTGTCCATGCTTGCTATAAGTCCATCAGATTCTATTCCAGTTTCCTAGCTGGGCACTTGAGTGGTTGGAAGAGGAGAATGATTTGCATCCTGACTCCAAACCTGCCCTTAATCCACACCACTCAGTAAAAAATTCTCCTAGCTCCATCAACATGCCTGTAACTTTGGGATGAATTTTTGCTTGAAATCTGATTGTTGGTCTTATATGAGACTCTTACTCATGTGTTTACACCATCATAGATGAAGGTTTTAATTTGTGTGATTTTTTCTTTTGGATTTTTAATTTTATTTTTAATGGGTTCCCAGCCCCGTTAATCTCTGAGATGGGTGATCTGTTAATCCATGGAAGATTCATTCATTCATTTATTCATTCATTCTGTTGCCTTCTTTATATAGTTCTGATGATTTTGTGTAGTTAAGAGCCTGTGAGTCTCTCCCTGCAGTGCGGAATGACACACTTAGATTGGTAGAGAGCACAAAAAGCAAAGTTGAGTCAGTGGAGTATTTGAGTTTGATATCCAAGTGGGCTTCAGTAATCTGGAGCCGCCATGGCTGCCATAAACCCCTGTATTTATCTCCAGTATGAATAGGGTTCCTATTCCTCTGCCAGGCTGCTTTTCACCCCATTTTCTCTCCAGGCCAGGGAGTAGTGACAGTGACACTGATGGGGGAGGTGGTAATATTCTGCAGGTTACCAATCTGAGGATAATTCATGACATGTCAGAGAAAGACAGATCGCTGAGAAGCTGGGAAGTTCTCTGAGAAATTATGTGCAGGTACAGCATGGGGAGGTGGCCAGGTGTGGCTCAGTGAAAGCGATCCGTCATCCAGGGGAAAGCGGTAAGTGTGTTTTCAGCCCATTCAGTGAGCTTCGAGCATGGCTATGACTGCCTGCGAGGTGAGGAAAACCGTAAACCATTCTTTGACTGCAAATTACCCACTGCTTAAAGATGCCTGTTAAAATTAAGCTGTTTTTCATTTTTCCACTTGAAGTGCCAGATCAGTGTGCCGCCACTAAACCGAGCCGAAACCCCATTTTACTGGTTTCATTGTATAGGATGATGTTTTTCTTAATTCCATGAGCATGAGTTTTGTGCTAGAGCTCATGAGCAGTTTTCAAATGTAGCCTAATTATGTCTTGTACAACTTTTGGTCATTGAAAATGTAGGATTTTTTTTGTTAGTGTTCATTCATCGATCTAATTAAAGTTGCCTTTAATTAAACTTCATATTTGGAGGACAGTCATCTTCTTGGACATGAAACGGAGAGGCTGTTTGGCCTTTTGAAGAGAGTGATTTAAAAAATCCTTATCAGCATCCCGGCTGTCTTCTGTCTTTGGCACAGTGTGTAGCCTGAAATAGAGGGCGCAGCACAGGGAAATAAATCACATTCACTCAGGAAAAGACCATACAGAGTAGCAGCATTTTCTGCAGAATTGTTTCCTTTATATGTTGTTAAGCGGTGAAAGATGTGTCATGAAGTCCCTCCTAAGGATGACATCTATACACGCATATGAAAACAAATTGATATTAGGTACAAAACACGAATTCCTTTCCATCTCAGAACTGAGCTTAATTTGGATGCACTCGTCAAACAGGGCAGTAATTACAGTAGAGGCAGGCACAGGGGTGGTGTCCTGTCACCATGTCCTCGGTTTGTGTGAAAACAGGACTCTCTTGGCTGTTTGCGATGTCAGTCACCGCCGTCGACTTGTGAAATAAACACCACTTTCATGTGTTGTTTTAATGTTCCTCTAGTTTCTAAGTTCGTTAATGCAGATGGATTCTGGCAGGAACAGCCCGACTGCTTTGTTGTGTAACAAAACAAATTACATGTGCTTTATAGCAAAGGTGCAGTGTCTGCAGTGAGCATGTTCTGCAATTTACCAACAGGGGTGTCGTGTTGTGTTTGGCTAACAGCTGATGCATCAGTACTCTTAAGTGATGCTGGCATTTAAACCGTAACAGGGGCGCTCTTAAATCCGAGTGGCGTGCTAAAGAATTCATAAGGATCGCTCAGCATTTACCTGACTCATCAGCATTGGCCTCCCTGCCCTTGTTCTGCTCCAATCATATTTGAATATTGTGCTCCAAGGCCCACTGCAGCACTGAGATAGGTGCCAGGTGCACTCAGAGTGATAATCAACCCCATGTCCATCAGCATGTCTGGAGATCTGCCATCATTTGTGTTTGTTTCCTCTCCATTGCCTTCCCACCGTGCTCTCCAGATGAACAATGCACGGGGAGAATCATCAGACTAGCATTTTCTGTGGGGTGTGGGTGGGAGTTCACTTCTAAACATATGGAAATGCTGTGGAGAGAGGTTCTCTTAAGTACACTTCTTCGGTGGAGTAAATCTGTTTGCAGCCGTGTCCGGCCGTGTAGGTGGATTACGTGGGGAAATGGTGAGCCATGTGCTTTGTTCCGGGTGAGAGGTTCTGCCTAACAACTAAACAAAAATCAGAAGGAGAGAGACAGTAACAGGGTGCTTGTTTGAGAAACCGAACCGAATATGTGGGCACAGGGATGTAAATATACAGGTCTCTTTAAAGCTGGCCTCCCGCTCTATGCCTTCAGCTTAGAATTGTGAGCTGCAAAGCACTGGCTTCCCTTCCCTGACGTGCTTCAGCTCTGTGCATGCCATCATGAGGAAAGCTTAGAGTGGCTGGATGTCTGTGTCCCTTTCCCTCTCCCCAGCATGCCACGCCAGGCGGTCAGTGGGCGCCCTGAGGACCTTGAGGATCTAGTTATCCGTCAAACCCATACCAGAATCTCATTACTGTAAGTCGGACCTGCATCTGGTGGCTCCGTGGACGGAAGGTCCTTCTTTATTAAACAGGTGTGACTTTTTGAGGAATTCCTTGTGGATGGATGGTGACTGATTGCCCCAGATTTGTCCCAAGCTCCCAGAAAGAGCCACCCACCTGACACACTGTGCTTGCTTAGTACAGCTGAGGTTTGATGTGTCCATTCTTCGGAGCTTCATATTCCCATTTGCAGTGTCATCTCCTTCCTGTGTAATTCATCAAAAAGTAAAATAACCAATTACTTGTTGCTTGCAGTGACAGTTCTGCTTGAATATTCATGGGAATGGCAATGTGTCTCACAGGGTCGTTAGCCTTGTTTTTATTACTTTAGTAGTGGAAAAAGGTTTAATTGTGATGAGAATTGGACCAGGGATGACACTGGTGCACCATAAAATGGTAAACTGAAGGTGTGTAATTAGAAATATACGCTAAACTAAATCCAAACTCTCTAGTACACATTAGCAAAGATTTATTTATTTTTACCATACATAAAATAAGTTAATTTGCTATTAATTTCAATTATAGGATTAGACTTCCTGTAACTGAATGTCACGGAGGTGTTGTTTTGGAAAAAAAAAATTTATACTGATTGATAAGGATAAGTTAGAAAGTTTACAGGGCACTTAGACAACTTGCTGAACTCATGGGAAATTCCTGTTTAC
>JAODJW010000001.1:18698000-18710533 GCA_026777045.1 Hyperopisus bebe
GGGCAGGTTTGTTGTTTCTGGGGCACTTTGCCCCCTTAGTGTAGTGTCTGCTTGTGACCCCCAAACCTCAGAAGCCCTATGCAAATGCCTGGTCTGAGTGACCATAAACACTGCCGTTGCTTGCTATTGCATTAAATGTGAGCATTTCTTCAGGTTCTGTTAGAAGCACGTGTCTGTCCTGCTAATGGTGGAAGAATCGATGTAGATACGGTGTGTAGCATGCATTTATGTTAAATTTAAAGCTGTCCTATTGGAATATGCCGGGAGAGCCCTGCACTGTGAACAGTTTACGCTGTCATTTGTTTTTGTCATTAGTCACCCTAAAGTCGGTGGCACTCTGCATGACATGTGATCTCCAGGGACTCTGATTTTCCTGCTCTTTGAGTTCATAGAGAGGACCCTGGGTGTATGTTTTAGCATTCGTCAGTAAGTTTCCTTTGGGGCGGACAATATGCCTTTGCCTGTCAACAGCCTACACATCTTGGGCGTCAAAAAGCCTCCATGTGAATTTGTCTTGCAGAAACCTGACAGACCCAACCCAATGAGAATTCAGAGTGACAGGTCTTTAAAAAAACTACATTCTTGAGCACGTCTAATAAAATGGAAAGGGCTCAGAAATGATCTTGGCAGCTAAAGGACATCGACTGCATCCCCTGTGCTTTGCTCAAAAGCCACGATAGCAGACACGCAAAGCATGCTGGGATAATATACTATAGAATTACGGCCTGACCTTAATTACTGGAGGACGCTGTGCTTATTAAAATAACAGAGACCTGGAGGAAGGCAGAATAATGGATTCGTATTAATTAACATTTGGAACACTAAATTTTAACAGTAACTAATTTATAAAGACCACTTAAGAGCAAAAGAAAGTATGCATGTGTAAGAGTTTTATCTGAACATGTTAAAGAAGTAAATCAGGCAAAAACACTTGCGATCGAGTTAGTAAGTGGATGGTTAAGTGGATATTTTTAAGTAGCTAAAATGAGTGGCAGTAAATGCCGTCGCACGGAGCACTTTATTATGTCTCATACTTTTCGGCACTTTTAATAGTTGTATGCAAGATGTGGTAGGCCTATATAATATAAAGATATCGTTGGCGTAGGTGATAATGAGTCGTAATGGAACGTAAACTAAAGGGTTTGGGTCCAGTGAAATCGGTCCGTGTGGTCCCTTCTAGTCAAATGTGACCACACGTTTATGAACGCGGATCCACTATAAATTTTAAAACTCAAATGAACTGACAGCTGAGCATTATTAGTTATTCAGCAGTAGCCGGAGGTTTCTGGCTCACGAAAATCTCGCGGCGGCTTCCCGGCGCTTTTCTATCCGCATGATTCCAAGCTCCGCTGCGTTTTTAGCTCAGCCATCATACGTGTGCAGCCTTATATTTGTCACCGGGTTTTCACGTCAGTCTCGCAACATGCTTAACACGAAAACGGCACATTAGGCGGTGTTTTACCGCTTTGCTCGAAGCCAAGACACTGCGCCTGTAGTCAAAATAATGAAGGCAACACTAATCAGTACCGTGAGGTATTGATTTGCATTAAGTGAATTACCAAATTTCTACAGTGCGCGGAAATGTCAATGCAGACTTCCAGCGTTTTGGCAGATTTCAGCCCCAGATTGTACAGATGTCCCGCAGTTCCCAATCGAATGCAAAACGCTCCTTAAAAGTAAATGATAAATTTAAGTGAAGTCTGATTTCCATGCCAGTACCACCTCTATCACCCCCGCCCTCCCCGCATGAGGGAAAATTGTGATTCGGAGGAAAGGGCAGATTGATGAAATACGCGCTGCTGTACCAAACGTGTGTGAGAGGGAGTCCGGCCACTGAGAGGGCAGCCGGTCCGGAGAGGGACAGGCAGCGACCGTCTCTTACCGCGCATCCCCGGTACTGATCCCGGTGTCGGTGACGATCGCAATGACTCTCCCATCCTTTCTAATTTCAGCGGCGGCGGACAGTGTCTGTCCTCGCTTTTGAGGCGAAGCGCGTTAACAGCCGTCTGCCTTCCCATCTGTATTTATCATCATATTTATTTTTTCTTTTTTTTTTTTTTTTTGTTTTTGCTCATTTTTTTTCGGGTCGATGCCCGTGGTTTTCCCTCGATCATCCCAGCTAGACAGCCGGTTTTTCCTCCGTGGTTAAAAGCTGAGCCCCTGGTGATCATGACCACGGCAAAACAGCAAAACGCACCGGCGAAAGCAGCTCAACAGCAGGATCAGGTACTTCCTGGCTTTTTCAAAATCCGTATGTTATGTATTATATCTATTGATGTGTTGGTAAAATTTGCTTCCAGTTAACTCGCGTTATTCTGCCATGTATTTTATGAAAGAAAAATATTTCTCTTTAAAAAAAGAATTAAATTTGGTTAGGTGGATAATAATCTTGTATTTTTTTGTGGCTATCAGAGACCTTTTCGTCGGTCTCTGATTTCAAGGTAACTGCGCTGCGCCGCGTAGCTTAGAACACATGCGGTCCCCTCATTCCCCACAATAGATACTCACTCCTTAATACGAAATAAATGTTAGAATTCAGTCTGATAACTTTATAAAAATCATGTTTCAAGTGATTTGGACTATTCATTGAGTTGCCAATTTTATTGGGATACTGTGCCTAAGGCTCATCTCTTACTACAGGATGCAGTTCATCTTAGATAAAGTCCTTAGTCTTAAGACATTAAAAACAGAATATATACAGTAGGGCTAATGCTGAAATCATGTTATCGAAAAAGGGGATGTAAAGTTAATGAGACGTACACTTAAATTGTACTGTTGATTCATTTTGGTTGTGCCCAGCAGCAAAGCAATATTTCAAAAATTGGCTATTTTCTGCCTTTCGCCTGGTTATTCCAACTTGTGAATCTATTCTAAATTTCAGAGTGTTTTCTTTATGGTCTTTGTGTGAATATGAAATATTAAAGCCTGTCTGTGAGTAAAGTGTTGCGATCAGACATACGCACATACCGAGATGTGTGATACACAGATTACTTCGCTAATTACTGACAGAAACGTGTGATATCCTATTTAAACCACTTACCATATATGATGTGTGAAGAATTCCCTCCAGTTTCGGACGTATTTTTTATTTTTTTTTGCACAATTTCCGTTTATTTTTAACTACCGTTAACCATCTGTTGCAATACAGGAGAAAATAGATCATCCATCCATCCATTTTCTGTAACCACTTGTCATATTCAGGGTTATGGAGGGTCCAGAGCCTATCCCGGAGGCTACAGGTGCAAGGCAGGGAACAATCTGGGACAGGGTGCTAACCCATCTCAGGGCACACTCACACACCATCCACTCACACATGCACAGCATGGACAATTTGGCAACTCCAATTAACTTCAGCATGTTTTCGGACTGTGGGGGGAAACCTGAGTACCTGGGGGCAACCCCACAACGACATGGGGAGAACATGCAAACTCCACACACATGGAGCCATGGCAGATACTCAAACTCTGCTCCTAGAGGTGTGAGGCAGCAGTACTAACCACTGTGCCACCGTACCATCCATGAAAATACTTCACTAATGTGAAATTACCCGGCTCAAAATTTGTTTTTGTTTTTAACAAGGCCATTTGACCTGCATTTTAACCAAGAAGTGAGATAAAATGGATATATAATTAAACACCTGTAAAAGTAACAGAAAACGAGTTTGTAGCTTTTAATTCTCAGTAGTTAATTGAATAGGTACATTTAATAAACTAAAGACCCTATGAACAGTTTTGTTGTACTGGGCACCAGCAGTTTTGTTGTACAAGGGGGCCCAGACAATTTAATGAAAAAATAAGTTACGTACATGGCCAGCTCTAGCTATAATGAGAATAGGCAGTTGCCTAGGGCCCCCAAACTACCTGCACTGTGGAGGAAGTGAAATGATTATTCATTTTTTTTGGTACACGGGCCTCCCAAATGAAGGTTTGCCCAGGCCTTCTGTAAAGGTAGATCTGGGCCTGTTCAAGAAGGATGTCTGTCACAGGCTCAAATCCTCTGTTGACCATTGATGGCTTGGCAAACACATTTGTTTCCACATGCCATCTTGCTTACTTAGGAGACACCCAGACAGACAAGAGCAAAGCTTGGGGTCAGAGTACAGGATCACCCACTGAACCAGCACCCCAAAGCATTTTTCTATGGTTAAAGGCCTTGCTGAACAGTGATGCAGCTATTCTGTAATGGGAGCTTGGGATTAGAACCACTGACCTTCTGATCACATCCATAAAATCCTAACCCAGTAAGCGCCACACTGCTCCATATTGCTGAGAGTAAACATGAAGAGTATACTGAAATTCTCAGTTATCAGACACATTGGTTGCTTCTGAGAGACATAGCTCGTTAGGAGTCTCCCATAATGTGTGTGTCCTTTTTTTGTCCGTTTTTACGCCACTATGAAATTTCAAAAGTCCCAGCTACATTCACACAGGAAAATGGGAAATGTCAGCCTCGTCATATGCTAATTTTAGAAACACCGGTTGCAGTGCATGGTGGAGTTGTAATAGATTCACTGAGAATTCCCACCCTCACACCACGGCGCCTCCTTCCTGCCAGGAGGGCGCCTCGAGTGCGGCCTGAATCGAGGCTAATTGAATTAGCTGTCTGAGAACTCTGACGAGTGTCTCTGATAGACGTGTTCGGTGCAGGAGGTCATGCCAGCATGTTGGAGGAAGTGCCACTGTCCTCTGACCTCTGTTCCTGATTCTCATGTGGAGTGTGGTCCATTGGGTCTGGCATGATGCCCGACTTTGTGGGACTGGTCCACTGCTGGTGGACAAAACAAAAGTCTTGCGTAAATCCATACAGAACAGATGGGACAAGCCAGTGCCAATACTAAGGCACTTAATCCGGCCCAAGAATTAAACTTTCAGATTTGTGCTTCTTGTAATATAAAAGGGATTAAACTACTGAGCCTCCACGTTCCACAGCCATAATTTTACAATGGGCTGTTAACTTCATGTCCCCACAAGTCGATTGTAAGATGGGTACCCTGAGATCCAATGCTTGAGAGTGGCCTACCTGACACTCTGTGGCTGTCAGTTAGCAGCTCCTGTCGGAATTCCCCCTGCTGACCTCAGCTCACTGCTCTGCGCTGTGGCTACCTTCATATCTAGGATGCTCAATCGTTCCAGGACTTTGTCAGCTACCTGTTTCTTTTATTACTTTGTTTGTTGACTTTCTACCAGTTCAGCGCTTCATTTCTGTGGTGCTGTCGATAAGGACCTTGGACTTAAAAAAACAAAATTCTTGATGATTCCCGAAAGTTCCACCTTGGAACGAGAATGAATATTTTCTGGGCGCTACCACCAATAAAACAAAACACAGGAGATGAATTTCACAGAGAGCCTCATTGGAGTTCTGAGCGCTGTTGCCATATGTCTGTTTTAACTGTAATTATGAGCAATTGAACCGTGATGTTGGCTCTGAGATTGTGATGAGCTGGTATTTTCACCAGGAATGTAATACATTATGCATTTTCGCCCCCAAAAATCTGACAGAAATGTATTCTCAGCTACTACTTCAATATAGCTCTTGGCGTTGAATTTGAATTGTAATACAGTTATAAATATTTAACGCAAGAAACTTGCTCTGTTACAAAACGTCATAGCTCATCATGTCACTGGCAATTGATTAGCTGTGATTTATGCCTTATTTGTAGACCAGGAATCCAAAACTCTCATCAAAAATACCTTTTGCCCATCATTTTGCAACCACCCAACCAGATATAAGCATAATGAATAGCTTACATAAACACTCTCCTGTATCAAGTAACACTGCAGTTGATTATTACAGTTCTAACACACAAGCAAAACCCCACACATATTATGGGTCATATAAGGTAATTTTTCAAAAGCTAGAGTGCATGTTGCAGGCATGGAGAGGATACGGTTTTCTAAGAAGCTGCATGAACAGTGCCCAACGAGCAGAATGTTCTGGTTCATTCTGGATGTTTCCGTCAAAGACAGCCAGCACCGTCCTTTTGTAATATCGGTCTCGTGGATTGATAGTTGTTTATGCCTGGGCTAATTGCTTGCAGCGACGATATTTATGGAGTTCTAATTCTGGAAATGTCAATGACTATGAAAGGATCTCCTCTTCGGATGGTTCTTGGGGTCCTTAGGAAGATTTATTTATTTTATACCGTGACACTGAGCCATTGAATAAGCACAGTTACGTAAAGTAAATTCAGAGCTAATTTGTGTGAGCAGTTTGTTCGCCTACAGACAATAAATAGTGGCTGTAAATTGGACTGGTGGGAGACCTTTCACTGTGTTATTTCGTAGCCAATCGGGAGTGAAATGTATTTGATATACTGCTACCTTTAACTAAATGCCATGGAGCACTTTGGAAATAATTGAGAGGAAAACGTCCGATTCACTTCGCTGGTGCCATAATTAGGCTAATAGTTTTGAATGGTGAGATTTGTTGTAAGCACAATTACGGCTCAATTAGATCTATCAGTCACTCCGTGTTTGTGTTTAGGTGTTGATTGTAGGCCTACACCTTGACTAAGAGCCTCATCAGGCATGGACACAGTCTAGTGGTGGGATGGCCCGGCAAGGATGTGTGGACCCAGGAGGGTCCAGACCAAAAGAGGGTCCTTTCAGCTCTGGAGCTCCACATTTGTCCCAAAGCAGCCTGTCCGCTCTCTGGATGACCTGACTGACCTACTGCAATTAACACCAGAGTCCTGTTGGATTTGACCATATGGAGAGACATGTTCCAGCTTCCTCCTGTTGGTGGTTCAGGTTAACGGCATGTTTGCAAGACCCTCGTGCTGTAATTAGGGTATAAAAAAACATACAAAGATACATCTTAAAACCTTACTACTTATAAAAACATAATGTACTAACTGGTATTGCTAAATAAATATGTCTTGTGTCTTCCTGCTTTGTTTAGATCTTTTTCTGACTCACAGTCCTTCTGGGCAGTAGAGGTGTGCGGAGTAATATTTTTCAAATGAGAACCCAAACATCGGAGTGTGTGTTCACGCCACCCTGCTGAGATGAGAGACAAAACCGCAAAGGCTTTGGTATATGATGTCTGTCAACAGTCACTACTGTGACACTAATATGCTCCTAGTACCGTGGCGTTTATTTGCGTTATTCCATTTAGATACAGCTGGAATTTTATTGCGTTGTTGCTCGTAAACTGAGATATAAATTCCCGTCCGAGGACAAATTTAGTCTATGTGGCACGTAAACTTTTATGTGAGTTTATAAATAATGGTAATGTTCCAGTCTCGGGCTCTGAATCATTCCAATTCTCATCGTGGAGGCTGTAACCCCAGGGAAGGTAGAGTGTTTCCAATGAGGTCCTACCTGCTGGAGGTACGATTTATGAACCGTGAAACCTGTGTGGGGCGCGCTCACTGTATATGCTGACAGTCACTGCTCTCAGCTCAGGTGTCGCCTTTTCAACGAACAACGGTTTTAATGAGCCAAGTTGACGGACAGAGTGGCTTGGGAAAGATGGTGCCCCCATCAGTCAGCTCTCCCCCTTCTGAAGCTCTCCTTACACATCCATTCCCTTGCTGTTTGCGTGGGGAGGAGAGAGGGATGAAGCTGGAGACTTGTTACCGTTTTTCTGTGTCTGAAGTCATTTTCTGTAGAGTAGCCAATCTTTCCTCGGTGTGGAGCTTCGTTGCAACATCAAGGGCACTGTGGGCTGGAGGCCATCGCGTCCTGCTTCTTCTGCTGTTGTAATCAGGTTATATCTCTCCATCTTCTTCTGATTTATGCTTGAGAAAATCTACTTTAAAGAAATAAAACAAAATGTTTTTAATGTACTGTCTACCATTGGTCTTTGACTCACCACCCATTTATCCTACAGCGCTCCTGGCGTGCTAATAGACTAGCATACAAGAATGTATTTCTTAAGGTTAAGATTATTGCCCTGTATTACAGTTATGCTTGCTCCAGGGAAGATAAGGCCCCACTTGTCCCCTGGAGATGGTATTGGAAAGTGTCCAAAAGCCACAGAGGTTTTCTTTTTATTTTTAAAAAGGGAACTGGCTTCTTTACCAGTTAGAGTGACCGTCTTTGAATGTGGATTACAGCCTGAGGCTGGCTTTGATAGTCGCCTTAAAGAGCAGCAGTTATACTTGAATTTAAAACCTGATTAAAAACAGAATGTGGTGGGGAGGTCGCAGTGTGGACAGATCACCTCCACGATGAGGTCTTTGTTTTTAAAGGGAAGCTTTTTTTTATAGGAATGGAATTGTTTCTGTGTTCGGTGTTACTGCAGATGAACATTAAACAGTAGCAGAGTGTCAGTCTGTCTCTTCAGATATTCCTCTTATAGATGGTCTTTTTGTAGGATAGCTTTTGTGCATAGTAGTGATGGATGCGACCTGACGTGGCCCGGTCCATCCCAAGGCTGTCCGACTTTTATCTTCATGCTTGGCAGGAGACCTGCATGTCCCCTCCACTTCCGGCACCCAGAAGCAACAGAATCATCAGCTGATGACTCTGACCTCTAATTCAGCTGTGATTCCATGCATGTGTGCTCCAAGGAGACCTGTGTATCAGTGGGGATGAGCTGGAGAGGAAAACAGCTGGTTGTCGGCATCATGTTAATAAAATTCTGTCCACGAAAAGCAGACTGTGTGGGTGAATGTATTACAGCTAAACCGTGAACATGTACCTCTGCTTGTTCACCACTGAGCTTTGTTGTGTGAGGCTGTTTGGTGAGGATTGTGCCAGTGGAGAGCTTTCTCACATGGTTTCCTGTCACTCTTTGGAAGTTACCCTCAGAATGAGCATTGGGGTCAAGCATTTACAACTGTCTATTCCCCTTTCTCTTTAAACTATTACCTCCACTGTCACATTTATGTGCTTGGTGGAACTCTGTACACAGTAAGGCCTGAGGTTACGGGTAGGGAAATGCTCTCTTTGTTCCTTACTTATCAGATGATGTACTTCCCTGCAAATGTCTTTTATTTACAGAATTTATCTCTAGAGAGATGAGACATCATGGCAATGTTTCTATTTCTCATGATATTCTGATGCCAGCTAATTTATACAAACGCTATACCATCCCTGCCTCTAAACTATGTAAAATAGATTTATCTCATGCATATGCATGAGCAGGTAGTATATTTCAGTTATATGTAGCTATTTTACAGCTGTATCTACAGAATGTCTATTATTAAAGTGTGAACCAGCATGTTCACTTTTGAGGTTTTCACTTTGGGGTGACATGTTTGCGGGCACTTTTCATTTCATTTGAGGTCCTTGACTAAGCTGTGGTTGCATATATTGAGGTGGTACCTTCCATGTTTTGGAGGTGGGCTTGGGCAGAGTGCCAGTCCTCTTTTTTCCACTCCCTGGCAGCGGAACTAGCATCCCTACCATCCCCTGGCATGCTATTATTACAGACTTGTCTGACAGCTAAATGTGGGCGGTTTTAAAAGGTTGCCATTCAGTGAGGTGTATTTGAAACCCATCTTCCTTCAGGAGATGCGAAAAGCACTGGGAGTGGCATCTGCCCACCGGCTCCAGCTCTGTCGATGGCAGAAATGGGCACAACTTCAGAAAATGGAAATGTCCCAGCATGCAAAAATTCAAGAGCACAAGCCTCAAGCCGGCTCTGCTTCTCTTCTTTCACCTACGAAGCACAGGCTTTTGGCCAGTTACTTAACTCCACAGTGCATTGTTTTTAAAGCCTGACGATGTTTTAAATGCGCTGGAGGTACGAGCATGATCTTTTTCATTTGACACACTCTATTGATTATCCCGTAACACGTACAAAATGCAGAATCCGTAGCCGCTGAGTGGGTATTACAGTGCCGAGTGGTGGCAAATTTCCGATAGGTGCTAACAGTGCGTATCTTTCTTATCTCTGTCAAGCGCTTTAGGGCAGCAGCGCCATGTAAAGAGACATTGAATTGAATAATGTATGGTCATTGTTGTGTCATGAAAGCGCTTCATTTGCTGTCATTTCTACATGCTCAAAGTTCTGAGCAAATCATGCGTATTTGATTGCAGGATGAAGTCCACAGTTTTTATTTACGAACTATATATTTTTTTTACCTACATGGACAAATATTGATTGTCCAAGGGAAAGGTGTATATTCAGAGAGTGTGACTCTCCCAGAGTCGAATCTAGAGTGGTGCTCCCCCAAGGGACAGGAAGGTTTACTGCGCTGTTGGAGTTGGCCTGTAAATCTGACTCCCCAGAGTCAGAGGGTACCTCTGAACATGACTCCACCAGCTGCTGCTCTGATGTATCCAGCTGGTGCCCAGCTGATATCCAGGAGTATGTTTGCATGTGCTTGTGCTTCTCAGCTTCTCTGCCAGTAGGGGGTATCATGGTTAAGGATACATAACTGGGCTTTTGCCGGTTCAGTTCCCAGGAGATTAAATTGTGCTACTGAATTATCCAGCAGTTGCTTTGAAAAAATACATCAGATAAGCAATGAAATAATGAATAATAACAATAATTATGACACACAGAAAGGGAAAACCTCATTGCTCTGTGCTGCTTGTGTATGCCAGACATTCTGATTGTAAGGCTCCAGAAAAAAAGCAACTTGTAATAATAATAATTATTATTATTATCATAACAGTACCTTAGACATTCAAAATGAGAGAGACTCTTTTTATTTGCAGACACAATAAATGCCTGTTTATGAAACCACGAGGCAGTGTCACAGTACATGCTCTGCTTATCATGGGAGGGTAATGGGTTTTCTGGTCTGAAGAAGGAACTTACAGAAATACATTAATATTGAGATTCTTCTTGGCAAAGGTCGCCAACGTGATGGATTTGAGCATTGATACGCATCCAAGCAACGTCCAGGTGACTGTGGCACATCCTCCATCTTGTGTTGAAGGGGCTCAAGGATCAATATCTGAGCCACAGGTTCAACTTTCATCTTCTCCTGGCATAAAACAGTATAATCAGCCATTTTCAGAATGTGGGGATTGAGCCTGAACACCACGAAACCTTTTCATTAAAGTTCTTCATTAAAGAATTACAGATATTTCTGTGTATCTGGGACAGGAAAGTACATTCTGGAGTTTGGGGATGTTGGAAGAGGTTCTAGCAGAAACTTCGCATTGGTAGGACTTCTGATCTGTTCCAAAATGCAGACTTCAACTCTAGGGAAAGGATCACAGGCTCACAGCAGCCTAAACATCCTCTGTCAGCCGATAACCGGAGTGTTAAAGCCATGCCTCGTACGGTAAGAGACGCTGATGCAGTGGCTCCACACCTTAGGGGTCATGCCGTGTGAGGCTCCCTCGAGCACGCGGGTTGATGATTACCTGTCATCTCTCCGGACATTCTAAGTAACCTCCAACTTGAGTCACCGCAAATATTTCTGCAGCTTATAAATAACGTTATTAGCTGGGCGCCGGAGGAATTGCACCGAGTGCTGCGGCCTACCTCCATGCGCCTATTGAAGCGTGTTCTTGGATTAGTCTCCGTCTGCATGCGCTGATATCAGGAGTCCATTGATTTTTCTCCTAAATACACTTTTTTCTACGTGGTTTTCTAACACTGGAAAAAAGTCATTAGTGTGTTATCAAAGGCTGCTATTCCCCCAACCAAGGACACAGTGCGTATACAGAGTGCTCTCAATTGGCTACACTGGATATCCTATATTTAATCTTTCCTGGGTCTGGCAAACCAGTGCCGTATTACCTGCCTGATGTGGAGATTATTCCTGCACTAAAAACTCTTGGCCCCCTGAAGACAACTGGCTGAGGTTCCAAGTGTTGCATTAAGCCGTTACTTTTTTTCAGGTGAAAATTGAAGATACTGAGCCGACATTCATGTTCCTACAGAAGTTGATTTTTGTTATTTATTTACATTCTCACTGGTCAATTCCTTGTTGGATATCAAAAAAAAAAAATTGCTGTACTTTATCAATTGCATTTAATTTTTCGGAGGCAGAGGGTCAGTCCTGGAAATGGTATCTGCTCTATTCGTGGATCATCCTCGTGTTAAACATACGATTGTGATGGTGTATTTAGATTGTCAGCTTGTTAGCCTCTTGTATCCCTTTCCCTTCAGTCTGTGATTCAGACTCCTTATGGCTGTGTGATTCATAACAGCCACAGATACCTTCCAGTACTCTGACGACAAGTGGAAGGTTCCAGTCAACCCACCCCCATGTGATTGTAGCTCTTTGGGTGCTGACTTCATGATTCCTAAGTGTCGTTGGTTTACAGTTTGTCTGTAGCCTGAGAGAACTGGTTTCTCCCACCATGAGTGGAGGTGCTCTTGATGGGCTGCTCTGATTTTCAGTGCTCCTGTTGGTTTTACACGTGTACTTCTTGGATTTCTTATCTCAGGATAATCAACTGCTGGTTTTTGTACTGAATGTTAGAGGATTTTCTATACTCCATGTTTCCTCTGATTTTCAGGTATGAGAAAATGCTTTTTTCTTTTTCTATATGCCCCGCTGCTGGCCGCTTTAGATTGTTATGATATCTGGAGGATTACACCGAGTGTTCACCAGAAACCGGCAGGATGCTGAGACCCCGTTTGTGGTTCTCTGGCTCGCCCATGTCCGGGGATCTGAA
>JAODJW010000001.1:18735211-18774936 GCA_026777045.1 Hyperopisus bebe
CACACACACACACACACACACACACACACACACACACACACACACACACACACACACACACACACACACACACAGCCGCGGGCAGGAAGCCAGCCCAGATCCCTGGAGGTGCTAAAACATAAATGTGCCATAAATTTTTAATTCGTACCTGGGGGTGCAGATTGCCATGGTCCTTGAATACAGACTTAAATTAGATCTGTATAATATGTTCACTCATCAGCTGGATCAAAACAGGCAGAATAAACCAGAATATGAAGCAGCTTTTATAATAATGATTATTAAATATTAAACAGAGGTTTTCCAGCTAACTACTGGGCATCAGTGAGCCCTCAAGCAAAGGTGGCCCTTTCAAGGGCAGAGCAAGACAGGGTTACTTAGCAGGCTGTCACCTGCTGATGATGTCAGTGGTCTAAAATGAACCAATCAGGGCTTGGCCCCACATTCTGGTAATGCAAGTCAAAATTGTCTGGTTGGCTTGGATGTGCTGTTTTCGTAGTGGGCTACAGGTTTGATACCAATGACAAAATGTCATTTACCAATCAGATCGCCTTTTTATTAGTTTGGGATTGGTTGCTGTCGGACTGGGTTTGCTCTTAGCCTCATCAGTTGGTATAGAAAACTAGTCAATGATTAATAGGTCCAAAATGTTTAAGCTCCTTCACAGCATGAAGTGCAGCATGTGATGTAATATGTATAATTGGCTGGGGGAGCCCCTAGGGATATATCATGTGTGAGAGGCAGATTCCTTTAACATGGCAGCCTAATGAAACTGAGTCATTATTATCTACCTGAATCCTTATGCTTCAGACTCTGGTAAGTGAAGGTCAGCAGTGTTAGCAGGTGCAAACAGTTAATTAAAATCCCTGCCACCGGTTACCTGATGGCCGGGGGTGTGGGGGGGTGTCCAGAGTGTTTGTGGTCCAAGCAAGACGTGAATCGCTATGTGCGAAACAGGCTCCAGCTTTCCCAGCTAGACCCTTTACTCGCAACTCGGAAATGTGGACATGCATTATGGGAAATGGTCCATATAATCCCCTCCCTGATAGGGTCCACTCGTCTGTCAGCCGAAGAGATCGCGGCAGGGAAAAAGCTAACACCCTGACAGATTTATGGAAATGTGACCCAGACCACCAGGGAAATGCTGGGCTTGTGTTTTTATCGCAGTACTGACATGCACAATAAGGAATAACTGACATAAGTTAGTGTGAATCACATTCCTGGAAAAATATCCGTTCCGTGTGACTTGGTACAGCGTCCGTGGCATATTCAGAACATGTATGCTTGATTAGCAAAAACATGATTAGACTATCAGACATATGACTAGCAGCTTGAGAACCTATTAGGCATGATGAGCAGTTGTGAGAGGATCTGGATGTTAACTCTGCTTCCAGCCAGAGGGCTCCCCCTAGTGGGGAAGTCACACAACATCCGGTTCACTGCATGGGCCTGCAAGCTTCTCCCTGACAGAATGACCACAGATATGAAATGCTTGCAAATAAAAGACCAAATTGAATGTGTTTCTCCACTGACAGTTAGTGGCCCAGGGAGCACTGCCACCCTGAATGCTTTTGTCTTTTCTAATCGATGCTGCTTTGTGCCTCCAGTGCTGTGGTGTCAGTGTCCGGTTAGTTGTTAGCTTAACCCACTTAAGCGACTAAAGCTAGGAGAAGCTCAATATGCAGGTCGCGTGGTCAGATGTCAGACTCAGCCACAAACATGAATATTCATTAATATTGTACAGAATTTGATAACAGCGAGGAAAAGTTGCCACGCTGGGATAATGAGATAGCCTAGGTTTTCCACAGAGGGGCGCGGGGCTAGAGCACCAACGCACAGGGGTGGGCGCCGATGCCTACATGCTGATCTCTGCTGCCTCTGGTCTTGCCACAGTCTCTGCATGGAAGATGCTCATCTCTCTGA
This sequence comes from Hyperopisus bebe, assembly GCA_026777045.1. Classification (NCBI taxonomy): domain Eukaryota; kingdom Metazoa; phylum Chordata; class Actinopteri; order Osteoglossiformes; family Mormyridae; genus Hyperopisus; species Hyperopisus bebe. Next base: position 18,737,132 of record JAODJW010000001.1, read on the forward strand.
CATCCTGCTGTCCGCCGCGGGGAAACACAGTAACGAGCCCGGCCGCTCCTCCAGCGGTTGGGTATTTCACGCTCAGTAAACGGCGTGATTGTTTCCTGTCAGATGGCACACATTTGTCTGGGGAACACAGTGCAGTTCTCAGAACCAGAATGATGCATCTATTTGCATATTTACATGTAGCCATAAAATGCAATTTACTGACTCATGAAGGCTTGGCACACATTTTTATGTTCGATAACATGTTAGCGACATGATCCATTTAAAACTGATGAATATGGGACTGTGTCCACGGTATTGACGTGTTAGCACCATGATCTGTTTAAAATGGTGATGAACATGGGACTGCTTGCATGTTCAATAACATCAGCACTCTAACCTGTTTAAACTAATAAAGAATCTTGACTATTTTCATGTTAATGACACATTAGCGCCATGATCTGTTTAAACAATGACAGACACGTGACTGTCTTCATGTTACTGACACATCAGTATCGTGATTTGTTTAAAGCAACAACAGGCATGTTACTTTTTTATGCTAATAAAACATGAACTGTTTAAAATAACGACAGACGTGAATATTTACATGTGAATGATGTGCTGCCATTGTGATCTCTTTAAAACAATGACAGACACTTGACTGTTTTTTTATAAATGGCACATTAGCACAGTAATTTGTTTGATGATGGACCCTAACTGCTTTCATGGTAGTGAAACATTTGCACCATGATCTTTTTATAATAAGGAGGGACACGTGACTGTTTTCATGTTAATGACATGTTAGTTCCTGTTTCAAATGCCGATGGATACGTGACTGTTTTCATGTTAATGACATGTTAGTTCCTGTTTCAAATGCCGATGGATACGTCACTGTTTTCATGTTTTCAGGCTAAAATAAGTTTTTAATCTCTTACAAACTGGTGTACAGGAAGGTACAGCCTGGAGTAGGTGTACAGGCCCTAATTACAGCTTCACTATGCCAAAGTTTCCTGGGGGATTCCCCTTAGTAAATTTTGCAGGACTTGGGGGGGAGTGGATTGCACGATCCTGATTACGCTCTGTTTCAGTCCGGGAGCAGAAACAAAGATTACTATTTGAGTACCTCTCCCTGGGTACCTATATCTTGAAAAGACCCCCAATTGGATGTTTGTCCATCCATCCATCTATTTTCCAACCCACTTATCCTACTGGGTTGTGGGGGGGTCTGGACCCTATCCCAGAAGCAACGGGCACAAGACAGGGAACAACCCCGGCCTGGGGGCCAACCCATCGCAGGGCACACTCACACATGTATATCTTTCTGCAATTTAGGAACTCCAATCAGTCTCAGCATCTCTTTGGACTGTGGGGAGAAACCAGAGTACCCAGAGGAAACCCCACGATGACCCGGGGAGAACATGCAAACTCTACACACATGTAACCCAGGCAGAGACTTGAACCCAGGTCCCAGAGGTGTAAAGCAACAGTGCTAACCACTGCACCACCATGCCGCCCCGGATGTTTATAATGACTTGAGGTTAATACCTATAGAGGTTAATACTATAATCCTTGTCATGATTGTGCTATGCTGCCCCACAAGTGTCTGACACTCCTGTCTGCCCGCAGGAGTATTTCAATGAGAGTAAATATGACATGGAATATGAAAATACGCTCCATGTGGGAGACGGCTCACATTCTGCCTCTAGGCTTGGTTTCACTTTGGATATGGCAGCCATCGCCCTCACCAGAATGTACACAGTGTTCCTGTATGTTCTTATGCTTTTTTAATCTTCCTGTCAGACTGGCGTCCACACCCACATCACATTCACATGACCAACACTCCGCATGTCTGATAATCGCTGATAGTGCATTAGGTGTTCCCTCACACATTGAATGTCTCTGTTTTCGTGATACATAATTTATAGTCTAATGGTTTATTCAGTGTGGTCACCATTTGAATCTGAAGTTGATGTTAAATGATGTCTGTTTTTGATGCGCAAGCCACAAATGGTGGACTTTGAGTTTGGCGAAATTGACAACACCTAAATCAGGTGCCTGAGTCCTTTTCTTATTAGAACCCCACCCTCTCCCAGCAGCCCCCCCCCACACACATTGTTAGTCCAGTAAGCCCATTTTCACTTGTGCATATCCCTGATGAGAGACATGAGTGCAGAACATTTATTTGTGGGACATGGGGGACAATGGTAAAAGGATTTATGCAGTAACGCACCTGTTTTCATTACCATTTGCGCCATATGCAAAGCCTCTCTGAGCTCCACTTTGGTGATTTGGGGATGCTCTCGATTGCCACCGCTGACAACCATGAACCTAAAGGAGGACCTTCTCACCAAGCCATTAAGAAAAGATTGAGCACCGGTGGGTCTGAATCGCCCTCGGCATTGTGTACCAAGACGTGAGGGAAAGTCAAACCTTGAGCTGTTTTATAGTTTGTATTGAATCAGACCTTTAAACACAATAATATGAGTTACACCCGTGTTCTGGGATGAACAAAAGTAATTTTTTTTGACTAGCTGGAGCTTGACAGATATAATAAAACTGCTCAAATGTGCGGTGGGTTTAATTAAAGGCCTGTTGAAATTTTTATTAATCCATTTCTTTTTATAGTACTTTTTCACCAGCGGGCACTTGAGATTTAAGGAGGCAACGCAGCCGGCAAAAAGGCGTTTTTATTTGTTGCTGATGGCTTCCATATCTCTCCCCCAGAGCCGCATTTGTGAGAGGAAATAGCTGGGTTGGCTTCGACATGCATGACAACGCACCGTTTTGCAAGATGAAGGAGTGTACTGTCAATTGGTTGGGCTCACAGCATCAGGGTTTCTGGATTGTGAAGATGAATTTGCTCTGGCTGAAAGGTGTGGGGGGTGCTGTTTCCTCACTGGTTCAGGGTTGAGGGTTTGAATCCCACTCCTCTGTATGTGTAGTTTGCACACTTGCCCTCTATTTCCACTGGATACTCTGGTCCCTTCACATAATCCAAAGCAGTTGTTGCAGCACATGACGTCCTATCCTGAGTCTCCCTTGCCCTCTGCTGCCAGGAACCGGCTCCCTGTAATGGGTCAGCAGCTGAAAGGTGGATGCGATGCAAGGAAGGTGATCTCAAGCCACTAATCAGAGCAGGCTGGAAGCGGGGGTCTGGTTGGTTCACCAAGTGATAGCGGGTTTAGCGGTTTGCACAGAGCAATTACCTGGTTTAAGGGAGCTACTGCCAAAGATTTATGGGTTAAACGCTGGTGGGAGTTTAGTTGGGATCTAGCAGGGCTAATGTAATGTGGCATGAAGGAGGGCACACTGATGCTTTAAGCGGTTTCTATATTTTTTAACTTTCAGCTATGCCTGTCTCTTTCATTAAAATGAAATGAAGCCTTTATTCTCACTGTGAATTTCTCATGGCTTTGGGCAGGATAATTGATGGGACCCATTCCCATGGATCCAGAGGCCGGAGTTTCCAGGCACATGGGGGAAAAGAAACCTTAGCCAAGACATCAGCTCTCTTCTGGAAATAAGACTGACTGACATCGATGGGGAGACAGTGTGAAGTAGGGCCAGTCAGGAAGTCAGGTATCATGTGACCAGGTCTTGCCAATAGGTTGCCTGAGGGCGATTGCCAGCGGGCACACTATAACGAGTGGGCTGAAGCCAGCGGGAGGGGACCTGGAACACACTGTGGAGGGCGATAGAGGGAAGAGACAGGCAGGGGATCTGGAGGCAGATAGTGAGGGTGTGGCCTTGACTTTTATAGGGCAGCTAAGAGGCTGTGGATAGTGACTGATGAAGGTTGAGATGGAGGGTGTAGCAGAGAAGCGGTCCAACCGGAATCGTGGTGCAGGGGAGTCCCTCCTGATGTAAACCACAGACAAAACGATCCATAATGGAAATAAATTCTTTCTGTGCCTTCAAAAGCAGGGTGCCTCGGAGAACGCCGAAGGTGATGTAGCGAGCAGAAATGAAATTGCACAGCTGGGGATGCCAAGTCCCCGCGCTGGTTTTGCGGCGCCATTACCTCGACGACAGGGTCTCACAGACATCCCCCCGCTGCCACAGGCCTGCTCTAAATGGGCGCCGTTTCGCCGACATCCCCCCGCTGCCAGAGGCCTGCTCTAAATGGACGCCGTTTCAGTGACATCCCCTCTCTGCCACAGACCAGCTCTAAATGGGCGCCGTTTCACCGGCTCTCATTTGGATTCTCTGTGATTATTCCTATTTCAGTAGGATGTGCTGGACACTAATGGGGAGCAGTTCTGCTGGGGTCATTGCGGTCTTAAATCTAAGATTCTATGACATTCACACAGATAAACATGGCTTCTGTGTAATTTGTAACCCTCTTGTAAAAGTTTAATGCTGTTATGGGGTTTAAAAAGCAGAAAAAGTCATTCTTTATCCTGATATTTGTATTTTGATGTTCCTGATGCCTGGGATGGGNNNNTAGCGCTGTGGGGTGGCAGGGGGGCACAGTGTGCTTAGGTTCCCAGTTTTCAGTGAAAGACACAGTGTGGGACAGCGGTGTCTGTGCAGTCATTGTCACAAAGGTGGGCGCCCAGGGTGCATGTCAGGCACAACAGAGACGCGTGTAAGGGCCCTGTGTCTGTGTGTTTGGCTTTTTGTGCCATTAAGTAACTTGGGGTGGCTCTCATAAGCTGACCACCTGCTGGGTTAACTGTCCAGTGACACAGTACTCTGGCAAACATGGCCACCCAGAACTCTTAGCATGGATATATATCTCGAAAAACTTATAGACTGCAAAAGCAGTCTCATGTTCCCAGCTGGGTTCCTCATTTTTCTTCTAACTGAAAAACGGCATGAAAAAATCCTGTGGGCAGCATCAGGATGAAACAGAAACTCATTATCACCTCCTTTTGGAGATTAAAAAGTCGGTTGGCTCCTTGGAAAGTGGGAATAGTGGGTTGATAAGCCTGTGGTGTGAGGTGTGAGTCATGTGACCCTGAATGCTCTGACCTGTTGGCTGGATCGATCAGCACCAACCTCTGTGTGTGTGTGTGTGTGTGTGTGTGTGTGCGCGTATGTATGAGCCCCCTTCTCTTGTTTTTATGCCTTACAGGAAATGAGCTGCTGTACCGCACACGGGATGGGGACGTGGTCCGGCTCAACGTTGAGACCAAAGAGAAGACTGTTTTGGTGGAGAACAAGAAGTTTGTAAGTTATCCTGCTTTCAAACTCTCGAGCCTGTGGCTTTGGCAGAGGAGTCACATGTCTGTGGGCTTTAAGCAAGGTCCTTAACTGCCAGTTCCATGGGCTGGGGGTTACCTAGCTTTTTATTGTAGCCATTATAGAAACTAGACTGGTTTAACCTATGGTCAATTCTGTACCAAACTAGTCACTACACTGTTTAAACCAAAGCAGCCACTGGGTGGTGGGTTAAACTAGCCACAGACTAGCAGCGTCCTGACACAACCTCTCCACCAACTCCAGTGAAATCTATCAGCGCTAACAAGTGGCTTGTTAACATTTCGTCTCGTTACCCAGTGATTGTTCTGTGAAGTGAGGCACCAGGACAGGAATTGCCTAGGTATCAGTGGGGCACGTTATGTTTGCTCGGTGTCAGAGTTGAGAGGCAAGATTAATGGCTTCGTGTTTGCGTTCTGTACGGAGCCATCAGTCATACGCAGCTGCTTAAGAATTGCATTAATGAAAACCTCAAGCGTGGCCAAAAGGTCCTGTCTCTGCTCTCCTCCTCAGGAAATGTACAAAGCCAGCAAGTACCAAGTCTCCCCAGACATGAATTACGTGCTTCTGGCCTACAACACTGCACCGGTGAGTCACTCATCTGTCTGCCTGTTTCCCGAGTTTCAGGAGGCTTTTTGTTTTAAAACCCCGCTGAGACGGGACAGGGCAGCATAGGGGCAGAGCGAGAGCGGCTGGGGACCTGATTCTGTCAGCGGACGAGGGCGGCCTTCTCGGCAAACATCAAACTAAACGAATGATCTGTTACCGTGGTAAGCATCAGTCATCCAAATCCCAGGTGCCAGCTCTCTCGCTCCCACAAATCGGAGCCCCCTCTCTCTCCATCCCCTCGCTCCTCCATCTCTCTGTTTTCTTGATGATCAGTGTGGGGGTAGGAACAGACACGCTAATGCAGCGGGAGACTCTGGCGCGTCCCTGATCTGTTGAGCCGAGGGGGGGCACACTTTACATTGTGATACATTTCTTTAAATACGCCAATGAGGCTGTCATGCCCCATCCCATAAGAGAGAAGACGGCCCCCATCCTCCCCAGGAGGTCAGTGCGATCCTGTGTCGACAAGTGTCCCGAAGGGAGGGTGCCTCATAAACTGGGGGTTTTAGGGGATGACTAATTCACACACCAGGGAGGTCCGTCCCCATTCTGCCCAAGTGGGCTGCACTTTGGCCTGGCAGCCTCCCAGGATGCACTGTGGTGTGAGCAGGGAGCTGAATGGGGGAAAATTCATTGTCTTGTTCCTTGCGTTATGGGAATTTAAACATTATTCAGTAGATTACTGTACTGCATGTCCTTGTACATGTAGAATATGCTTGTAGTTACATTAAATGTCAACATATGTACCAAAGTTTGTGTATATACCAATACTTAATAGGTGTATATGAATGTTTTATTATCAAAGAAATACTGTTGCACTCTCCAGGCCTTATTGATCTTAATGTCATGTCAATGCGCGTACAATAATGGTCGGTTTGATCTGTCCGCATGAATGAATGCGGTGGGGTCATGTGACTCAGTTTGACTCCTATTATATTCCTCTTTTAGGTGTATCAGCACTCCTTTACAGCTTTCTACATCATATGCAGCTTGATAACCCCGTACGTACTGTGCCTGTCCTTCTAAATATTTCTACATTCAGAATGCTGTTTTATTTCTATCAATATGTAGGTTTTTAAGGATCATCAAGCAGTTATTTTTGTCTTTATGCAGGTTAAATGCTGATAACACCTGGTATTTAATTAGCTGGCTCATTATAATGTGGTGATAATCATCAATGTGCATTAACTGTATAAACAGGGTCTTTGGTAAATTATCTGCCCATGCTGCCACCTGGTGGAGGATAAGTGTGCGACGACCGATCACGGTGTCTTGTGTTCGGTTGGCATTCCCGCAAATGGCTTGACATACTGGAGAGGGGTGTTATCCAGCTCGTGGGCAATTGGCTGGGGTACCCCCCATCCCCCTGGGGGCTTTTAAATCTGTAGCCCTTAGAGGATGACTGGTTTCCATTAGGTGTTAACTGTACATGTGTCTTGTTCTTTTCAGCGAGACATGGAACCTTAACCCCCCAGAGGTGCGCAACGCCCAGCTGCAGTACGCGGGCTGGGGACCCAGGGGCCAGCAGCTGGTGAGATTTCCTCCTCCTCCTCCAATGCGCCGTTTTTATTTACTTTTAATTTTTTCCCCATAATCCCTTTGAAGTGTAGCCACCTTGCTGAGAGGTAGAACTGATATTTGCTCCTCCCAGTTGTGGATCAGCACATGGGGGGGTTATTGTGGGGTCATGAAAGCAGTACTGAATGCTGACGTGTAGCTATCCAAGGGATCAGCTACTGACAGCGGGTTGCTGTTCAGCTTGGGGTTTGGGGGGGGGGGGGGGTTGTGAATGTGACTGATGAGAAAGAGTCTGGCTGTGCAATTAGTTTCCCGTAATGCAGCCAGGAAGTCATACATCACACCGCTGAATTGATGCCACACGTCATCCTTCATAATTCCTCATCTCCCGGATTTTTGCCCCTCTTCCATCTGCTTGCGAGGCTTTCCCGACATGTCCCCATATTTCCATTTCTTTATATCTTCACCACTTTGGTATGAGATCTCCTATGCTCTAAATTGTGTAGTTTATCCAGTTCTATAGGCAGCTGTCTGGCCTTCAAGAGGGGACCTGTTTAACCCTGAGCTGTGGCCCTGTTGGACCTATTACCGGGGACCTGTTTAATCAAGTGCTGTGGTCCTTTTTAACCCAGAGTTGTGGCCATTTGATTCGTCCCAGTAACATCATTCCCTCAGTCTCTGTTCTGTAGTTGTAACCTGTATTGAGCTAGGGGTGAGAGAGAAATGAAGAGGAGGCATGACAAGGAAGGGCAGTGCTTAGTTACACTCAGCAGATAGATTTGAGATGACCCAAGCTTGTTTTTATAATCCACTAGAATTGGGACGAGCTCAGTCTGTGCTGTGGCCTAGATATGGCTCTGAATAACTACAGCACAGAGGGGACTGGGCTTGGGCTGGTGTCTGCTGAGACTTTGGATAAGAGGTGTTACTACATCATTGAAGCCTTTAGGCACATGTACAAGGGGACAGCAAAATCAGATGATCATCGGTAAAATGGGATATATGAATTGTCTACGTTTTTTTAAATGTTGTGAGTTATGGAAGCTCAGAACCAAAAAACGGGTAAAAAATCTAATTTTTAGGTGGTTTTATTATTCAGTCTGAAACCTATGTTTGTAAATCCTATATATTTTTCTTAGGTTAATTTTAAATACAACAGGTGGATTCAAGTTCATGCTTCTCACCTCAAACTAATACAATAAAAATAATTAAATGGTCTGTAAAGAATCTCAGGATAATAAGAATGAAAAATAAACATCTTCTTGGCATTTTCATGGAAGCTGTAATTATACGTTACATCATTTGCATGGATTACTAAACAAAAAAAACAGAAATAGCAAATTACTTGGAACTAAGATGTTGTTGAATTTGCATAATATAATTGTGTTTAATGTCCTCTTTGTTCTTCACTGTCGTTTGAATTTAATTGGATTGTTGTAATCTTCTAAACGTCTTCAGCTCTAAGGTTTTTTGGGACGGTAAAGGTGGGAGGGGCTTACATGTGGGCTCGGGGGTCTCAGACCTGCTGGTGTGGAGGTCATCCTGGCACACATGACACACGTTGTCATGGAGATCTGCCCAGATCAAGACCACGCCCCTTTTCCAACACCCAGTCACACAGTGGGAATCTGGCCGAGTTCGGTAAGATCAAATGACTTTTAAGTGAATCCACATGCTCCACATGTCCCACATGAATGTGGGCCTGTGAAAATGAAAATCATGTATGCGGGGCCCCGTCTTTCAGGGTCACCTCCATGGGGATGGACGAGACAAGGGAAGGTGTTTTAGAGTGGTCATCCCTGAAAACTGTGCCATGACAACAGCCATGAGCTCAGAGCGCCCACTCCCCCACCCCAAATGAACCAACCATTTTGGTGTCGTGCCTTTTCTGGCAGCTTGATAGATGCCACGTGCACCTTTAAATGCACCCCTGCCCCCAACTATGATGGAACCAGGAAGATGGGGAAATGGGGCTACTGCTGTCCAGCATGCTCTCCTAGCTGTCCTGCAATGTGTTTGATGTTTTTGGCCCATATCAGCTCCTCATCACTTCATGTGTTAGCAGTCTGGAGCGTACTTGCTTTCCATGTGGAAAGTATACATCCTCTCAGTGTGTTTCCTTTCTTCCTGCCCTGCTCATTATCTTGTATATACAGTATGAGAGTAACCTTGCATTTAGAATACTGTTCATGCAGTCACTTTTTACCTTTTTTGCTTCCCTCTAAATAATATAGTGACTTTCAGATTAATGTTCTGGTGGAGGCGCTGTTCCCAGGCTGTTCTGTTTAATCTTTAAAACATTATGTTTCTAAAATGGCACGATGTCAGACCTGACTCAGTGAAACCGTTCACTCAGAATGTTTTCTGCAGGACTCCCTGATGCTGTGTTGTGCTGTATTGGCAGAAATAAATAAAATATTAGCAAATTACTTTTCCTGCTTAGGTCTGTACTTTCTTAGGTCTGAAACGCTGCAGATACATTTATATATATTTCATCTTTGCTTGTTCATATCTGTCTGTCTGCTTCTTGGATTGTTTTCATAATTCAGGTTTCACTTCCCCTGTATCTGGAATAACCCTTTGAGTAATGCTCTATGACCTCCCAGCAGTGGCCGAACTGGCCTGGTTCACAGTCCGTTTGGATATCCTTCCCATGCCACTAAGATATCTGCTCCTGCTCTGCCAGGGAGAGGACGAGGTCACGAGATTTCTTGTGGACCGTCTGTGCTGTATATAATCCCATTCCTCGTCTGTGTGACTTTTTGCGGGTGGTGGCCAGCTGTCTCCCCCGGATGTGGCTGTCAGTATGTTTCACATGGGATGAAAAGTGGCATCTTTTCACCGATGTGCTTATGTTATTTTATGACAATGTGCCAGGCCTGGTTACGGATGTTGTAGCATGTAGGATCTTCAGCAGTGTGTCAGTGATTGTGGGCATCTGTTCCTCGTCATGTCAGTTATCATGGGTGCCTGTTCCTCATCCTGTCTGTGATCACAAGCGTCTATTCCACATCCTGACAGTGATCATGAGCGTTGGTTCTTCATTCTGTCGGTGATTGTGGGTCTACTCCTTGTAATGTTAGTGTCTGTTCTGCATTCCATCCTGTCAGTGATCATGGACATCTGTTCCTGATTCTCTCGGTGATCATGGCGGTCTCTTCCTCTGTGGGTAATTGCGACCTATCGGTCTATTTCGCATCATGCCGGTGATCATGGGTGTCTGTTCCTCATCATGTTAATGGTCGCGGATGTCTGGTCAACATCCTGACAATGATCATGAGCATTGGTTCTTCATTCTGTCGGTGATTGTGGGCGTCTACTCCTTGTAATGTTAGCATCTGTTCTGCATTCCATCCTGTGATTATGGAGGTCTCTTCCTCATACTGTGGGTAATCACAAGTGTCTGTTCCTTGTCCTGCCAGTTATTATAACTGTCTGTTTCTCATCGTCTGTGATTATGTGTGTCTGTTCCTCATTCTGTTAGTGATGGCAGGGGTCTGTTTCTTGTCCTGCTGGTGATTGCAGATGTGGGTTTCTTGTGGTACCTCCTGTCAGTTAACTTATTTTTTGATTCCACTGGAGTCCGACTGATGGACACTGCTTCTCATAAATAATTTTGGTGCAGAGTCACATTGGTGCTGCAGTAACTCCCTACGGTAATCTCTCATCATTAAAATGCAAACTAATTACATTTCTATGCTTCAGTGTCATGTTTACAGGAAATAAAACCTTTTTTAACAGTTGGGGAAAAACTTTCAGTCTAATGAGATGTTTCTGTCTTTCTATGAACCATGCATCAGCATCACTAATCCCATACCATATACGTGGATATTGATTAAGTGAATATTTCATGCTCCTTGTTCTCTCCTCCATAGATCTTTATATTTGAGAATAATATCTACTACCGGGCAACCGTGGAAAGCCGGTCAATACGCCTGGTGTCGTCAGGAAGGGAAGGAGTGATCTTTAATGGCCTGAGTGACTGGCTTTATGAAGGTAAGAGGAATATTAACCAGGTTGTGTGTCTTTTATGAAAGTTTGTTCATTTTCTGAAGGTCCACACAGCAGCCGGACAGAAGAAGATGAAGGGCATGCTTGTCTGTTACAGTTGTTGTTGCTGGTTTTGATTGTGGTGTGTGTTGCTTGTTGTGGTTTCAGTTCTTGGTTGCCATTTGTTTTGGTTTTTGTTGTTATGGTTGTTTTTTGTGGTTGTTGGTTAGAGCTGCTTGCTTGTTTTGGTTTCAGGTTTTATTGGTGTTTGTTTTGGTTTTTATGGTTGTTGTTGCTTGTAGTTTTGAGCGTTGTAGTTCTTGCTTGTTTTGAATCCAGTTTTTGGTTATTATATTGGTTACTTGCAGTGGTTGTTAATGATGGTGTTTCTTATTTTGGTTCCAGTATATACAGTTGGTGTTGCTTGATTTGATTCCAGTTTTTGGTTGTTATGGTTGCTTGTAGTGGTTGTTAGGTGTTTTGGTTTCAGTTTTTACAGTTGTTGCTGATTATTGCGTTTCTCGATGGGACCCTTAACCTTTACCATGCAGTCAGTGCAGCTCATCACATACATGATTTGATAGCCTTCAGAGGCTTTGCTCCAAGAGGGACACCTCTCGACAGCCCTGATATAATCAGATCAGAGACTCTATGTCCTAGTTGGCAGGAGTGATGCCCCCTCGTGCAGGGGGAAGTGGAACACGAGAGGGGCTGGTATTGCCTCAGGGAGGCAAGGGATCAAGCCACAGCTTAACAGAAAGATCCAACAGAGATTAATACTACTCCTAATAATTACATATGCATGTAAGACCACAAATATTACAAACTAACCCAAATGAAGCTGACACTCCAGCCGCAGATCACTGGGTATTCTGGACAAGACCCCATTTGATATGTTCTCTGAAGAGTATAGAGCATTTGAGATGGTTGGGTGATTGAATGTGAGTATGGCCAGGCTAAGAGATGCCAACCTTAGTTTATTGGAAACTAAAATCAACTGAAGCATGCAGGTATAAATACAGTTTTTTGCCTCCTTATGTCATGGCTATTAAAGTGAAATTTACAGCTGTGCAAAAATCAGTTTTTGTTCTTTTGCCAGGTTCGAGATTAATGCTGGTTTGACCATTTTGACACGTATTACAAAGAGTTGTTTTGAAAACCTGCAATTACACAATTATCATTAGGAATGGGGGGGGGGGGGTGTCATCCATTCTAAATGTTCATGGCTTTCCATGGGTGACACTTTTAGGAAATGGCGGCATGCAAATTAGAAAAGGCATGGACAACAAAGGCAGCTGTGCACACTCCGGATGGGAGCCGGAACTCGTTAATGTGCGACGCTGTTTCCCGTGCCTGTCAAATGTGCGGTCTCTCGCTATAATCATGAATATTAATGAGCAGATAAGCATTCTGGTTCTGGGTGATTGGCAGCTACAGCCATCCTGTTGGTATCTGAGTGCCTGGAATGAGACCTAAACAAGCAATGGACTTTCTGCTGATGAATATTCATAGGTGTCTGTCTTCGGCAATGGATTTTGGCTTTTTTTTCCTGCAAGTTTTGTTTGTACAGTAAGTACGGAAGCCTTTGTGCTGAGTCTAATGGGCAAATACACTGAAGGACAATCTTTGATTTGAAGCCACACGTTGTCGATGTCACACAGAGCAGGGCCCCCTTGAAGGATGCCAGGATTTTAGTTCATCATGTTCTCTGTTTGTAAGGTGCGTTGAGTTTTTGCAGATTAACCAGAATCTCTGTCCAGGGAAGCCGTCCCAGTCTGAAATGAGGTGTAAATGAGATGTGTATATGAAGGTGTTTTTGAAGATGCAGGCCTTTGTGCCGAGAGTATCAGGGACCAACTAAACCCAAAGCCTCCTGCTGGGCTTTGTGTCAAACCTGAACAAAGGTGACGATCTCAGGTCTAGAGTCGACATAACCCACCACCCTATGGGGGACACCGTGGGAACCGGCCCTTTTATCCACTTGGGTCTGCTCAGGTATTGAAGCTGATTGCCTGAAGCCTGGTGAGGACAGATAATATTCAGCGCAGAGTATTTCAGCACACATCGATCTGCTTTCCCTGCACATCCCACACTGATGAGACTGACTCCCGACCTAGAACGAGGAAAACAAAGTGAGCATTTCCTATTTTAATCGCAGTTTAGCGTGACACATGTGCGCCGGGAGATGGATGATGTTGGCATTAGGCACGCTGCTTGTCAAAAACATGTCAAAGATATAAACAGACTGGCCCTCAGTAAATGATGCCCCCCCCCCAAAGGAGCAAACTCTTAAACTTTCAAACACTAGATCCATAACTCTTATGCACCACCTTTTTTGCTCAATGAAGTCTGTGCTTGATAGCACTTTCTCTATTGTGTTTTATTCTGAAGTACGAAAATAAATAAATTAGGGATGCACCAATCCAGTATTCAGATTGGTATCGGTGCCGATCCAAACCTATTAAACGGATCGGGTATGGGCCATACGTGACCGATCCATGACCGATACTTACTTATTTAGTTTTAGATGCTTAAAACAAGATGTACACACGAGGTGGAACAGTTATGTTAAAATATTATATAGTAAAATATATAGTAAAAAGACCTCTTGTATCGGAATCTGTACCGGTACTGGCAGTTGTGTATCGGAATCAGTTTGGAACTGAAAATAATGTGGATCGGCCCATCTCTAGAATAAATCTTTACGCATCTATGCATTTATGCATTCAGCAGTCTTAATTCCACTGGTCCTTGTGAGGGCTTGCAGTGTGGATGCATGCATGTATAAATGCTTGCTGCCTCCCTGATATGACCTTGTACATCTATCTAACAGCAAAATCGAAAGAGAGGTCAGTGTCATAACTTTGGAGCTGACCAGTAAACCAGCTTAAAAAGGGGGGCAGGTCAGCAGACAGTAGCACTGATATCTTTTTTATAATATATATTTTAGTTGCAAGTGTTCAGGCTTGTAGTCTGGAGTTTACATTTTGACTGTTTATAGACTAACTATGCGTGTGTATGCGTGCACGCGAACGTGTGTGTGTGTGTGTGTGTGTGTGTATATGTCTATGCATAGTTAAAATATCAGTTTATTCTTCTGACAGGTGAGATGTGACATTTACCAGTGAGTACCTGCTCTGGGCTTAGTGTCATTTTGCCTAAATGATTCTGGGAGCCTTCGGTCACGGTTTAGGATGCATGCTGGGCTGGCCCGCTCCATGAGCTCAACAGTGCCCCCATTTTGCAGGTGGCTGGAACAGGGTAACTGTAGAGGGCGCGCGATGACTGATGCTTTAGGAAAATTTGGCCGAACCCACTTTTAGACCAAAAACCTGAAGCATCCTGTGGGGGGCGCTGCACCTAAAAAAGACAAGGCATCCGGCGTTGCTTGCAACTCTCCCCATTCATTAGTAGTTCAGGGGCTCAAGCCAGGTTAAACTGTATCTAGGGTAGACCTCTGCTGTCACCTGGTGGACAATCAAGGAAGTGGGATTTTGTGGCTGAAGATGGTTTTCCCCCAGTGGACCATGTTTTAATAATATGCAGCCTTCATCATAATTTCCATATTTATGTAGGTCTGCCTCATTACCATTGGGATATGCGTTGTAAGGTTAGGGAACCAGCAGTCAGCATATTTTCATTGCTGTCTGACTCCTCATTTGATTTGGTTCTTACTCGCTTATGGATGTAGAATTGGACCCAGCTGCACCAGGAAAGAGAGCTGAAGCTCATGTGTCCCTTTACCCCCAGTGCTATGTATTTATGTATTGCCACTGTCCTGACAGAAAGGAACCCAGGGCCAGCGGGGGGGGTTATGAAAATGGCGCTGCTCTCAGCCACAGAGATGGGGTGTGTTAATTAGAAAGTATATCACTATCTGGCAAGGGGGTCTGAATGCTCTCCACAGGAAGACCAAATTAAAATCTGACATTTAGCAGCTAGGGGTGGGTGCAAGTATCGGGGTGAGGCACCTTAGGAGAGGACCAGACTGGAGGGCCTCCCCTCTCACTGGTGCTTCCGGAAGGTTCCAACTCATTGCTACTGCACGCATGGGTCCTTCTCCGCCGGACAGGTAAGCATCCGGTGATGTAGGATGACAGTCATTAATCCATTAGATGCATTTGTGTGTTTTGCTAATGTACCAGAACACGTTTTTTTAAATTAACCCAAAAACAATTCAGAAGGGACAAAATCATTAAATGGTAAACAAACCTAATCATCTGCAATGGGCTGGCCCCCTGTCCTGGGTTGTTTCCTGCGTCGTGCCCATTGCTTCCGAGATCATTGCTCTGGACCCTCTGTGAAAAAAAGTGGGTTGGAAAATGTATGGATGGATAGACAAACCTAATCATCACATTACGAGTGGAGGGTAATGGCTGTCAGAGCATGACATCACTTCACATCAACACTGGTCACCATAATAGCAGGTAGCGTCTTCCAGATGTTAACGACAAAGTTGCAAACGAACTCTGCACTTCTAAAGCCGCGGTGTTTGGCATAACAAATTGCCTCTAATGGATTTCAATACTTTTTCGAGGTAATTAAGCTGCCCGTTGGCTTAAGATGTTTATTTCCTTGCGGCTGTTTGATCACAGTACTGAAAACCGGAACGGTAACTGACAAACCAAATAGCAGGTACTGGGGTGGAGGACAGCTCAGTAAGCTACTGCTCTTCTCCCACGTCTAGAAGGTTCAAATCCCATGGCTGGCAGAGTAATTGCATTACCATAGGACCCTTGACCAAGGCCCTTAACCCCAAATAGATGCAGACAGACCTGATACTTTGACCCCAAGCTTTATACTTTCCTTTTGACAAAAGCATCTGTTAAATAAGTAAACGTAAATGTACAATGTCAGGTTCTTTAATGAGTCATTCAAGGACATGATGACATCACAGAAGGCCAAGACCTCCCCCCTCAGCCCAAAATACATGGAGTATTTCAGGTTAGGGTTTAATCAGGGCCGCCACATTCCCTGTAGGGCATGGCAGCATGAATCACGAGCGCTGGTGTGTTCCGGGGAATCAGTATTAACGTGGTGCATCGGGAGACCCTGCACACGAGTCTCCAGCCAAGAAACACTTTGCCGGCTGAATCTCGTGGCGTGCTGGGGGAATCAGTGCAATTACAAAGAGGCACAGTGATTGATGGCTCCCTGCTTCCGAACAAAATGAAATAAAACAGAACCCAGTCATCTGTGCCATTCAGCCCCACTCAGTTCTCCAGGCTCCGCTTACTCAGCCAACATCCGGGGGGGCTGCACCTTATCTCCTGGTGTCCTGGTCTCTGATCCAGACCCCTAGCTCCATAAGTGTGCAGCATTCACCAGTGGGTCAGGTCTGACATGTCCAGTGTGTGCATGTATGTACGCGCAACACATAGTGGCATGGTCGTTCCCACCAGCCGTAATCACTGCCGACATTCACACTGCGAATCGTTCTTCCGCAGGCCAGTGCTGATCCAGCATTGGGGAGCCGGCTAATCAGGCCCTTGGGCTCCCCTGAGTGCTTTTCTGCAGTCACTGCCGACATCTAGTTCTTACTAGTTCATAAGGCTGAGTCATTCAGGTTAAGTACAGTAAGTGTCAGGTTAGGAGTGAGTAGCCATAGCCACCACGCCACCTGCTGGACTGCAGTCAGGTATATTTCTCACCCAGATAATTAGTGAGTTCTGTAAGTGGCTGATGCCTCTCGAGATGCTTCTGTACTCGTTCTTTTGTCTCTCCCCATCGCTATTTTCTTCACCTACATCCAATAAGTTGACCGTCTACTGTACTGGTGAGCTCTGCGGATCCTTTTAGTCGATGTTCAGTTTAGAAACTTCGTGCCAACCCCCACAGGCCCGATTTCCCCCCCACCCCAAAGAAGAAAGCTGTCAGGGCCCATATTGCCCTGCTTTAATGTCCTGATGTGATCCTCCTGCGTCTCCTGCACATAATTTCCTTCTACAACAGGATGGATCATGTACTGGATGTTTATTGCCTAAATTCCCAGGATGGAGATCGTCACACATCTCCACAGCATCCGGATTTGCCACGTGGAATAATGTGCCTTTTTAATAATTCACTTTCTCCCTTCCAGAGGAGATCTTTCAAACCCACATCGCCCACTGGTGGTCTCCAGATGGTGCCAGGTTAGCATACACCACCATCAACGACACGCTCGTCCCCAAGATGGAGATCCCCATGTACACCGGCTCCCTCTACCCCATGGGAAAGGAGTTCCATTACACTAAAGTAAGTTAGCTGGGAAAGAGGCAGACCTTAGCCCCTTGGAGTGACAGGAGAATACATGTGTGTGCTGGGCTCCTACAGTGGGCAGTGGTGTCTTAATGGTTAGGGAAGCGCACTTGTAATTGAAAGATTGCAGGTTCAAATCCATGACCAGCAAAGCACCACTGAAGTACCCTGAGTGAGGTACCACCCCCAAGCACTGCTCCCCGAGTGCTGAATTATCTGTCCCCTGCTATGTCACATGTGGGTTAAATGTAGAGGACACATTTTGTTGTTGTGTGGTGTGTCAATAATGACCACTGATCACTAAATTCTACTGCTGTCCCCTGACCTTCTCTGTGCCTGCGTAGGCTGGGGAGGAGAACCCGCAGATCCAGCTGTATGTGGTGAACCTGAATGGCCCGCTGCACACCATGGAGATGAGAAGGCCTGAGGACCCCAGGATAGGGTGGGCAGCAAGCAACACAAGAAGCTGGGGCTGCCGATTGGCTGCACCTGCTGGCACTTATCACAGTGCGTCCGGTGTCATTTTTCAGTGGCCTGTACATGTCCGGTGTGGCAAAATAACGGCTGAATGTTTTGACAGGGATTACTACATTACCATGGTGAAGTGGGCCACCAGCACCAAGCTGGCCGTCAATTGGCTGAACCGGGCCCAGAATGCTTCCATACTGACTCTGTGTGAGGCCACCACTGGCGTCTGCACCAAGGTAACCAGGATGCCTGCGGCGTGCTAGCATGTCAACGTGCTAACAGCACTGATTAATATGAACATTACCCTTCCTTCCAGAAACATGAGGATGAGAGTGACGGCTGGCTGCACAGACAGGTGAGCGGGTGGGGGGGAGTTTGTAGACACCATTGGTTCAAATCCCACCTTGGTAAAGGGCAGAGATCAAAGTACCTTTATCACAGAGGTGGTGAAATGTGCAAAATCACACGGTTTCCCATACTAAATATAACATTTCAGTGTTCCACATACAGTTTAAATAGTTTTCATTTATCAAGTGTAATGCATTTAGACTGATTTAATAAGTCTGCATTGATCTAATGGAGTATGAATGAAGTGAATTTCACCCTCCAGCAGCGTAGGTCATTTCCTAGAAAGTATGTCACTTCCTGTGTTCTCTGACAGAACGAAGCCCCGCTGTTTTCTAAAGATGGCCACAAGCTGTTCTTCACTCGGGCCGTATTCCAGGGCGGGATGGGCAAGTTCTTCCACATCGCCATGTCATCTTCACGGGTGAGCTCCCCCCCGCCCCCACCCTGCAGCCAAGCATGAGGTGGAAGGCGGGTCACACGGGGTTGTACCATCAGTATGACAGCTGCGGTTGCCCAGGGAGATGTTTCTGAGGTTCCACACATCTGCCTGCATGATTATGATCCTCATCCTGTTAACTGGGCTGGATAGTAGCACCCCCACAAAGACAGATGGGCTGGCGGTGCTATGCAAACCCTTCAGGACTCTTACAGTATGGAGTAAATCCTTAGTTCCACCCCTGACGCCACCCTGAGCCCCCGCCCAGTCGCCCAAATTCCCTGCTGGAGGGTTCCCTAATTGATCCTCACATGTGCATTGGCGCCGCTCCCCAGTGAGGGGCACAACTCACTCATGTTGCGTTTCTCCCCTCAAGCCCAACGCCACCACCGACAATCTGCAGTTCATTACCTCGGGTGACTGGGACGTGACCGAGATCCTGGCCTACAGTGAGGAACGGCAGGTCGTGTGAGTATCTGCGACGCCGCGGAGCAGAACGGTGCGGCTGTGCGGCAGATGGGGTGGTGGAACTGTGAGGGTCCCACGCAGGATTAACGTCTGACACATTTAAAATGGTTTTATACAGTGTGAATGCTAGGGCCACAGAGAAATTTCCAGACCCTTCCTTTGCTATCCAGATGCAGTATGCAGTCTGTTTATTTTCTGCAGACATTTCGCTATAGCTCAGAGACGTCCGATGCTCCTCGTACAGCTGCTCTTGTCCTTAGTGGGGAATGGTGGTTTTTCACTTTCAAGTTACAATTCAGATCCAGATTGACTGAACTTATCACTCCTGTAGCTCTGGTCAGGGTTTTAAGATCATTTTCACTGAGTTTGATTTTTGTAGCATACGCTTTCGCGCAAAGCAGTGTATAGGTGCGGATCAACGATCAGGGTCAGCCAGTCCCTGGAATAATTGGGGGTTGGAGGCCCCCAGTGCTCAAAGGCCCAACAGTGAATCACTCTTCCACCCGTGGGATTTGTACTAGCAACCCTCCGGTCATATGTGAAGACTGCTCTCTGTCTGTGATATACAGATACTTCCTGAGCACCGAGGACGACCCAAAACGGAGGCACCTGTACAGGTAAGCCCCCGCTGATCCTGCTGCTCTCATTTGTTGTGCCCAAGGATCGCGCCTAATGCCACCTTCACCCCCCTCGTCCCTGTGCCAGTGCCCACACCATCGGCCACTTCAACCGTCGCTGTTTGTCATGCGACTTCAGCAACGACTGTGGCTATGTCAGTGGTTCCTTCAGCAAGGACATGCGCTACTTCCTGCTCAACTGTAAAGGTGAGTATTCAGTATTTAATGCTCGTCTTCTTCATCTTTCAAGGGGCTCAGGCCTCCGAGAAGCAGTCAGAATGCAATGATTTACACGTCGTGTTTTGGCCGTATTCCTGTGCTGCTAATCTGCCCCGTAAAGCACAGGATGTATTGCATGGCCCCAGGACAACCAAACGGCGTTACCGTGTTACTTTTTGACTTGAATAGGTTACCCAAAGTCCCTGTTTGGAGCGTCATAACTTAAAGGTCGTAGGATAAAAAAAAAATGCCCAGATCTGACAGGACAGCAGGTGGGGGGTGGGGGGGATTTGGCAGGGAGCTGCACGGACAGGGCAGCGTGCCATCGCCATGCCACTAGCTGGCTCAGGGTCCGCCGGCGTGACCCACGGCCATCTGGCGCGTTTGACTTGCGGATGTCTCCGAGGCGAAGGCGGCCTGTCTGAATACCCCGGCTTCATTGTTCACTCTCCAATTCGGTGATCGATTCACGAGGACTGTGTTCCAGTTCCTCACCTCTTCCCCTAGATCTGGTTTATTTTTTTATCTAATCATTTAACTGATCTGAGACTAGAAATCCAGTTTCTGCATTAATGTAATCTGATCCTGTTCAGTTTTATTGAAAGTTATTAAATTCTTGCTTTTGAAACCCAGCCCTGCTCCACCTGAGTCACTGGTTTGTTTAAATGATCTTTCCGTTAGTCAGCCGTGTGAGGCTTTTACTCCCAGGAGCCCAGTTCATGCAGAGGCAGCAGCATCCGCCAGATTCCTCTCGCACATCCGGAAGGTTTTGTGAGATTACAGAGGAGTTCAAAGGAAATGCGAAATCAGCAGTGAATGGAGATGGCTTGCTGTGGTTTCCTGTCCCCAAGTTTATCTGAGCGCTGACCCGGTCACAGCATTCAGCACATCCAGCAGCAGCAGCACCCCTTTCCAGCCATCGGTGCCGTTCGAGTTTAGCTTACTGGGCTCACAGGTGTGGGAGTATGTCAGCTGGTAGCCCTGGCATATTAATCAGCACAATGTGTGGATACGACTGCGGGAGGGAGACTGTCCTGATGGCTAGGGAGACAGCTGCGTCACTCCCCCCCACCTCACTGACGAGGCGGGTATAAATATTTTTGACCAAACAAAAAATATAAGTTGGATGATCCATCTCGGGTATGTTTTAGACTCGTAATTATTTTAATTAATTGTCCTTTTGACTTTTTGGTTCAGGATAGACTGAATAAGCAAATAGCAAAAATGCTGATCAGGTGATAGAGGCCATGGGGAGGGGGGTCATTTTACAGTAGGCATGCTGCTTTCAGCGTTTGGCTGTTTGTTAAGGAGGAGTGAAGGACCCGGCCTTTTTAAAGGCTTATTTCTTCTTCCCAGGCCCTGGAGTCCCCTTTTCCACGGCGTACAGCACCGACGAGAAGGAGAGTGAGTGTTCTGACCTCCCTCAGCAAGACCGTTTCAGCCATCACTTGTCTGGCTTATAGAAGGACCCAGAATGCTTATAAGAGCACTTAAGTTGATCCAGCTCCGTTTATGAATGATATCTTTTTGTGTATTATGCCCTTGGATAAAGTGCGCAATAAGAGCAGAAATGCCCGGAATGTGGGGGGTTCCTTGCCACCCACAGCCCACATTCCACTCTTCCACTCCATTTCTCAACCTCTCGAGCACCTCGTCACGCCGGTCTTTGATCAGAAATCTCCCTGTTCTTAAGAGAGGCCAGATTGTGCAAAGAGGGAGAATCACATTCCGGCAAATTCCCAGTGCCGTTCGCTGTTCCCACAGTGCTGGCAGTGAAAGGCACCTTAAATTTAAGTTTTACTCAGGAAACAAATAAAGTTTAATAGAAGTATTACTCAACCGGCAGCTTCCTTGCAGCATGTGTGTCTGGGAGAGTTGACCGTGTGTCTCACCCTAAGTTAACTGCCCCTTGTTGATAACCTGTTATGTAGACTAGTTTTAGTTTGTTTCTTGTCCTGAACAGCATCCTTTCTTCACAGAGGTTGTCGACCTGGAGATGAACGAGGACTTGCGGAACACTCTGGAATCCATGCAGATGCCAAAAATGGAGTACAGGGAAATAACCATTGAGGACTACAGTACGTGACCTCCTTACCGAGCACGGAGAGCCGGCGTCCTGCTTCAGAGAATCCACTGTGCGGGTGCCAGGCCTTCAGATGTGCCGCGGCGCTTTTGGACTGCGTTAAGCTCGCTGACGAGTGTCTAGAAGTGTTTACCGGGGTACGAGCACACTTACCAAGGTACAGGCTGATTGTTGTCTGCTGCTGTCTCCAGGCCTGACGATGCAGATCCTGAAACCGGCTGGCTTCCTGGACACAGCTCATTACCCGCTGCTGCTCCTGGTGTGAGTGTCTTATTGTCATGCTGCAGTGTGAAAATGGGGCCCTCGCTCCTGTCACTCAGCACCGATCCCCTCCAATCGGACCCCTGCCAACGCCAATCAGCCACCACTTCTCCCGGCCCGTGGACTCCCCGCCGCCCCCCTCTGGAGAGCGTTACTGTGACAATGCGGCTAGATCTGTTAATCACGCAGCCGTAATCACGCAGCTAATCAGGCTGACGCCAGCGCTTCCCTACTTTCGTAAGCTCAGTGATTAGTTTGCGGAGGAATGCAGTTCCTGTTAATTAATTTTGGTGTCATCTCCTGGTGCACTGCGCATTCAGAATAGTGTCACATCAGGGGCTGGGGGGTAACCATTAATATAACTGGGGGAAGCAGGCAGTTGGTATGATGCGGACAGATACTTGTGGAGATGGGAATGAAAGGGCCCAGTTTAGCATGACGATGGCTCACTGGTACCCCCCACACAGGGATGGCACACCAGGGGGGCAGGCGGTCAGCGAGCTCTTCCAGGTGGACTGGGCCACCGTGCTGGTGAGCAGCTTTGGCACCGTGGTGGTCCGCTTCGATGGCCGGGGCAGCGGCTTCAGGGGCTCCTACCTGCTGCACAAGGTGCAGCGCAGGCTGGGGGTGTTCGAGGAGAAGGACCAGCTGGAGGTGCTCAGGTGTGTGCAGGGGCTGAAACTTAAACTTCAAAGCCTGGATCAAGTTATTTATTGTTTCGTTCTACTTTTCCTGGGACCAGTAATTTGGGTGATGGATAATGGATACTGACGTGAACGTCCAATGAGAAATGGCTAACATGTATGTCCCCCCTCCCCCCTTT
Source organism: Hyperopisus bebe (assembly GCA_026777045.1). Lineage (NCBI taxonomy): Eukaryota > Metazoa > Chordata > Actinopteri > Osteoglossiformes > Mormyridae > Hyperopisus > Hyperopisus bebe. Next base: position 18,760,387 of record JAODJW010000001.1, read on the forward strand.
CAGCAAAATATCCGGAGAGTCATACATCGATAAGACCCGTATGGGAGTCTTCGGAAAGGTAAAGACTGTCGCTGCTTTTCCCCGTAATGAGGGCATGGCCACCACTGAGCACTCAGGTGGGGGGGAATGCTAAAAATACCAAAGACCCTGGCAGTGTGGTAAAGAAGGCTCAGTACTAGTGGGGGTAATGCAGGGACAAATCCAATGGGCTCTAATGGCAGAAGTCCAAGGATGGGGGTGAGAGAGCGAAGGGGGGAGGGGGAGGTCTTGGGCTTGGCTGTAACCCTCATCCTAATAAGAACCTGAACCCTAGTGGGGGTAGGTGTAGGGGAAAGTGAGCCCAGCTTTAAGGCAGGAAGGGCTGCTTTGTGTTTGGGGCTCCAGTGGTTTAGAAAATCCATCGGCACAAATAGACATCATTTAAAAAAGATGAGGCTTTTCCCACTCTTGTGTTTCCAGTGCTGTAAAGCCTGCCTCCTGCCTGCTGCTGCTTTCAGAGGCTCCCTCACAAATCATTGTGTCTCCCACTGGGGGACCAGAAGAATTGACAGTATCACCAAGTTCCACACATGATACTGTACATTCAAATCTTCCCACTTACCTGGCTCCTGACCCTCTGAACGAGCCAGCCGCTCTGCCGGGGAAAATGGTTTTCTGGTGTGAGGCTGTTGCATGCAGGGCTCTGTGATGACATCAGACTGCCATCTGGGAAGCGGTGTAACGGCGTGAGCGAGGTTTAGTGGGGCTGGCCTTAGTCCGGGAGACAGCGGGTACGACAAGTGTCAGGTCCGAGACTGAAACAGGAAGCACGTGTGCCCCTGCAGGTTTATGGTGGATATTTAAGCAGCCTTCTCCTGAGCTCTGAGGATTCCTTACTGAAGTGTGGAGCAGCAGTCTCACCCATCACAGACTTCGAATTATACGGTAGGGGGCACAGGGGGGTCAGGCAGGGTATGGAAATGCATTACAACCCCTCCTTGTTTAGTAAAAGAATTCCATTCCACAACAGTTGTTAAGCAAAATGGTTGCTTAGTGAAAAGCACAGTAACCTACAGTAGATGTGACCAGGAATGTGTGTATGACTTTACTGTGCTTTACTGTAATTTTCTTGTACATTCTACTTCAAAGATCACTGTCACTCCACCATATGTTGTTGTCAGGTGAAAGAAACGCATTTGGAAATGCATGCATTGGTCAGAAAATGACTTTTTTTTTTTATTACTGTCATATTGAGTGGGATGTGCACCTGTCTGTGGAACAGAAACATGAATCTAAAATGCAAGTCATAATTTAATATGGATGAATGCTAACAACATCTCCGCCCTTTATTTCAGCGTCGGCGTTTTCAGAAAGATATTTGGGACTTCCGAAGCCAGACCCAAGAGCATACGGGGTATGTTGATGCTTAATTAGCATGAAAACTAGAGATGGCACCAATCTGATACCCACTATCAGTATTGGGCCGAAACTGGCACAAAATTCTGGATCGGATATCGGAGGGGTGGGGGAATAAGACACAGATCTGATTTTCCATCAGAGAGGTCTAGCCTGGTAATCGTGGAAATGCCTGCCGCCTTAGCATGACACGCTGTAAACAGAAGTGAGAGCCACGTGATGGTTCAGCAACGCATGTGCGTTAGAGCTGTCATGTGGGCTGTGCGGAAATATGGTAACTGTTCTTAGATGCAAGGAAGAAAAAAGCAAAAAAATGTATGCAAGGCTGGTGCTGATTTTTCTCAGGTCTGAACACAGTACAATTTATACAAACTTGATGTTTTCAGACTTGTATTCTTTCTAAAGTTTGCTTACTTGCTACTTAAAAGTTTTACCTGCGCTCCATTGTCTATTTGGTCCTGGAGACTTATTGTATACTTTTTGACTAGAAATGGTTAGTTGGGGTTTACAATGATGTTTTTATGATTGCTTTCTTTATTATTAAATTTGGTAACAGATTGCACAATTTGCAGGTTAAGAAATATTACTGTCAATTTTTGTGAAAGTTGTTACTGAATTAGACAAAGAAGCAGACTTGTGTTGGCTGTGGATTTAGTCCTGTACTGTAGTTGCATAGTGTTTGTTTGAGCGATATGACCATTATATTTTCCATTCTTAGCTTCTTCCCTCTCTCCCAATTATTTCCTCCCCTTCTGAATGTCGACGTTTGTCCTGATCTTGGAGTCTTTGTAGCGTCAAGTTTACGCTGCAGTGAAGTTCCTTTGGACCGACATCATTTCCAGTTGCCCAGGAGGCGGAGTCATTTATTTTCTTTCGATCGACGACACGACCATGTGGTCCGACTGTTTCTCGGCAGCCTCTCTTTCTCAAATGGTGCCCTGCAACACTAAATGCAGACTGTTTCGCAAATGTATTCATGCAAATATCTCATTTAATGCTTAGTCGATGATAAAGGGGGAAAAAATATTGGATTACCGGCATTGGGACATACTCAAAATTTTAATATCGGTATCTGATCGGAAAAAATAAATGTTGATAGGTGTAAGAGTGATCAGGGTACAAAAGGTACAGGGGGTGGGATCACTGTGCATCACCAATCAGTGTTTGCTTTATACTGATTCTGAAATAAGCATCCAATAAGTAACTGAGCAGCATGAATGTCAGTAATTGACAGCGGATGATGATTCTGCCCATCTTAGCTTCAATAGTCTCCATTTATTTCCACAGATGGCAAATTTAGCAAACCGTGCATCGCAGTTTGAAGATAAGAAGCTCTTGATCATTCACCCAACAGCTGACGGTGAGTCACGTCCGATTCGCGGATAAACGCCTCCCAGCTCTTGAAAATAAAGTACCCAGTGAAATCTGAGGAGGATAATTTCCGGAACCCGCCGGATTAAATGGCACTCGTTAAAATTACAGTTGGTGGCAGTAACATGTTTTATTTAACTTTTCTGTCTTTCTGCAGAGAAAGTCCATTTTCAGCATACCGCCAAATTCATCAGCCACCTCATCAACGAAAAGGCGAATTACACTTTACAGGTGAGCACATTCCCAGCATGAGGGCTCGTGTTGGGTGGGCTAGTGCCTCTTAATTATGTGGTGAAATACACTAACAATCAAAAGTTTTTGCATACACTGAGATTTTCTACATTTGCATGTTACTCACTTAAAACTTACTAAAAATACACTCAGTATTCTTTGCTAACAAATAAATGTATAGTATGTTCACCATCTGAGTACCATTATTAGCAAGAAAATATATTTTTGATTCATCAAAGTAACGTCCTCTAGCAGTTATACCAACAGAGAAAATTCGAGGTATTCTTTCTACAACGGACATTAAGTACTGAGATGAAAGTTAACTAGTATGTTTAAAGTTAAAGGACAGCCCAAAATTTGCCTAGACTTTACCACACAAGCAGTGAATAGGATGTCAGACATGCACCGTTACATACTCTTTTATGTTAAAAAGGCAACGTGTTTTATTTTACTTCTATTCTCATAGTTGTTCACTCAACTTTCAAATGCTTAACAAAAATTAAAAATCCATGGAAATACATGGAAAGGTGGTAAAAACCTGTGGTGTGCAGAACCTTTTGACTGGTAGTGTAGGTACAGATAGAAAGCAAACAGACAATGGGACTGTTCCACAAGCGCTTTGTGATTCTCCATCGACAAAGGATTATAATCCCCCTGCAAGGCTTAATTGTACTTAAAGAAATTACTCATCCCCCCGCTCCCCCCCCAAGGACTAGGATAACTGATACAGGAGATTTACACACCTTATACCTGAGTGGATTTCCCACTTAACATCAGTGTCTGTTTCAGTTGCCCCTGTGATAAATGGAAGCCCCCCCCCCAGGTCAATAATAGGAGCTGATCATTAGGGGTACTCTTGAGGAAAGTTACACACACCTAGAATCAGGATATTACTGGTGTTTATCTTCAGCATGACACTCCCAGATACTCAGTCTCAGCTGCAAATGTTTTGTTAATCCTGATAAATTACCTGCATATGTGGCCTTTTGTAGGTAATTTTCCCAGTTAATTCCTGCCTTCCCAGTATTCCAGGGTGAGGAGGTTAAACGGTCCTATGCCACTTTCCATACAGATCTACCCAGATGAGGGGCACTACCTGCACAGCAAGAGCACCAGGCAGCACGAGAGCCAGTCACTGGTGAACTTTTTCGAGGAGTGTTTCCGGCTCCCGGACAAGGCCTTTGAGGAGAGACTGGAAGAGGAGAACGAGGAAGAGGGGTAGCTGCGGCAGCCCCGCGGGGGGGTCCACCCTGAGCCAGCCGCTCAATATGCAACCAACCGGTTCCTTCCTCTTTCGACTTATCGAGAGTGCCCCCCACCCCGCTAGTGGCGGCCTGCCTCACTACCCCCCTTTCTCATCCTCGGCCTCCGAAGAACTGAGAGCATCAGCAAAAGCGACATCCCACTGCTTCACCCCCCCCATGGTTCTCCGGACCAAACGGATCATGTCGAAGGACCTCACTGGCTTAGGTCGGCCCCGTGCCGTTGGTCCCATCTATCGGATGGCTTCAGATACACCCACTTCCTGCTGAGCATCCCCTTCCCCGCCCAACCATACGCTTACAAATCCACAAAAACGAACGCAGGTTTTATAGCACAAACATTTGGTTCGAACGCCGGGACTCTTTCTGCAGAGTCTTTAAAAGGTTACTGAAATTCTGAAGTATTTGGGGGGCTTTATATGACCGGGTGGTACGATTTTTAAATCATGATGAACTTTACACCTTTGACAGTGTTCGTGTCTATTGTTCTCATGTAAAGTAGCACACTAAGCGTCGTTGACCCCCCCCCTGTTTATTTCCTCTCCTTCTCAATGTTTGTCCTGATCTTGGACTCTTTGTGGCCTCAAGTGTACGTCACAGTGAAGTTCCATTGGACTGACATCATTCCAGTTGCTCAGATGGTGGAATCGTTTGTTTTCAATCGGTGTCATGGCCGTGTGGTCCGACTGTTTCTCGCCGGCCTCTCTTTCCCGCGGCGCAGAGTCTCCGCCGTGTCACGGAACCAGAACCATCTGGACCCATATTAGTGACTGTGCCTTACTCGGGTAGAGAGTTGGCATGCTTTGCCATGCCTCAAACGCGCTCAAACAGGGGCTCGCTCTGACGCGCCTCCTTCACTGACACCTGTCGGCTACGGAGAGCTCCGGACTTCACTGCGGCGTGTCCATGGAATTGGACTGCTCTGCAGAACTGGGCTTTTCACATCCCAGTGTCACTCTTCTTTTGCAAAACTGGGATAGCAGTCACAATTCTGGCGTTGAAGCTTTACGATTGACAAATTCTATATGGTCATTTTTACAGTTTGAAAGCTCTTGAGGCACAAGTGTGTTTTGTTCGAATGTATATTATTGTTGGGTTAAAGTGCATGACAGCCCCCATCTGCAGCTGACCTTTCACCTCTGTCAGCTGACTGCCTCCGCTGAGTTGCATCCCATTCTCAGTATTGTGAGTGAAACGTTTCGTTGGCTTGTTGTACAAAACTGTTCCTCAACGTCGTCTTAGTCAGTATCTTAGTGTTACCCGTGCGTTTCGGCGGTTGGAGAGAGATGGGTCATCTTTTCTGGCCCCCCACGTTTCACGCCCCGCTGATGTAGTCTGAGGACGGGGAGAGAATCGCCGTTACTGAATGGACATGTGACTGCACACTCCACGAGCTCAACAGAAACGGAAGAGAAGACTTTGGCATGAAGGTTAATGTTGTAAGAATAAAAGCTATTTTACCATCATGCTGTGGGTTTTTATTTTTTTAATCCTTGCTGCTATCTGCTTGTCCTGCCACCCCCCCCCCCAGCCAGCTAAATTTAGGGCTGTGAGTGTTGGCCACATCTCTTCTACTCATTAATGCATCTCCTTATCACCCACAGAGCTATACGGGATTTTTACACTCCGAGGACTATTGAGATTCATAAAGCATTGAGGCGGGAATTAAAGGCCCTTCAGATTTCCTTATTGTACTTTTACAACCCATAATGATGATCCAGACACAAATGGACGTTTTCAGATGTTACGTTTGTCCTACTGCCTTCATAAGGTGTTGAACCACAAGCTTGTCAATGTAGTGGAAACGACTATGTTCATCTTCATCAGCCCTTACTTTCTGAAGCAAGCCGTCCATGTGGAGTCGATCCCTTTGGACCTTGGGAGTAAGTATGATGTATGTGTGTACCAGGTGGCCAGGCAGACAGTATTGAACTGTGTGGGACTGCTTTTTCTCAAGAGTATGACAAAAGTTTGTGGACATAGCTGTCCATGTATCCACCCCTCTTCTACCTGCTGGTCTTGGTTGTGAGGAGCCTAGACCCTATCCCAGGTTACACAGGACATAAGGGTGGGATGCCAGTGCAGCTTAGGACACACACACACACACACACACACATACTCTCGGTAATTTAGAGAGACCAACAACTAAACTGCAAATGCTACAAAAAACCTAGCAGAGGACAGAGCAGTATTTCTTAACGTAGTGTCAGCTGAACATGCAGGACTGCAAGAAGCCATTTGACGTAGGATGCTGGCCAGCAGCACTCTCCTGTAAAACCACGGGCAGCCTGCAGTGCAACAGCATCACAGCTATCATTCGTAAATATCCCCATCTTTGTAAGTGGATCTGGTTACATAGGGATTTGATTTGAACTCAAAAGCTTTTAATAATTACATCTCATGAACTAACTACAATCGTAAAGACATTGAATGATATAGTACTTGAGCAGATATACAGGAATGTTGTGGCCCATTTGAACATCAGGGTGGGTGGAGTTGGTGTTACCTTTGAGTGAAGAGTAGTACAAATGATGACGGCCATCTTCCATAGCAGCCTGTCCGGTCTCTGGAGGCGGGTGAGTGGATCCCACAGCAGCAACATAGCTACAGCCTGCTGGAAAGGAGCTTTTGTTCCCTCAAGGACTCTCATTAGATACTACACACAGTCTTTCCACTACCCAAAAAAAAAATCCATTTGTAAAAATTATTTGAAGGATTTACTTCAAAAAGGGCACGGCTGTGTCCTCCACAAATTATCTGAAGCATTGGTAATTTTGCGTTTCCGCTCTCAAATCTCCATGAAAGGGACGAGGCAATGTGTAACCCATTTGTAGTAACAGTCCCAGTTCTGTGGTGAGTGGCGCCCCCCAGTGGGCCAGAGAAGATGTACCCCACAGGTGCAGTCTCTTATCTGCATACAGATTTTCCTCACTTAATAATGGTGCAAAACCAATGCACATTTGGTAGTCATCAAATTTTGAATTTTGATGTGTGCCCGGGCTATCGATATGTCGTGCGATACTCTACCGATGCCAGGCACCGGTAGCATCCACGCAGCCCCGCTTCCACTCTCTGTAGCGATCGCCAGCGTAAACGTCAGGTACAATGTTTAACGACACATCGTTCGGTGGGTTCTTCGGTTTAACCAAATAAACTTCTATTAATTACTTTTAAATTAATGTTATTAAGTTACAGTAGTAATTTATTCAATATTATTAGTAATCACCTATTCAGTGACAGTAGTTATCGCATCATTTTCATATTCAACTTACGATATTTTCCATTCATCGGGACGTTACCTCATCTTAAATCGACGAGCACCTGTTCCGCCTTAACACACTGAGGTTATACTACAGCACATCTCCAGCTGAAAAAAGATGCAAAAGCAAACCTAAGAATAGCATGGCCGAATCAGGCTGTTGACTTTTCAAGAAACAAGGCGGTAGATTCAAAAGGCGCCGCTCGGTCGCTATTTGCTGGCACTGAACAAAATGCTTTAATTTACATAAAATTACATAAATGACTTCCTGTTGAAGACTAACATTATAAAAATGTTCCTCCTTTAGCTGCCTCGGGACTTATAAAGCCATTTCTAGTCATGAAATTTAAAATTCACAATCTCAGTACAAGATCAAAATGTAAAATTAAGTCAGCCAGTGAGGAAAACTGTATTTAAAACTAAGTTTTAATGTTATAACATTCAACGCTTTGGGCTGTCATTTATCTTCCCTGTTTCAATGCTGGCAGTGCTTAAAATAAGAGTTTAAAATAACTCAAACGATAATACCTTCATAGCAGTCTTGTCAGAAATAAAAATATAATTCGTGACTGCTAACCGAAAATACACTTGCAGTACCACAGCGCCCCCTGGTGCCTAAAAATATTGCAGCTTCTTCGTTTGTTCCTTAATCTGCTGTGCATTTTAAAAAATCAAGCAATTAAAGGGACATTTAAGTAGGTGAGGCAGGGGCCTGGGGGAATTTAAGCAGATTACATTTTTGATCTGGTCACCGGAACCGTGTGACAAGTATCATGTCAGTTGCTATGTTTCCCAACAATTTACCTACTGGCTTGTTTTGGGTGAGCGATGGTTTTAATCCAAGACCATTATGCTGACAGTCTGCCTTGCACAAGGCTTCCAAGGGGTTAAAGTCCAGGTTCCATAAACAGATTTTAAATCGGCAACCAGAACACTGAAGACAGGAAAGGAATTAGCAGTAATCAGGGTTGCCAGCTTTGGTCAACTGCCTGGAGCAAAATTTTTAAGTCTGCACACACATGCACATGCATTTACACGCATGCAACAGTTTTTACTTACAGATTTGCCATAAGGCTTCTTGCTTGAACATGACAGTGTGAAACCATGAGCGTCACATCAGACATGTAATACTTAGCAACCCTGGCAGTGATGGGGATGGGATGGTGATGGTCCACTGGCAGCTGCCATTTTTAGGGATAGGGATATTTCACCTAAATGGCATTCATGACACAGAAAGAAGCCACCAAAAGATGGCTCAGGAAAAGGCCAGGTTGTGTGTGGAATAAGCCCAGTATGATACCTGCTTGTTTGGTAGTCCTCTATGATTTGACATCCTTTTATACAATAACTAAACCCCATGTCTGTGCTGTCCTCTCCAAAATGTGCAATAAGGCTGTAGTTGACTTTGAGGGGAGTACAAGATCAAGTCAGCTTCATCGGCTTTGACGAACATTTCAGAAATGCAACAGCACTGATTGAGCTGCAGAGTGCAGGTGGGAGCTAACGTGATGTAATGGTGAACTCCATCCATCCATCCATCCATCCATCCTTCAGCCCCCTTGGAGGAACTTGTGTCCTGTGTTTTACTGGTGGAAGTCAATAGGCAAAATAGAGTAAGCTTGCTAATGCAGTCAAGTAGGAAGTAGGAGTGAAAGAATGATTACCAAGGCTCAGATTTATTTCCACTTGTGTCCCAGGTGCTTTTTGAACTGTAATCACTAGGTGACTACCAATCACTGATTTATCCATACAAAAACGGCACATAAACGTCATCACATAAACAAGTTTATTTCCAGTGTTTTGGGGGCCTGCTATACTCAAGCATCATACAATGGTCCAGTTCCAAGAAGCATATTCTCATGCAGTCTTCGGGGGAGGGGGCTAGTGTTTGATATGTTCTGTTTGCCTTACTAGCTACATGCTTATATTACAATGATGGCACTGGAGTAGGTTGGGGGTCTCTAAACATGATCTATATACACATTTAAGTTACTTATTTTACAGAAATATTAAAATTCAAGTCCTGATAAAATCTAGAACGAAAATAAACATAAACCACATTAAGGTTCATCTGGAATGGCTGACAAATGGAAACTCATAATTCACCACTGGGACCAACACCCGACAAGAAATGACCGGATAAAACGTCGGTAGTGGGAGGCTGGGTATTGATTTTCACCTTACGGCTCCGTGGCAAAGCCTGAACCAAGTCGACGAGGCACTTTCCTGAAGAAAAGGATCTTTTGTTTTATTGTGTTCAAATGCCAGGAAGGGTCAGACAAAACAGGGATGGACACATGACCGATACTCCCTTCCTGTCGTCTAAAAAACATTTTAAAATGATTTGTGTTGTTTTTGCTAAATTCACATCGTCTGGCTGTTTAGCACACGCCGCAAAGACATTCCGCGACGCAACAGCACAGAAAAAGCAGCCCTCACTCAGGCTGAATGGCAATAACTCAGACTTCAAGTACGGAAAGACGTATGTACACTCTGAACGGAGGACAAGACCGAGAGCCCCGCCTCGGGCATCCAAGCAGGCGCCTACATTCACGGGATCCTCTTGGGAGAGGGAGCTAACCACCACGGCTCGAGGCACGCCTGTTACTGCAGCCTTCAGGTAACATCCACGTGACCCGTACTGAAACCGGTTGTGGGTGTTTCCGACAGCCAATTTGAGCCATCTAGAAGCATTTTACCATGACTGGCAGAGTCGGGCAAGGTTTCCCTCCCCTCTGCTATTGTGCAGTCAATTAAAACGAGGTTACATTTAAAAAAAAAAAAAAAAAAAAAACATATTTAATCCAGTTACGTTTGTTACACTATACATATGCACATACATACACGCACATATACGTATACACGCACGTATAAAATCAGCTGCGTGGTAAACGGTTCAGATAAAAAAGCTCCACGCATACTCAGGTGCACACACCGTGCCACATCACAGGTACTGGTAGAATCTGGAGCGTACCACCTGCGCCCCGGACAGCTTATGCGGGTGGGCGTCAGCCGCTAGGCTCATGGCCTGTTTGTTTTTGGCTTGTAAGCCACCCCCGTTTGCTTGCTCCACCTGCTGAGGGTCTGCAGATGTGGCGGGTGAGGTCTCGTCCTGGACCGGCTGCGAGCAGCCCCCCCGGTCGGCAGCGGTATCCGGGGCAGGCTCGGGGCCTCCGCGGCAGCGCTCCCGGGCGATCCACTCCCGAATCGAGAAGTCCTGCGAACTGCACTTTGGCTTCAGCCGGTCCATGGCCGAAAGCTCTGCCTCTGCACTCCGGTCGGCTCGCCCCTTCCAGCTGCCAATGACCGCCAGTTCAGCAAAGTCACGCTGTCCCCCCATCGTGTGGCGGCGCCGGACGTTCTTCTTCCTGCGAGTCTCTGGTGGTGGCGGTGCCGTCGCCTTCGGCGTGCCCACCCCGAACATGTCATCCGCTGATGTTTTCAGCCGGAACTTCAGCCTCTCGGTGATCTTCAACTTCCACGCCGGCTCCTGCTTCTCCGACTCGGCCCTGGAGGGGGTGCTCAAGCTCCCACCAGACCGGCCTTTCTTCATCACCTCCAGGACACGGGATAGCCGGTTGGACTCTCTATCGCTCCGCCCCCCCTCTGATGATTCACTGTCTGTCTTTTGCCGCAGCGACCGTCTCCGGGACAGCGTGTCACACTCGACCAGCTTGTGGGTGGAGAAGAGGCACCGGCTTTCTGACCTGGCCACGTCATTATCCTCGGCATCGCCCAGATCTCCACTGGTTGGGTCCAAGGTGCACCCTATGACCTTCTCGCTGTCCAGGGCGGGACTGCCACCGGCGAACACAGAGAAGTCACTCTCACTGTCCGTTTCCACTGGCCGCCCCTCACTGACCAGCTCGCTGCGCTCGTCGTCCGCCTCGTCTCCCCGACTCTCAGCCACTGACCGCACTTCGGGGCTGAGCGTGCTGCCATCGGCCCCCATCAGGAAGGTCATGGAGGAGGTAGTGGAGTAGTCTGAGGTGATGGAGCTGACCTCCGCTGCAGCCGTCGCTGCCTCGCCAGCCCGCCCTTCCAGACCAGTCCGTTTCCTTTGCCGGACCCGGTGCACAGAGGCCTGGGAGCTCATGGTGCCCAGATCAGACACAATCTCATCCAGCAGTGAGGATGGCTCTGACAGCGAGGACTTCCCCGGCGCTGCCGTTCGGTAGCTGAAGCTGGGGGAACCGGTGTGCCGGGGGCTCGGCGATGGGGAGGGTGACGGTTGTGCTGGAAAAGGCTTCTCTTTCACCAAGAATGAGTTCCAGTGATCCTTCTCCATCTTGACCGCCGGCTCAGTTCCCTTTCCGTTCTCCTTCCCAGACTCCTGGCACTCTCCAACGCCAGTCTTGTCCTCCTGGCCGGCTCCACTGCGAGGCCAGCTGGCGTCCCGGTTCTGATCCTGCTCCGCTAGCCCCCGCCCGAGAAGTCCGCCATCCAGGTCGTCGTCTGAACTGCTAGGCTGCAGCTTCTCCTTGAGATTCTTTCGTTTGCGGTTGGCCGCAGCAAAGATGCAGGACACCGGTAGATCTTTGCGCAGGTCCTTCCCGGATCCCCAGGAACCCTGCTGGTGGATGGGAGAAAAGAGACAGGGCAGCGGATGTTAGCGGCAGAAGCTTGTGAGCCATTCGGCACATTTGTCACGGCCTCAGTGGCGGGAGCAGAGAGTGGGAGCCAACAAGCGAGTGGAAACACCACAAGGGGGAACCGCGAGCAGACAGTCTTTCAAATATAGTACCGCTCAAGTTCAGCAGAAGAAGACGTCTGGCATTCCTGATCAGAAAAACATTCCCCCCGTGTCCAAAATCAGTACTCATGCTGATCCATCTGCCAAGCATTTGCCTGCATGTCAGCCAAGGGTTAGAATCTTTATTAAAAAAATTTTTTTGGAGGTATGAAAGAGCCGAATGTCCTTAAAGTGATCCTCTCTGCTGGGTTTCCTCTGTCACACCCCGTCAGAATGCTGCGCAAAAGACTCCACCCGAGGGGGGACAACCCCGGGACACCTACCTCACCTTCCAAAATTCCCTCAGGTGCTCTTTGCCCCCGTGACAGACACTCACCTTAGACTTGGCAGAGTCACTAGCCGAATCTGCAAAGGGAGACAAGAAGGGAGAGACGGTAAAGGCTCCGCCCACACCACACCCTGCAGAGCACATGATATCAGAGCACAGGTCAAAGTTCATGGGACACTGAAGCGCCACAGAGAACAGTCACCATGACAAGGAGGGCCGCGATGAATATGAAGAGCCAGGCAAACAGGAAAGATGACCGGACAGAGACGGATTCGAGAGAGCAGCAAGTCATGCACTCACAAGCACCATGTTACGTTCACACCAATGTTGGCTGATGCAGACACTTTCCTAAATCTGAGAACCCCAGGAGCAACACAATGGTACTGAGGTCTTCACCATCTCCTGGGGGCGTGAGTGCTGTAAGGTCATGTATGGGCGCACGGTCACATGACCGGTCAAGCACAGACACCCTGAAATGCCACTCCTGCCCTGCTAATCCAGTGTTTTACTAGAATGTTCCCAGCAAGTGGACGCTGACCAGACCACTAAAGCCAGCAGTTGTGTAATTGCATTCTCTGGTGATACTCTGACTGCCCAATTGCCTTCCAGGAAGGGAAAGTCCCAGCATGTGTAGGCGTGCAATGACACGCAAAGAGGATATAGCGCCGCTAATGCTAAACGGACACGCCGGTCACCACGGCATGGGGGGAGCAGGCTGTGATGTGACAGGGAGCGGGATGACGACTACACAGCGGCAGGGGCGGAACGTACCACAGAGACATGACGGGGGAAGAAAGGGGCTAGCTTTCCACACCAGATACTGCAGCCGAGGGGCGGGAGGGCCCTCTATTGGCCAGCTGGGGAAGTGCCCGATTTCTCCAAGATTGGGTTTTCATTTTTGGGAAATTTGAGCCTTTTTTGGGGTCCGTTTGCCCCCCATTAGTTATTAAAATGCTCAGCCCCCAACCACCCCTTTTTGAAACATGGCGTTTTATGTCATATGAACTGGTAAGAACCCAGGAACCATACCGTTCTACTTCTCCTCACGGACGGCTTCAGAGACAACAAGAAACAGCAGAAAGGCTTAGAGGGCGCCACCTGCCTGTGTGGTGGTATTCTTAAATGATCGCACATCACAGATGATTGAATGGAATCTTTTTTTGTTTGTTTGTTTTTTTCTCTCCAATTTACAAGAATCGGGGGTTCCTGCAGACTAGGCAGCTACATTGGGGACAACAATCCTCCTTCTTCCTACAGTTCCAGCTGTCCATCAGAGATATTACAGAATCCATCAGTGACATCACCGTGTGATAGACTCCTCCCACTTGGCCTGTTTCAAGATCGGTATGTGTGAACGCTGGGAATAGCCCTCAGACACGCAAGGAAAACTAGACAGAGGGATCACTTTTATTGGGAAAGAACATTCCAAGTTAGTGCAACAGTATGGCAGAATTACACAGAAGTCAGGGAGCACTGGAGTCAAGTTCAAACGGGGTTAAGTGATGAAACAGGGAGTGAAAAAAAGGACTAAAAACATCCATATTTTCAAGGCAGCATTTTTAGTAGAAAGGAGTGCTCTAAAAGGAGATGAAACAGGAAATGAAAGTGAACGTGGACACAGGCACATTATCATAACCAGTTTCCCATTTTCATGGGAAATCTCTTATGGTTCATGACGCCGTCATGACAATGGGATTAAATAGTCCCCGTAAGCCCATAAACGGCAGGCCTGAAAGCGAATGGAAAAGATGCAGACTCTGACACCGAACTCGGCGCAACGGCCGCGCTCTCCAGCGACGAGTTCACCGCCTGATCCAAGGCGGATCAGCATGCTAGCGCTAGAGGTGCGAGAAGGAGCTGACCCACCCCGCAGATGGTCTGGTCCATAGACGTTACCTGATACGTCTCCTGGAGAGGTGCCCGTCCGCCCAATGTTGGTGAGCAGATGGTCAATGTTTGGCACAGGCTGACACTCAACCGTGTTCTCCTGCTGGACTGCGGTCTGGGAGGG
>JAODJW010000001.1:18784756-18803905 GCA_026777045.1 Hyperopisus bebe
CATTGCTTCCGGGATAGGCTCCGGACCCCCCGCGACCCAGTAGGATAAGCGGATTGGAAAATGGATGGATGGATGGAACAAGTAACTCAATTTTGAGAGGTGATGAATGGATTCTGTGAGCGACTGCTTCCATCAGTGGGTTAAACGAACGATCACATATGGCTGAAAGCTAGAAGCCACTCCCCTGAAAAACAGCCACACTTTACACTGTTCCGCTAATTTAGGGCCAAGTTACTCAAGAAAATGAACTGACACTCAAGCCGAGTGCTGCTGAGGATGCAGAGCAGCTGCACCACAGAGAATTTATATTTATACCAAGCAAGAATACAAAAAATAATCAGATCACTGCTTTACATTATGAGGCAGCCAGCCCTGACTGCTTGAGGACGGATTAGTGCGAAGAAATGAATGAAGTCTGTTGGAACACGAACTAGGGTCACTAGGAAAATATGACGTCATATTATTGTCGGAATACCAGGAATGCAATGGCAGTTTCCAGAAAATATATCTCAACCTAGGGGAAACCTTGAAAATGAGGCCTAAGTCACCCGGCAACGAGGATGCTGCAATCAAAGCCAGACAGCACGCATTTTTCCGCGTTTATCGACGCTCCCCGCCCGCCGCAAACACGAGCGCCATCGGAGACGGAAGGAGCAGCCTCACCCACCAGAGCCCACCTCCATGGTCTGGTACAGGCCCTCGCAGTCAGGGCAGACTGGACAGCGGGGGGCTCCACTAAGCCAGGCGGCTGGACCGGACCACCACAGCCACGCCGGCCCGGCAGCTGCCAGCGGACGCAGCCTCTCTGCCAGCAGCATGGCCTCCATGACTCCAGGAGTGGCAACGGAACCCTCCGGAAAGCAAGACTCGGCGGATTATTCTGACCTCATCCAGAAGGGGGTGGCGGTATCTCGGTCAAACGACCCCATTGATGCCGGGTTGCTGGAGCAAACAGAAGCCTGTTTACTCCCCCCGCCTCCCCCCTCCCCCACATGGATGCCGTGCTTGTAGCCCAGAGCGACACCACCATCCTTCTCCACCAAAGGAAAAAGACTGCGTCAGGGGGGAGGGGCCTGATTGGACACTTGACTCTGCTGAATATTCATACATGGGGAGTCTCTCAGTATAACAGGGGTGCCCCAATGATGAGCTACGGGGGGGGGGGGGGGGGGGGGCATCATTCGGAATTCCACTAGCATCCAGGAACAACACCCCCCCCTTTCTTAATGTTGTAATGAATAACTGACTAACCAATGAGCAAGAATAATAACAAGGCTGTGTGTATGTGTGTGTATGCGCACGTCTGTGTTCACGTGTGTGTGTGTGTGTGTATGAGTGTGTGTGCACGTCTGTGTGCGCACATCTGTGTGTGTGTGCGTGCGTGCATGCATGCGTGTGTGAATGCAGGGACATTTTTGAGGAAAAACCTAAAAACAGACCTTGCGGAGACACCCCTGTGTTAACAACATGCAAATATTTCATAAATGCTCTCTCATGACCTCTCGAGTTTCTTCCTGGGCTGGATTTTGGGGTGAAACACAGCTTTTAAAGCCCATGTCACGACCCTGTGGGAAAACCCACACATAAAGTCACCCCAAAAAGTAGTTTGGAAAAGTCCAAACTCACAGCCTGCTCCCTTTAAGAGCCCCATGGAGGCATCGGGTAGGACCGCCCATAAATAGGGAGAGAGCCCCTCCGCACACAGTTACAGGCTGGCAGGAAGGGGCACGAGAAAACGGGCGAATGTGGGACGGAGCGTTATAAGGCCGACACTTCAAAGGACACCGCAGAAGACAAGACTCCAGCTGCGTCCTACTTAAAATGCCAGCCCTAAAAATGTAACATTGCAGGTTTGGTGGGGGGGGGGGTCACAATTCACATGTACCGTTATTAAACAGCAGTGCTTCAATGCATATTCACATGTTTCACAAATTTAAGTAGCAGATTTAAAGTTATTATTTATTGATAAGCAACATAAGAGAAACACAAGTGAGCAGCCTTACAGTTAAACCTGATAGACACGCCCAGTAAGACAATTCAGAGAGCAGGGGGTGGGGTGGGGGGGTCGTTCCAGGGTGAGTCAGCGTCTAGACGTGAGGTGACTCGCTGCACCAGATGCCAGACACATGCAGCGCCCCCGCCCCCCCCCACTCCCAGTCATCGGTGAAGATATGAGGGGATGGCAAATACCTGAGACGCTAACGGGAAACAGGCGCCGAACGAACAGAGCGCCTGGCGCCGACGTCACTTCGCTGGGTCGCTCCAGGCGCGGAAAGATACCATCTGCACTCCCTGACTTTGGTGAACCCATCTACCCCCCTATCCATTTAGGCCAGGTCACATGACTGAGGCCAGGTCACATGGCTGAGGCCAGGTCACATGAATAAGTCCAGTCACCCTGTTTCCACACCTGTGATGCTCTTCTACACAGGCAGGAGGAAGAGTAAAAATTGGAGTGCGACATCGCAGCAACCTCCATGATGCAATGTAGAAGAACTATGACATCAAGCCAATGAAGTGTCAGGTAACAAAAAAATGACTGGTTCAGCAAGATAACCAATCAGATACTTTTGTATCTGAAAATACTTTTGTATAAGTAAAACTCCCAAGAGGTTACATTACCCAGAATGCCACAAATTTTATGGAGTGTCTACTTCGTTACATCTGACTTTTGCTAGCTATACCCTGCCCACCCTGTCACTCTCCTTTCAGGCAGCTATTTCCCACCCTCACCCTCGCGCACACGGCTACCACGGCAACACATGAACAAGATCCTACCTATGAAGGGAATGGAGTCCAGGGAGTCGCCCAGGTTACTGGAGTTGGAGGCTTTGCGCTGCTCACCCAGACGCTTCATGTGAACCTCCCGGCGCGCATCATTCGGCAGCCAGCAGGTGGCACTGGGAGACAGTTCGCCATCCGGCTCATTCACCGCCAGGATGTAGGATGGGTGCCGAAGTGGAGGCAGTCCGCCGGGTGTGGGCTTCTTCCTCAAGACCACGCTGTCCGCTGCCGGGGTCCCCTCCCCTTCCACTGGGCTTTGCCCATTGGCTGCTGGCTGGGGGGCGGGGCCGTTACTGGGGGATGCCACCAGCGGGCTTTTACCCTGCTGTGTAGAGGTCATGGCAGGTACAGAATAAGTACGGTTGCTGGGGGTCAGCTCACGCAGGCTCAGTGCTCTGGTTCGAGCCTCTGACAGGTGACTGGCCAGAGGCAGCACATAGCTGCTCGTTGTGGGGGCCTGGGCCAGGGTGGAGCCGGTCAATGGCAGACGGGGGGGCCTGGCAAAGGACAGGGCAAGGGGCGAGTTCCGGAAGCTGGCCGCACCCAGCCGGCTGTCAGAGCCATACACCGGCGGCGTCCGGTGGGTTGCACCCAAGGACCGCGCTGATGGTGGCTGCCTGCCAGCTGAGGCAGCCTCGCGGAAACGGGGGGGCTTGCCCTCGGGCTCTATCGGGCTGAACCCCTGCCGATCCCGGCCAGAGTTGAACCCCTCCCGACCCAGATAGTCACAGGATCTTGCCCGTGGCTTGGCTGGCCAAGGGGGAGTGGAGGCCAGGGCATCCTGGGAGGCACTGCGGGGCCACTCTTTGCCAAGGGTCGTCCGTTCTGGGCCCCCAAGGCGCTCCTGAGATGCGCTGCGTGGTGGGGCTGGTGTTATGGTGTTCTGGGGGGCCCGGTCATGTGACGTGCTCCTCCGGCGGACCTGGGAGACACTGGAGGCACGTGGCTTATGCTCAGCCCCTGTCTGGGAGGCAGCCCGCAGGCTATCCAGGCGCTCCTGGATGGTGCGACAGCCATACATGTATAAGCGCTTGGTGTCCATGTACTCCTTGTATGTGGTGTAGTTCCGCCAGTCTATGTTCTGATGGGCAGCGGGGGAGGTGGTGGAGGAAGCAGGAGACGAGGGTGAACAATGATTGGATGCCACAGGTGAGGGGTCCATGGATGCCATTGTGGAGGAACGCGGGGTCACTGTGTGTGGGTCGGGGCAGCTTGGGGAGAGTCCAACAGTCCTGCTCCCCATAGGAAACACGGGAGGGTCCGATGGCCTGGGGGAGGAGTGCTGTGGCTGTCCGCCAGCAGAGGGCGACATGGCGGGTGATGCAATGGGCCTGGCCATGCCGGGGACGAGCTCTGACACTGCCGGGCTGTACCGGTTCTCCTCCGTCCGGTGACTGGGCCCCGCTCGAGGTTCCCGGGTGTCCAAGGGAACCGGAACTGTCCGGACGTTCTCGCTGCACACACACACCACTGTTTGAGACTTGGGGGGTTGTGGGGACGATGGCGTGACCGGAATCTCCATGCAGTACCCGTGGTCGGGCTGGCCACCCACGGACGCTGCCAGCCATGCCCCTCGAACGCCTTGCCCCAGGGTCCGCGGTGTCTCAGCCGACGGGGACGGCTCGGGGGTTTGGGCCATCCCCAGGGGTATACAGTCTATCCTCGGGTAACATAACGGGGGGGGTTCTGGGATGTTCCGGGCATTCCCACTGTAAGCATCATTTCCTTTAAGGTAAGCATCCTGAGAATATGCCTGTCAAGAGGGAATATGGGAGTCAGTGCCGGATCAAATCCCAGAGAAGGACGGGCAGAGCCCGAAAACACTCAGTGACAAGTGAGAAGGAACACAGAATCAATCAGGACTAGGGTGGAGGATTCCACAGAAGAGACTGAATGTCATTAGCCATCAATTACCGGTCGTGGAAAAAAAAAAAAACAAAAACCAACAGTATAAACAGCATGCAACACCAGCTTAAATGAAGAGCACAACAGATAGCAAAACATGAAACGGGGGGATCCAACATTGAAGCAACGCAGGGAACAGGGTAGGTGACCACATGACAACAAATGATAACATGCTAACAAATGGCAGGCAGTAGCGAAAGCGAAGCGGGGGCATTCACCCAGAGTAAAAATAAAACGAAGCCCCCCACCATTGAAGAGTATCAGCCCACCCGTCTACTCCGAGTGCAGGAGATACGGGGGGGGGGGGGGCTTTCCTCATAACACCTGGCAATTAATGGCAGCTTGGTCTTCCAAGCTTGGTACCCCCACCCCCACCCCTCATGAGAATCGTAGCAGGAAGCGGTCAATTTGAAGCTTGAATAAAAATATGAAATCCACTCCAAGGCGGCGAGGAAATCAGGAAGATATACAACGAAGAAAATAATGTTGCATGACGACAGCAGGAGAGCCACAGCTTGGCTTCTCTCTACAGCAATTCACCTATGCCGTCCAATCACGTTCCCCGCTCATGGTGCCCCCCCTCCCCCGGCCCCACCAAGCTTACGCACTGCTTTTCTATTTGCATCAGTGCCTCGGCTGCATTGCCAAATGCCCATAATTCTAAGACCGGCATGCTTTCCGGAGAGCCTGAGAGGAAGAGCTTCGAGTCCGGGGGCAGGGGGGCACTACAAGCACAGCAACGATCTGGATCAACCGCAGGCACGCAGGGAACGCATCCCGCAGGCATGGTGCCTGAGGGGGTCACACAAAACAGGCCAGCGAGTGACAGCAACACAGCTTACATAACCGCTCACAGTAAACCCGAGACAGGCGAGCCGCAGTACCGCGGTAACGGGGCGGAACGTGCCGAAAGCGGACACAAGACGACATGCGATTCCTTCTTCTTACCAGCGCCGTGATATCCCGGGAAATCTGCAGATGGGAGGGCAGAGAGAGGCAGGGCAGACGGCGAGAGGGAGAGAGAGCAGATACGTGAAGAGCGAAGGAGAGTGAGAGAGAGAGGGAGAGAGAGAAGGAGAGAGAGTAAATAAAGAACAGAGTGGGGGGCTTGCGGAGCTGTCACACGTGAGGAGACGGTGAGAGAGGGAGTGAGTGGGAAGAGCAGCCGCCCACCTCCCGCCATGATCGTGGCCCCCCTGCTCGTGGTCACTGTGCTGCCTCTGCCCCCCATTCAGATGACGGAACCAGTGACATAGTCGGTACAACCCCCTTTCACTCCCCCTCCGCATTGAGTCTATAAGCTGACTGTAGCTGCCCCCCCACCAAGCGATGCTGTGTTTTCGAAGCCGGTTGATGGTGACTCACAGGTCCTCTCATGCTTTTATAAACATCCCGCAATCCCAACCCTATCCCCCGACCCAACCCACAGAGCACACCTTGCTTTGCTCCATCAAGCAATGTCACTGGTTGACTGGTGACCCAAGTATGCATCATGAAAATTAGTTTAATAATACAAATCAAAAATTATCACTGGAAGATCATGTGATCCCAGAGATACCAGGGTTGAGCTGATTTGAACACAAAACATACCACATCCTCATGCAACTCTGAAGACAGAGTCAGAGAGAGACAGACAGATGTAGACAGAGACAGACGAGAGAGAGAGAGTGTGACAGACAGAGATAGAATATGGCAAATCTAACGGTGAGAGAGAGGCACATGTGGCCAGCCCACCACAGGTAATCCAGACAGCTCCCCCCCAAGCGGTTGTCCTTCCGCTTTCCTTAGCCAGGGCCCCAGGGAAAGAAAGCCCACTGCTGTGTCCTTTACCCCAGTTTCGACCAATGTGGTGCTGGAACCGGTTCTGTACGTTTCCACCGCAAAAAAACTGACCCTGGGCCCAAAAAAATTGCTTAAGCACAGCACTACAGAAAAGCTAGCCTCAGAACTTAGAACCATAACATCAGTGGAAGTGGGACTGGCTATCACGATAAACAAAGAATGATTGTATTAAGTGCTGCATTAAAACCAGTAATAATACAAGTACTTTTAAAGGCATCATATAAAGGATTGTTGTGGGTAATGCTAATTATGTTACATTTCTGTCAATGGTTTTCAAAAACAAAAAAAAATAATAATAATAATAAAAAAATGTCAAAGAATTTGCCATGAAATGCTGCTTGATGTTGCTATTGAAAACAAACCTGCCGATGCAACTTGTAGGGTCTTTAAAAGCAAAAAAACAGATAAAAGCGAGGCATTTTCTTACGGTCAGCCATGACAGTTGACCTCATTTTTTTTATTGCGAGGTTGGAACACACAAACAATTTGGCCTCATAACAGTAACAATAGTCCATACAGAACAAGAAACAATTTTGAAAAACACGATAATTGTTCACCTCAGTACTTTACTCTAACTTTTGTATATGGAAAATTTATATTCAATGCTTTTTTGAAATCAGTGGAAACGTGGGTCGGTTCTCAGTAGACACCAAGCAAGAACCAGCCACGCACAGGCTCCAGCACCAGCTTTGTGTTGGTGGAAACGAGGTACTTGAGATCCATGTAAGTTTGGGTCTCTCTTCCCAACAGGTTATAGCTCCCAGAAACGTGGGTTCTATAGCCTCACTGATCCTCCTAGCACCTCCTACTCTAGCTCGATCATCTGCCCTGATGATGTCATCTTCCATATAAACTCCCAACGAATGCGGGTGCCTGCGACCCATTCAAGAGACAAGATGACAAAAAAAAAACCCACCACCCTTACAGCTTTGACAGCTAGTCTCACTCGCCTTGTTCTGTCCAGCACAAATAAATTGCCCAAAGTAATAGCAATATCACATTTTCTTGACCGGGAGGACATGGCCCTGGTACATCACACACAGGCTGGATCCCCCCCACAAGAGGAACTTGTGGAGACTCTCACAGGGTTTAATAGTCAGGAGAGAGCTGAGAGTAAGTGAGCTTTACTTACCAATTGCAGTATGTCTTCATCTTTGGGCATTACACAGAGCTCCAGAGAGGCGTCACTAAAACCGGAAAACACCACAGTTAGAGGCCCAACCCATCTACAGGGAAGCCCCGCCCCTGCGGTGCCCCCCTCCCTACCACGCACCCACCTGCTCACATGAGAGGACCTCATAGCAGAACCTCCTGGAGGTCATAAGAGCTCTGAAATACTAGCCATGACTCACAAAATAAAAACTTCTTCAGTAATAACTGGGGTCATAACTTACAGGAAAGCAGGAATGACAGAGGAGGGGATAAAGAGCATGAAGAGAAAACAAAGTGATCACATAGGAATTAGAAGGTTGTCAACAGCTGGATGAGCCCCAAACATCTCAGGCTCTGCCCTTTACATTCCCTGCAGACAGAGAGCCCAGCACTTTACTTCATTTCTGAAAACAACAAAACTGATATAAAAACCTGCTAGGTACTACACCTGGGTTTAAATGAATTGCTTAAGCACTCTGTTATACGTGGCAGTCTCCTAAAAAAGGGGGGCCCCCCGTCAGCACACACAGCTGCAGGTAGAAGGGTGTCTCACCTGTTCTGGATGAGGGCGATCACCTGCGAGTAGGTCTTCCCTATGATGCTCTCGCCATTCACCTTGACGATGCGGTCCCCTATAGGAGGGTAGGGGCAGGCATTAAATACCGCAGATTGAAGCTGCTTCCCTGCTAATCTGCATGCCGCACTGCGCTATGAGCCACAATTCAGACAATCGTTTAGATCGGGGCAGAGGAGGGGGCGATACCAATCTCCCCCGCCCCGGAAACACAGACAGGAGAGGAAAACAGTGGGAAGACAATCTTCAGCCCAAAGGCAGACTGTTCCATCTTTCAAGACGAACACAAAGTATTCAACTAAATCAAAGGCTGTTCACAGATGACCAAGGCAGTGACACCCAACCTACAGCGGCAGCCAATACCTGTGCAGAGTCCAGCTCCATGGGCGGGACCTCCCTCCTTCACCTGCTTGACAAAGATGGTGTCCATGGGTTCCAGCCTGCTCCGCTGTCTCCCTGGCAACGAGAGCAGCACCGCGGCACAGTTTAATAGCGAGTTCGATCATCTGCACCACTCTGTAGCAGAGCTTCACGCTCCTGAGCTGATGCGGCTCTGCTGGCCCTCACAACGATCCCGACAGCTCATTTCAGGCTGACTTCATGAAGGCACAACCCGGGGAAAGCCCCTTCTGAAGCCACATCCCAGAAACAGAGGCGCTCCCAGACTTCTCGCTAAGTTCAGGGAAAAACATTTCACTCTCCAGCACTCCATAAGTATGAAGAAGTAGGTAAGAGATGAATGAATGAGCCTCACCCTGGATGACTGTTTGCTCATCTACCACGTCAAGCATGTGTCCATCAGCAAAGGAATGCAACAGTGTGTGCATGCGGGTATGAGCCTCAGTTCCTGTTAAAGAGCCCCGCTGACTCATCTGAAAAGCTTCGCTCTGGAGGCATGTTCCAGAGCTCTCAGATTCGTCAACAAGGGGGCGGAGAGACTGACTGGGTGCTTAAGGGACTAGAACTTACATTTGCATTCTACTTATTTAGAAAATGATTTTAACCAAAGAGAGGTTTATTAACAATTGAGGAGTCACACTGCTGACTCTGGGAGTCGAACCTACAACCTTCTGAGCATAGGGCAAGCATCCTAACCCCTTGAACCACACACCCCCCCCCCAAACTTATGACTAAAATATAATTGGTTCAAGTCTCAAGTGACTATTGTGCTGTGGAAGCTGACCGCACACGGGACACGGAAACCACCACCCAAAAAACGGTGGGACAAGCTTCTGTAAGTGAAACTAGGCTAAGCAGATAACGGAAAGGCCAAGACTGAAAAACATGTGGTCCCGCTATAGCACAGGTCTGCAAGCCTCTCAGCCCGAATCGCTCCACTCACACAGCAGGCGGCACGAATGAAATTAACAACACAGAAGGGCTCATTAGCTGCTGTGCGACAAGAAAAACCTGAAGGCAACTGGCGGGCAGAAGCCTCTCGGGACAGTGAGGCGCTGAGAGTGAGAGAGCGAACACAGGTGCCACACATGTCCGGAATCCCGCCCTTAGGCACCTCGTTCAGCGAGACAGGGTGTCAGTTCAGTGCGTCCTGCATCACCCCCCCCGGGAGAATATGCACCCCCGCCCCCCGCGGCACACAGGAGTTTGCTAATGCTGCTAACCACACCAGGAATTGTGAAAAATTCCAAGTGTGCATGCGAGTCCCTAGAGTCTCCAACAAACACCTAAAAGCAGGCAATTTAATTTTTTTTTATTACACTCTGGTCGCCTGTTAGACCTCTGACATGGCTGCCGAGGTAACAGACAGGCATTATCTGCTACCGCGAAACTTCCATCTCACCAGGAGCCAGGCTGCTAGGAGAGAGGAGAGAAGCAGGACCTTCTGTGTGCCGAGAGATTTCAGCACAGCGTGTGCACATAGTCACATGTCCCGCACGCACCCGTGACATTATGCAACAGCGCCTCACACACAAAGGTGAGCTGATACTTCACTGCCCCAGGTGGTGGACACTGGCTATTACACCACACTTCATTACCAACTATCTTTTATGACATTAGCTCCTAGGTTAGAACTATGCATTTGTGTCTAGGCAGTCCTAGAATAAATCTCACTTTGCGCCTGATTAACAAAAGTCTATAGCAGAGGGGGATAAACACATCCTGTGGCTATTAATGATTAAAATTAAGGTTAGTGCACTCATTTAATTCAAAGGTCTGCTGTTAAATTAGATTAACGAGACCGAGAAAAATACAGGGTTTAGTGGGGAAAAAATGTTATTTGATCATTAAGCTTCAGTTTAATAAATCATTCCTTCCTTGCCTCCGGAAATCAACACAGTACCATCTCAGATTCTAGCAAATATACTGACCAATAAGAGAGCAAATTTGAATGAGGTAATGAAACAGCTCTGTGGGCATTCAGGGGACATGCTGGCTACAATAAGAAACTCATCACATCACTCCTTTTCAGCCCTTTGAAACGTTCCTGCTTTTGGCTCAGCTCCACCTTATTGTTACGTAGGGTCATGCAATACCGACAACCACCAAAAGATGGCAGCAATGCACAAAACAACACAAATCTAAAATGATCAGTTCGTTGAAACTGATGTACAACTGGCAAACGGCATCTTGTTTTTAGGCTTCTGAGTATGCAACAGCTCAGCATCAGGCTCACATCATTAATATCCTGCGTGAAATAGGTATTGGACAAAAGAGTAACATACTGGAAAAAACACATACACTACACAGACAAAAGTATTAGGACACACCACTTAATCACAGAGTTCAAGCATTTCATTCAGACCCATTGTCACAGGTGTATAAAAGCACCTAGCCATGCTGTCAGGTTCAAAACATATGTTGTTCTGAAGAGCTCAGTGAATTCATTTGAAATTTCTTCTCTGCTAGATACTCCACGGTCAACTGTAAGTGGTATTATTACGAAGTGGAAGCGTTTAGGAAGGAAGGTCCATATTGTGTAAAAATCACCAATGCTCTCTTGATTCAATAACTGCAGAGTTTCAAACTTCCTCTGGCATTAACTCTAGCACAAAAAGCTGCACCGAGAGTTTCATGGATTGGGCTTCCATGGCCTAGTAGCTGCATACAAGCCTCACACCACCAAGCACAATGCCAAGCGTCGGATGGAGTGCTGTAAAGCACACTGCCACTGGACACTGGAGCAGTGGAAACGTGTCACACCTCTCTGGCTGCCTGATGGATGAGTCTGGTTTTGGCAGATGCCAGGAAAATGCTACCTGCCTGACTACATTATGCCAGCTGTAAAGTTTGGTGGAGGAGGGATAATGGTATGGGGTTGTTTTTCAGGGGCTGAGTTAGGCCCCTTAGTTCCAGTGAAGGGAACTCTTAATGCTTCAGCATATCAAGACATTTTGGACAATTCTAGGCTTCCAACTTTGTGAGAACAGTTTGGTGAAGGCCCTGTTCAGTATGACTGTGCCCCAGTGCACAAAGCAAGGTCCATAAAGACATGGTTGGGTGAGTTTCGTGTGGAAGAACTGACTGACCCTGACCTCAACCCCATCAAACACCTTTAGGATGAACTTGAATGGAGATTGTGAACCTGACCTTCACATCAATGCTTTTCTGGATGAATGACCAAAAATTCCTACAGATACAATCCATAAATTTGAGGAAAACCTTCCCAGAAGAGTGGCAGCTGTTATAGCTGCAAATTGATGCCTATGAATTTAGAATGGGTGTCATAAAAGTTCCTGTAGGTATAATGGCCAGGTGTCCCAATATTTTTCTCAATATAGTGTATAACACAATTCATCAAAACATGAATTAAACTTCCTCAAAATATGAAGAGAGGATAATGTTTAAATGAAGTTAAGTCCAGTTTTACGGTTCTACCAGATTTTTCTAAAATGTAATTGCAAGATTACAAGCCTCCTGCTGTAAGAAGCCAAACCTCAATAAAACAGCTGCGAATCACAGCACAGACTCTGGGCCTTGTTTAGCACCCAAAGTAAAGGGGACGCAAATTTGAATTTTTAACCTTGCAGGTAAACTCCATCTGCACGTGGCCCATAAGGAATCATTCTAGGAGAGGTTTCCAAGCATCCATGAGGAGGGACAATGATCCCCTGTAACAAACCTTAGCAGGTCACTGCGACTAATTTAGACTAGGCTTCACCTGCTGAAACAAACTATGCTGCTGTTCACATTATTGTCCACTAGAGGGCAGCCTGGCAGCCAAGAGGCCTTTCATAAGTTGGGCCCCCATGGATAAACATCCTGTACACCCCATAGCTGGTGCAGCCCCTTGTGGCTGATGAACACTGTGTCTTTTATCTCCATTGACATGGGCACATGCCTGAGGCTCTCATCTGACCGGGTAAGACTTCTCCCTCTCAGAACAAGGGCAAACGGATACATACTTCGGGAGAGATTTAAAGGAGGAGGGGAGGGGGATGCGGGAAACCCCAAATATTTCTGAATATTTTGAGGAAACAAACGGCACTCTATTCCCTGCTTTTCGCAGATGTTCTGCCAGTGTGAAACACCCTCGGAGGTCAGCCAGGCTAAGGACCAGCAATGGCACCACAGCAGCCAACGATGCAAAAGAAAGAACGAGGGACCCAAGGCTGCAGATGACAGAGGACTGAGTTCCCCAACTAGCACACTTATGGTTGGTCAGCCAGCTACTGCCAGGGTACAAACAGGTGATGGGTCGCTAATGGCATGAACATCAACCATCAAGATCGCTCCACCATTGTGTTCAGGCTACATGGCAGCCGCTGGACAGGACTGTAAATCAAACATTTTATTTCAAAACAAACACATGCAGAGCATGTGAACCCTATTGAATGAGAGTACCAGAATGCACTGCTCCAAACAACCGCAGGGTAGCCACTAAAGAACACAGTCACTGAAATGCTATATTTCTGCAGGGGCTGAGGAATAAGGTACAAAAAAATAGTCTGTAATAGAAACTTGTTACCCCAAATGGCATATAACTTAGCTGGGGCGAATGCTAAAAAGTAGACAGCCTTCAGCTAGGCTATGCTAAACTCATTTAGCATTCAGCAGTCAGTCAGGTTAGCGTCTTAGCATGACTAGGCTACTTAAACATAGACAAGCTCTACCATATTCCTGGTCTTGGCGCAGTCCCTGTCCGGCAACGCGGCTAGGCAATTTGTGTGGGCCGGGGCGTGTGTGTTGTTTTGCCTTCGATAATGTTATTCCACAGGGCCGGCTCGGGCCGTGGCCCACGCATTTTATGAGCCGGCCCGTTACGCAACAGGCCACATTCCTTAGCATTTCTCCCTTTTCACTCCAGCCTGCTCCATTCCAAGTGCTACGAAATGGACAATATTATCTCCGCCCTTCGTAAGGCCAGACTGTCCTTAGTGACATACACAAGAGGTCCTGGCATGAAACCTGAAGCCACGTCTGACAGGTACCTTAACCAGTACGCCTCCTACTGCCTGAAATTTCACTTCCCCCCAGTTGATTCCCTCCTGCTTCTGAGACGAGCGGAAATGAACCATGGCCAGACCAGCATCCTCACAAAGACACGCACAACAGAGGCACGGAGTTGACTGGCGACATTCGGTGGTGTGATGGCGTGTGCCGGGCAAGAGTTCACGGGGACCATCGGGAACAGGATGTTCCCATGGCTGCCCGGTGGAACGAGGCCACCAGTGTCCCTGTGACTTCACCCGTGGCCAAGCTGGCACCAAACGCTCAGTATATCCGCCAGTGCCTACTAACTACCACCCCCGTCCTGGCCTGGGGGGGTAGCGCCCGTTCCTAGTGAATCACATGAGCCCAAGACCATCCTGTGAAATACAAGACCAAATTACAAGCATAATTGGCATGTCTTCATTAAACGAGAATGAATGAATGAATGAATGAATGAACACCTCCACAGCATCTCAGGTCACTAGTCCTCTAAACATGCACAAAACATGCCAGCCACCAACGACTGGGGAATATTTCTGCATTTTATTTGCAGATTGAGCCTCCTTGAGGAGTGGGTTAAACAAAATAAATAAATGCGTGGGAGCCCCGGTTTGAAAAGCCCCGCCCTCTGGGCTGAATCAAACGCAGCTCTGCGAGTGAAGGGGGCTCTGTGCCGTCCCCAGGGGTCTGCCAGGGAATTTCTGCTGCCTTTGTGACCACTTCCTCTGCTGCTGAACAAAACCTCGGATCTGCAAATCTCCAGCAGGGAATTCCACTTAGAATGAAAACAAATATTTGAACAGATGTGGAATTTTTTTGCCCATTTTTAACCCAGAGCTTACAACAGACTTTTCTGCCCCCATTCCCCCCCCCCACCGTGGGAGAGAAGGGAAGGACCAGTCTGTCAGCTACAGTAAAACCTGTAAACAGCCAAGATGCCTGGTGTTTTTTTTTTTTTTTTTGGGCGGGGGGGGGCTCACATCAATATCATGACTGCTCAGTGGTACCTGAACAGGTTCAGCCTCTTTATTACCCAATCGGCGATAAGCTCCGGGGGAAGGTGTGGCTCCAGTTCTTGTTTTTATTGGTGAAGCCCATCACTCACAAACCCTGCGAGCCAATCCTCGCAGCTACAGTACACGATCAAAAGCAGTCTGGCAGGCATCCGCATGACAGGGCTACAGACAGTGTGACAGGGACATCAGCCATGAGGAAATCCTTACCTTTGCCGCCGTTGTCTTCATCCTGAGAGGAAAGAAAAAGAGAACAAAAAAAACACTATAAGTTACTTCTGACCACTGCTTGCTCGAGATACTTAGCCAGTAATGCCATCCCAAATCAAAAACAGGGATATGGAAACATTCAAAGCAAAACGCAGTGAAACATCCGACGGCATCAGGCCTTCAAAAGTCGAGGAATTAAGGCGCCGTTTTGAATGCTGAGTCTGCAACAAACAGCGAGAGAAACATCCAATCGGGCCTGCTTCACTAGGATGCTTGGTCAGAGAGACGTCAAGGACGTAAACTACTGAGAAATCAGAAAGATTAGCCTGTCTGCTAGCTGCCTTCAGTATCACAGGATGGAAAGGCCTGCCTTTGCACATCTCACTGTTATTAAAAAAACCACACGGACCCAATAAAGAGCATCATGGCTCACATGTGGACCGAAGCACACTTTACATTGGCGACGTAACCATTTCTGCAACCACCTGGAGCTGAACATAGCCAATAAAACGACTGGATACTCAGTGTACACAGTGGCTGACAGATCAATAGATAATTAAACACCCTGCCAGCCAACGAAAGTAAAATACTTTGTGTTTCTGCTGCGTGACTCCATGTGCAGTGAGGGTCTCCAGGTAACCATTCAATTCCTGTGAGCAGTTCTGCAAGCTTGCAGTGCACTGCAGGTATCTGCACGGACGTCTGTTGCTTTATTCTAGCAGATCAGGCGTGTTGGTATTCCTGTGTTTTGTCATTTCTCTCTTCCTCACCGAGTCACAGTGGCAGACTCCCAGATGAAGCTGGGCATAACACCCAAGCTGACTTTGTCAAGTTTGACACGTCAGCTTTCAGATCAATGGGTGAGTCGGGCGGAGTCAGCAACAACGCAGCACACCTGGAAGCAGGACAGCCCATCTGCTGCCCTGAGCATCCTGGATGCGGCGTTTTTCAGCCAAAAACCAGCTTCCTTCTTACTTGCTGTATGTGCTAAGGGCCGTGTCACACGCCTGTCACTGCTTTGGTTACATACAGCCTTTCTGAGAGTGGCGCAAACCTCAGCGCAACGCTGCTAGCATAGATACACAAGAGAGAGAGGGAGGAGGAGCAGAGAGGGGGAGAGGAAGAAAGACTAGACAGAGGGAGAGAGAGAGAGAGAGAGAGAGAGAGAAAGAGACGATGGCAATAAAGTGTGAGTGAGAGAGATTTTAGACATGCTGTTAGCTGGAGCTGACAACAGGCTGCAAAATCCCTTCCTGAAAGCACATCCTGTCACCATGACAACACTGGCGGGAAAGCAACGGGGATCAGTGCTGAAGGCACAGCGGTGTCACCCATTAGCTATGATGGCTGCTTGGTGTGAACAGCAGGCCTGTCATGAAGCTGCTGCCCTCTGCCATTTGCGTGTGTTTGTGGGGGGAGGGGGGACTCACCTTGAGGGAGAAGTGCACAGCAGACTCAGGGGGGTAGACTATGAAATGGCGTAGAGTGAAGCCGAAACCCTGAGACGTGCGGCGCAGCTGCAGCGTCTTCGGACCTGGCCAAGAGAAGGGCTCCTCCTCACAGGGCGATGGCTCTTCGCTCTGCTCCGGTGCGTCCTTCCGCTTGGCCTGCAGGGGGCAACATAGAGCATAGTTAAAGCTAGTATGCTTTCCACTGAGCTTTAATTCTGATTTCACTCACTTCCAGTATACAACCACTGCAAATACTCCAGAGGTCATCGGTGTCATTCGGTCATCACTGGCATGACAGTGTTTTACATCCGTGGATAGAACTCTGGCCTCGCACCTCCAGAGCGGGGGTTTCTTTCCCACCTGTGCTGGTGTACGCGGTCCAAGTTCCCCTCAGTGCATGACTGTGTGCACCCCCTAATACATTGTGCTTCAAGCTTCCTGGGAAGCGTTCCAGGCTCACTTGGGAAGCTATTACGCAAGATGAATGAATAATTTTAAATTCAAAATATGGGCTAGAGCTGAACATAGCTGCTAATTCACCAAAAGTCGAGCCTTGGACTACTATAATCACATTTTTGTTACAGTGGAAACAGTCTGTGTGCAAGAACTCAGGATTATTTACATCACAGCCACGACACGTGCAATCAGCTTACCCGCTGCAGCGTTTGTCTTCCGATGAAAATCCCGATCAGCAGTTACGGCCTGATCTGAGGGCCTCAGTGGACTGTGCGCACAGGCAGGCAATGCAGCCGTCTTACCGCGGACTAAACCTCAGCCACAACACCGCAAGAACCCGACCAGGCGGGAATTTTAGCGCCGCAGGGACCACGTAGGCTTACTGAAACCAGTCACACCCACAAAAGTAGTTACACCCCCAAGCCCCCTCAAAAGCAGCCCCTCACTCTGTATTAATCCAAAGTAAAGGCCATGTCCCCCCCCCACCATTTCGCAGCAGCCAGAAAGCCCTCCAGAGAGTGGGCTGGGATCGCAAACCGAGAATGATCTCATCTTTCTGACCTGGGATTCCAGCAACCCAAAGTTAGGCCCGTTACCAGGGAGGAAACAGTGAGTCAAACAGCTGGAGGAGAGCGCCGTTCTGCAGAGGGGGAACCATGAGAGCGAACCATCCTATGCACGTGAAGGTTTCTCCTATGCTTCTCTGCTATCTGCGCGAATGTCCTGCATGCTCTCTATTGTCTGATATTTAATAGTGTTACTCAACAGCGCTACTCAATAAAAATATCCCCCTTTCGTCATGGCTCACTGAAACTGCTCTGCCTCTACATTTAACATCTATAAAGTGTGAAAAATCCGTCTTAGTTGAGAAAACACGCAGCTCGTTTTGGTGCAGAGATTTTCCACCGATCGCCATCTCTCACACATTTCTGTTCCTCACAGTGCGACAAACCGTTAACATGCTTGTCAGAGCAGCTGCTTGGCTTGAGCCCGGGACCCATGACCAAGCTGGGACCTGTGACCAATAGAAGCGTGTCGTGCTCATTTGCCTTCCGTGTCACAGACTCACATCATGATTGCTGTGTGAATCCCTGGCAGCACCCATCTGAAACATCAGTGGCGTGTTTCTCAGCTGATGTGTGTGACCCAATCAGATGGGGTTGCAGCAAGGCTGCAGAGGGTCCGCAAAATGCCTGCAGAGGGTCCGCAAAACGCCTGCAGAGGGTCCGCAAAACGCCTGCAGAGGGTCTGAAGACATACCAGCCTCCTCCCCCACCATGAAGGAAGCTGACCTCCATCAGACATCCAGATGATTGAAAAGCTACCAAAATAAATACAGACCACCGGGCTCTATGTATCGGTATTAATACATGCTCAAGATTTTCAAACAATTTTGTTATAAGAGTTAACCCCCACATGCCCACAACAGCTGAAGTATCCTCCGAACATGGAATGTGGGGAATGCCGAATTCCTCCATCACAAAAGCCAATGCTCTCCATTTTGGGATTTCTAGAGCAGTGTGAAGCGTCTCACTCACTCAAATCCACTTTCCACATGCCTCAAAAAGTGCAGAAAAAGACCTCGATCTCCTTTAACTTCTGTCTGTTTTTCACAATGTAGTTCAACTTTGTACTGCTGCACACAAAACAGGCATTACCAAACAGGATATAGCACAAGACAACAACATGCCCATGCAGAATTCCAGGAATAATGTCCCTCATTCTCATGAAAGCCCCAAAATCTTACCCCAGGTCCATCACAGTTTCCATTCAAAGCCTGATCTTGTCTGCCTAGAACAACTTCACTGAGGTGCTTCCATTCCAACTCCAGGGTGGCCACATTCAGGCGGCGAACCCAGCAGGATTCAGATAAGCAATGCTCAGGTCCTGCTGACCGGGTCCACGGGCTGTCCTCCACGTGGGGAGTGCAGTCAGCCTCAGCCAGGGATACAATCCTTTGGGCCAGCATAGCCCTCCTCCAGAAGAGCCAGGAGAGGGAGAGCGGCGGGCTGGTTTCTCTACTCCTGCCTCTCGTGCTCTGCCAGCATGATGTGCGCTCTGCCGACTCCCACAGTGACACACTCATGCTAGAAGAGCAGCCAAGCTGCTTTACACTGCATGAGTGCTACAGTCCAGCGACCACGTGTGCACAGAGACACCTACGTGCAAAAACATCTGGACAGACTTCGGGGGGGAAAAAATGAGGGTGAAATGACTAACACTAGTCATCTGGGCTCCACAACTCTCCCGCTCACTTGCTCTCCGTTCCCAGACCGGAACAGCAGCTGTCGCTGATGGATCAGTTATGACCCCTCGGCCCGCATGCCACACCCACAGCTCCCCCCCCCCCCCCCCCCCCCCCCTCCCCCCC
>JAODJW010000001.1:18840699-18860948 GCA_026777045.1 Hyperopisus bebe
TGTCTCCCTCAGTTCTCTTCAAATGGGCCTTAATTAAATCCAGAAAGATGCTCCATTCTCACCTCGCTCATACGTGGGTAGTATAATCACAACATAAGAACTAGGTCAAGCATAACTTCCGAGTAATTGTCTTTTAACTCAGTGTTCAAATGAATCTCAACACAGTTTAATGGCTGACCCTTAAAACAAAATCATTTGTCATGTTTTAATGAGACCTACTTCCTCAGAGAAATTCCTCTTAATCCTTTTGTATATAAAAGCTACACTTATAAAACAAAACAACCATAAAACTCTGTTACTTTACGCTCCAAAGAGTGGTCAATTATGTAATTCATTGTGACAAGGGGAGCAGATAAAGAGCCGTATTGATTTTATGTTGAACAAGAGAGAACCTCCCAGAAAGATGTAATTAAAAAAAGGCTTTGAGCCACAAAAATTACCCCAAATGCATCTGGACTCATCCTGAACTATTGGGGGACAGGTCCACCATCTTAATGTCTGTTTTACAGCAACATTCACAGTTTGGTGTGGAACTGTGAACACTTCATCTAAATCTCTGCCATTTGAAAAAACGATCTACACATTGTATATCAATCAAAAAATACATTTGGTGACTCTTACCTCCACAATCAAGACGTTCTTCGTTGGATGGCAGAATAACATAAAAAGAGGACAACAAAAATGATTTCTTACACATTAAAATCAATAACTAATTCAGTTACTGCTGTTGTCACTATAGGCATGCATGAGATATCAGCATCTTCAGAGTAAAACAACCACCAGCACCCAAAAAGGTCCTGAATAGATCCTTCTTATCCAGGCACCATGCAGAACTCAATTTTCTCCAAAAGCTGGGATTTCTGGCAGCACCACTGTACAGCATTCCTTGATGGTGATGAGGCAGTACAGTTTCACACTTGGGGGCGATGTCATCATGACTAAAAGCTCGCAGTTTTCACACCATAGAAAAACAATCGCAGGACATTTAGCCGATTGGCTCATGCCGTTTACTGGATGCAGATGACATCACAGTTTATGATTATTATTAAATTCAGCTACAGGCACTGTTGGACACTATGTCTTCTTGGGGGTCCCAATTAACCATGAAAGGAATGTTTCACCTTGGAATCTGATAGTGTCAGTTCCATTCCTGAGGTGTTTCTGTAGGGAAATCACGAGATTGTGTACTCCAGGGGATAGTCTCCTCCTCTGAGGGGTTCAGCTCAGGTGGGTGAAGCAGGCCAACTTCTGACCACAGAACTGAAGCTGGGTGGGATGAAGCCACAGATGAGGTGGACGTGCTTTGATGATCTAAAGGCTGGGTGATGCCTCAATCCCTCAATTCAGGCTGTGGCCATTAATATGAGCAGCAACAATGAATCGCCCAGTGCTAACAAAAAAAGACGTTGTTTTGAGGCTGAGAGCCGTTGCCATGGCTCTTAATTTTAAGCCGTTTCCCAGTTTCATCACGAGGCTCCAATCCGCGGCTGCCCCCCTTAACAGGGAACAGAGGGCTATTCTTCTTGCCCTCCGCACCCCAGGGCCACACAGCCAGAAACGCCAAGTATCACGTTTATTGACCCGGATCTAGGAATGCAGTGTCACATCCTCAGGAATCCTGGTGTCTGTCTCCCAGGAGCTGGGCCGCTCCCATTTCTCAGAAACTCAATTCTTCATAATAGTGGCCTGAAAAGCATGAGGATCCAGCTGACATCCATCTAGATACCAGCCCAGGCAAGACTTCACAATCGTAAAACTGGCTGGCGAAAGATCCATCAGCATGGCAGCTCTCCTGAGCTCAGTGATCGTCCGATAACATTTATTACTCAGTAAATTGTTATTTGAATATCCAGATTCCTTTGTGGCAGGAAGAAGGGGCCGTGAAGATGACAGAATGGATCGCCTCCTCTTGAATAAACCCCAACCAGTCCAAACCCCATCACTGTCCTGGTGGGTGACTGGGGCTACCTCCTCTCACTATCCTGGATCTTTCAGATTAGCAATAAACTGAACCCTAAACTTACAGGCTACACCCACCTAGAGGTTACAGGCAGGCTGTCACTGCACCCTTCTCTCACATCACACCCCCAGCTGGGGGCTAAACGATGCTCATAGAGAGGTATTGTGGAAGCACATCTCATCGCTGACTCATCTCTCCTGTGATCACTAACAGATGCTCACATGCCACTGCCTAGCCACTAAATGGTGTCAGCCATCTACTGTCTGCCACCCCATGGGGCACAAGTGTTAGTGCCAGGCATTGCCCCCTTGTGTCACAAGTATGCAACTACAACGGGTGACATGACAAAATGCATTAACTTGGCAGCTCTGAGCGTTGTCCGTGCTTTTGTGGATGTCTTTTCAGGCCAGGCTGTAGTCATATACTCTGGGTAAGTCTCAAATTACACCACAGAAAGTGGAAGTACTTACAGTGCCTTCTCAAAAACAGTCGGTTACAATTCGTAGACAGCAGCCTATAAGCCTGTTACTGTCGCCCTACTGGGCACACTCTTTTAGTGCATGCATGTGCTCAGTGAGCTGAATAAAATAATTGCTCGCGTGAGTTTTACTTACACAAAAATGTTCTGGGGCAGAAGGAAAAATGAATGTTTCGGAGAGATAACCAATCACACTGCAGAGGTTCTCTGAACCAATCAAACTCCCATGAGCAAAATGATCAGGTGGTCATTTGGGAAAATACACCTGGCCACAAATTCACTGACAATTTATCAATAACAAAAAACAGAAAATGTTTTCCAGGAGTTCTTTGGTTCACTGATTGTGCTTAATTCAGGTTGAGCAAAACAAATAATTGAAAAGTCATGTTAAAACAATGCAAGTTAAAAAAAATCCCATAGGATTTACCCCACAAAACATGACCGCGGTGAAGGATTCTTGAAATGTTTAGTTAGCTGCCTCATGGTCTTGAAATCGAGAAGGAGAGCCACTCCAACCAAAACACACCAGCTCTTCCGATCCATCCAGGAATTCCTATGCTGGTTGGCAGAGATCCTGCCTTGCTTCTAAGGGGGCGGGGGTACGTACCTTCCCACTGAGAACAGACAGGTCCTCTCCTCCAAGGATATGGAGGTCTTCTGTGGACTGGTCATTCTGGAGCGAGAGGAATGAAAGAAAAACAAAAGGCTTTAAAAGACGGCACAGGAGAAAGCCCTTCCGTCCAATCGGTGTCGAAGCTCTGTTTTGCGGTTGCAAATGTTGTTAATGCAAAACACTGGCTTAGCCCAGGCCAGCATGAAATATGGCTAGACGGCCTTTCTATGTCATTGTCAAATTTCTGTTCTGTCCCTCACGCTCCCAAAGGGATTCCCAGATCTCAGAATTTCCTCTCGGATAAGATCTACCGAGGCAGTCTGGCTGGGTTTCTCTGAACAAAGGCGCGGCCCGCTTTCTTCCAAGAAGCAGTTTTGTGATCCGCCAACGGTGAGGGACAGCACGCCCATGAGCCTTGAACGGACAGCTCACATCTCCTGGGAAATTACAGGAGTCTTCCAGAATGCTCATAAAACCACATGGAATCGTAGAGGGTTTTCCAAGGATTGGTGTTACAAGTCAGAGGCTCATGCTTCAAAGAAAAAACAAGCAAAGCTCAGTGCTTGGCAGCTAACTTTCATTTGCCTGTCATTTCAATTCAATTGAATTCATTTTTATGTAGCACCTTTTACAACAGTCTCTCCAATGCACTTTACATGGGACTGTTGTGGTACGACATCATTAAGAGAGAATACTACAGAAACAGGAAAAAGGGAGGACAAAGAAATGAAAGAAAGAACTAGATGACAGAGAAGAACAACCAAAAACTCCCAAGTAGGGAGAAAAAAAAAACCCTGGGGGGTCCAAGGACAACTGGCTGCCCAACCCTCCCAGGCATGCTAAGATTATTGAAAAAGAGAGTGGGCTTGCTTGCCAAAAGCAAGGTGTTGATCAAGCTCAAAGCAATCAATGAGTCAGTTCTCCACGTTGGCCTGTGTAGGGTAACAGACCGTAGTCTGCACCCATAATGTCACATTTTGTAAGTCACATGGATGATGTCACCCCTCCGTGGGACCAAACCAGGACTCCAGCTCAGATGGTGCCCACCCTGAGCACCATCCAGACATGTGGGAAGGAAGGCAGAGAGCATGGGTGGTCAGATCATGCATTAATACACGGCAGGGGGGCATGGTGCAGGCAGGAAGAAGGCGGCAATCCACTTGCGGCTCCAACACAAAAAGGGTTTACGTAATATAACTAAAAACACAACAGGGAAAATATGTTAAAACAAATGGGCCAGGAGGGGTCTGAAAACAAATGGAAAAATAAGCAATTAACTAAAAACCAAGAATCTAAACGCAATTAACTAAAACAAGCAAAAACTCGGAATTGAGTAACACAGGGAGCAGACCTAGAAACTAAACAGAGCAACACATAGCTACTAAGCAGACACGAGAATAGCACAAACTCAATGACTCACTAAGGAACTGAACACAGGCAGGCACTTAAATACACAGGATCACCAGGGCAAACAACGAAAACATGCAAAGTGTAATCAAATTAACAAATCAAAAAGGACCTGAGACAGCAAGGAACGGGTGGGGAAGATTACATTTAAATGAGCATGAAACTAAAGAACCTTAACATACACCAAAATTAGAACTAGGACACATAACACGGAGGACTGGCTACACTACACAAAACCCAAAATCAAACAGGACACATCAAACAGGGAAGCACACTTACTGCAACACACACTAGGAACAGCAAAAACCTTATAAATAAACAAAACAGACAAAGCTCATTTTGAACCCATGACAATAAGGCTACCACATATGTGCCCCATGCTCAACCCCCTGAGCCATGCAATAGGCTAGGATGTAATGGTTAGAAAGGGCGTGAAAAGGCAGGATGGCCAGCGACAGCTGCTGGCCAAATGGGGTAGAGACACGAAGAGCAGGGGCAGGCGGGTGACGACCCTGACATTAATCAACGAGTATTGTACATATAAATGGCATGTACAGCAGCACCAGCAGCCATGGTTACAGTGTGTTATGCATTAAGTCGCAGGTAAGATAAATGGAAGTAACAGGTTTTCAGTCGAGATTTCAAGATTCAGCATCCTGAATATAAACTGGCAAGCCATTTCACAATATAGGGACCAGCGGCAGAATTCTCTAACTCCAATTGTCATTTCTGTCATCTATATGTGGAACGACAAGGAAACCTGCATTCTGTGATCTGAGTGGACAATATGGCTTGTTAACTTGAAGTAATTGAGTTTGGTAGGCAGGTGCCTTATATGCAAGGAGGAGAACTTTAAAGTCAGTTCCGAGCGTAACAGGAAACCAGTGCAGGGAACTAAGAACAGGGGTTATGTGTTCAAACTTGCTGCTGCATTTTTAATATCCCGCAAGGTATTTAATGTGTAGTGTGTGCTCCCAGATATCAGAGCATTACAGTAGTCTAACCTACTGTATACAAAGGCATGTATCCATTTCTCAGTGTCATGAATAGTAAGGAATCATCATAGTCTGGCAATGTTATGTAGCTGTAGGAGTCAAACCTCGATACTGCATCCACATGTGGTTTGAATGAGAGGCTGGTATCTAAGGTGACACTTAGGTTACGAGCTGAGCTGCTGAGGGAAAAGTTCAGCCCCTTGGAGCGGAGTGAGCAGATTAGCATTCCTGTCTGCGGACTTGCCTCCAGATACCTTGGTTTTCTGCGCATTTAGTGATAAAACTTTTCACTCACCCAGGTCTTTACTTCACTAAAGCAATGAGCTAAAGTGACAATAGTTGTGGTGTCATTAGGCATAACTGAAGTGTACATCTGGGTATTGTCGGCGTAGGACCGATAATTAACATTATTACCAGGTAACGTAATGAGAAAACATAATGGAGGCATGTACAGAAAAAACAAAGGACCAGGAACTGATCCCTGCAGTACTCCATATTTGAGGGGTGACATTGATGACGAAGTACAGTTATTTGACACTTGAATTTAATATTGATTAGTCAAATAGGATTTAAACCACTTCAAAACCATTCCACACAACCCAATATTAAATTCAAGTCAATGTAATACAGTAAAACGGTCAAAGACTGCACTAAGGTCCAGAAGCATTAGCACAGTCCCATTGTCAGCATCAGTTGCCATTGTTATGTCATTTATAACTTAAGTTAAGACAACTCCTGTGGATCCAAACTTGGCTTCTTCAGTAGTGGTCCGATTACTACTACTTTAAAATGGTCAGGCACATCACCAAAAGACAGGGACACATTCATTATGGCAGTTATAGGTCTTGCCTGAACTCCTAAGGATTTTTTAAGGAGTTGAGTGGAGATTGGGTCCAGGAGACAAGTGGTTGGTTTGGTTTTAGTTATATATATATATATATATATATACTGTATATTTTTTTAAACTCCTGTTCCTTGATTAATTCAAAACATTAAGGGCTTGTACACATTGTGTTTCATCAGAGTTATCTGTGAGCATGTTTGAGGTCTAATGTTTGTAATTTTATTGTTAAAGAAATCTATAAAATGTTTATCTAAGATCTCAAGGCTGAGGCTTGGGTGGTGCTCTCAGAAGTTGGGCAGGTAAACTATTGCTTTGAGATAGCATAAATGATCCAATCTAATTATGATGGAGACCATCCCGTTTATAAAAGCCAGACCATTCCCAAAAAGGTCTCACTTACCAATAAAGGTTATGTGTGAGATACACACCAAGTCTTTAACCAGCGGATTAGGGAGAGTAGCCAGCTATAGGTTACATCCCCTCTACAGAGAACTGGTAAGGGACCTGAGTCAATTAGATTTCAACATTTTGTTTTAGCTTTAGCACATATAGAAATGAAGCTCCTCTTTAATACCTCAGATTGCTGAGGCTTTATATCATGCTGGAACATTCTTTCAGCACCAAATACCAGCGACCGATACCAGCAAATTAATCTCCCACAAGCTAGTTCTGGAAAGAAAACTTGTATGTGTGGGTTTTTGCTGCAGCTCCCTAATTAGATTATTAATTAAAGGACTGATTGGCTGAAGATTTCTCACACCTGGGTTTGAATAGCTGACCTAAAGGTTATCCCAAAAACCTGCATACACACCGGCCCTTTGCAGACAAGATTGGCCACCGCTGTCCTACAGGCTACAAGTTATATCGCAACAAGTTACAAGTTGCAACAAGTATAACGTTACAAGCGCAAATGACCAAAGACAATTGACCCAAATTTCTGTAAATGGGGCAATACATTATGCAGTAAGCCTTTAAATTACACAAAAATACACTAGATAAAACACAAGCAAAAAGAAAGGAAGGGCATGCAGCCACAATCATGTACATCTTGAGTCAGAACCAAGCATAGGCTGACTGCTGTTAACCTAACCATCAGAAAGAAAACAGAGCTACAATTTTTTTTCTTCTTCGGGCTTCTTTTGTATTCTTCCATTCCTAAGCATCAATAAGTTGGCTACTTGGTATAGGAGCTTAGGAAGAGTTAGAGTGTTTTGTAAACACCAGCTTTAAATTCAAGTGTCTGCTGCCTGGGCTTCTGCATATAAAAGGCTCTCCGAAGACATTTGCCATGCAAACACTCATCTTGTTAACGATGTTGTAGGTCAGATTTCCGTTGGATGGAGTTTATATTACACCTGGCCAAACTGGCAGAGGCTCGACGTGCTGGAAAATTTCAAAGTCCTTCATCCGGGGTTGGGGGGGACACGCATTGGTGGAAAGCGCCGGTAAACGGAGACAAGCGCAAAGCCACAGGAAAACACAGTGGAGCTGGCGTGGGATCGCTCCCCCTTAACCATTACATTCAAGGCTCCAGCCCTTTGGATGGGAGATCCTCAGCCGCGCAGCAGCCAGACTGGGTGTGTACGGACCGGGCTGTACTAACAAAACACGAAGCTTGGCAAAAGCGCCCTCCTCTGTGTTTGTATGTCCTGGTACAGTTCATTTTTGGGGAGGATAATGGATTACGACACCATAATAAAGGTCTTATTTTACTTATTGAATACGATGCAACTAAGAAAAACGATGCAAAGTTTTCGCCGAGGGCTCCGCGCACGATCTCTAGAATAACATCGCGAAAATGTTGATGAAGGACCAGAAACAATCAATGACCCGCACTCACATCACATACATCTGCTGAAGAGTATTATTAGAATGCAGCCATCAGTCGCGCATTGTTCAAGCGTCCATTCAAAGCGCGCTTAAAGAAAGTGCCGCTCACGTGACTTCACGCAGAAAGTGAAAAAGGTGATAAGATGATTTGCAGAGGTATCTACACATTAGCTGCTTAACTCCTAATCATTATCCATTATGTATCCTGTTTAAATATGGGGGCACCCTATATCATTAACCACTCTGATACCGGCTGCCCCCAATCTTATTCAGCTAAGAGTCTTTCCAGTAACTCACACAGAATAACCCGCAAATACAGCTATCAGTATATTATATTTATCAAAGAGGCTGGTATGAACTTGTAAATAATTCATCACAATATGAATAGTACCAGGCTGCTTTCTGATTACTAAAGTCTTACAACATTGCCACCTGCTGGCAGGAGTATTTCATTACAAGCTTAGTGACGCAAAACATTTGGAAAGGATCAGACACACAAATACGAGGAATATTAAAAAATCAGTCTGTAGAATGTCACTGACATGACCGGTTATCTGTATTGTTTCATTTTCCCTCCATTTTTTACTTGAAGCTGTAGTTTCATTTTTAACCATAATTCGTAATTTCAGTGCCTGTTCTACTGGTATTATACTACTTTTGGGCATCATCATAATCACATATTACATACAGTCAGTTTATATGATGGTTGTTAGGCCACAAAAGTGACTATCCTTAAGCTAGGGTTGGAAATATGGTAATATATTATTCTGAATGTTGAATCTGTGCTTTTGAGACTGGATTTCTGTGGCTGACAGGCTGCATAAGGGATGACTAATTAAAGCCAAACTCGTTATGTGCTGCATGCTGGCTTGGGTGGAGGCATCAAAGTGACCATGAAAAGATGTTAGTTACGCTCGATGGTAATTGGCCACTTGTTGTACATGAGTTTCGATGCAATGGGGTCCAGCAACATCACATGACCAGACATGTCAGCTTGGGGCGGAGAAGGTTTACCCGAGAGTGTGGGCATCCCCCAGAGGGCAGCACTGAGCATGGACTATGCTGAGGTGGAAACAGATGGGAGAGTCATGTAGGACGCCCAGAGGATCACTTACAAGTTTTCCTGGAAGTTTCCCTCATCCAGGTGACTGTTGAACTATTGCTGCATCTTAATTGATCATGTAGTCAAACCTGAGCAGACCGGAAATTAATTTGACCAATTCAGTTGGTCTCACCTCATTTTTCCATGAATGACTTCCTGTTAGTGAAGACTGTACAGTAGAAGTGGAAAAATCACGTTATTATACTTAAACACAAACTAATATTATTACACACACACACACACACACACACACACACACACACACACACACACTCGTTAATAGTCAACCAGAACATATGCCTGCTTATGAGCTGACAGTATCAGGGTAAATTATAATCTCTGCTGCTCCAAGTCTTAATTTATAGCATCGGAAAATCCTTTCCAAGCAGGGATCAGCCAGCCTGTCTCAACACGTTTGAACTGAAGTTACAGTGTTTGGCTCAACATGGACGACTGATAATAGCACTGGCTGTGTTAGGTAGCAAACAACCAACAAGACCCATTACCCACAAACCAGGTTACTTCTCTGAACATTTACAGGTTTATTTCAGCCCTTAAACACTGTGTGTTTACTTGATATTCACAGGGGACTCAAAGAAAAAAACCTATCAGGCACATTTGTGAACACCCAAAAAAGGAAAAAGCTCAAAGGGCAAATGTGGCAGGACCCCATACTCACTAAATAGCTCTTTAGCCTGATGAAGTCCACTCTCATGAGGAGGGATTTGCTGGAGTTGCGGCTCAGGCCCTTGATGAACTCTACCAGGTCAGCACAGAACTTGTAACCCCCCTTCAGCACACACAGCACCACGATGTCATGGTCCCCAAGGTCGTCCATGATGTTCCTGGCCAGCCGTTCGGTCCTGAAAAAATGAAAAGTCAAACCAGGCTGTGCCTGAAAAAAGGTCCTCTCTACCCTAATCCACCAAGATTCCAGCACAGTAAACGTAACCTAATCAGGAAGTCATGTTACTCTACTTAAGGAAATGCAGCTGAAATGTGCATGGAATGTCTATCAGAAAGACAACGGCTTGTAGTATTAAGCAACATGTGTCAGAAGAAGAGCAAGGGCCAGTAGTGATGAACGTCTAGGACAGCTGCTGTTTCAGCCAGCTGAGGACAAACTTTTGGCTGTTCTTGGAAGCTCCCTTATGTTTAACGGGTGAGCAGATTTCAAAAGTTACAGAAATGGGTGGGG
The DNA here is from genome assembly GCA_026777045.1 of Hyperopisus bebe. Taxonomy (NCBI): domain Eukaryota; kingdom Metazoa; phylum Chordata; class Actinopteri; order Osteoglossiformes; family Mormyridae; genus Hyperopisus; species Hyperopisus bebe. The sequence goes on from JAODJW010000001.1 coordinate 18,851,127, forward strand.
AAAATGTCGGACAAAGAAAAACATCAATTATTTCCATGAGCAAATATATCAAAATCTTGCTTGGCTGGGCCATTAAAAAGAGGGAACACACCCACACACCCCAACACCCTACAGACATGAAACTTTGCTTTTGGGCTGTGCCTAAAGACTTGATATAACTTTTGTTTGTGACACACTGACATGTTAACACTTGAGTCATCTCTGTTTTATAGGGCATTTAACACTCTGAGATTTAACACTGACATATTTAACACCGCATTGTATTGTACAGGTCATTAAAACCATATAAAATCAAAGCTAAATGCAACTACACTCTCAAAAACACATAAGCGCACAATACAGAGCTGATATTCAAAGTAAAAATTTATTGTTTTAAGGTTAAAATTACTCTACATGAATATATGGTATTAGTTATACTTTCCGACAAACATTATACTAAACACATATAATTGCTCAAAGGAATTCAAACAGTTGCTGATGTGTACTTAGAAGTGTTATTTAGCCAGTATTTTAAAAAAAAGTTCCATTGATTTTACAGGAGTTCCTTTCTGTATTATGTCCATTTGAAGCCACTTTGAAGCATCAAACTGACTATTCAGTTCTCAAATGAGTATTGAGCCTTACTTGAATTTGATCCATAATCAGAGACCATGCCGCTTTTTAAAAAATTTTCACTGACACGAAGGAGTTGTTACCGGTCCATGATGATTCCGTGTGGGATATAGACACTTTCTATATCTCCACAGTAGTGTTCTGGGTAAGTAAACAGGTCTAAGCTGTATCCCGGCCAATCATCTTCGATCTGTAAATCAAAGAACCAATCATAAATGGAAAGGCCAAAGGAGTTATACAAAAACACTGGCGTGCACTCTATTTCTGGAGATGAATATTTTGTAATATAATATAGCTTACTGATTAAATAAATATTAAAAGATCAAAGAGTCTCGTCACAATTTGCCCTTGGCAAAAGCCTCTACATTCATGGTCCAATTAATTACTTCACCGAAGAGGTCAAAAACTGAGTAGACTATAGAAATAACTAACGCTTTCCGTGAACTTTGAGGGCTGAACCTTGAGCCGTGACTGAATCTGGAGTATGGACCTAACATTTGAAAGGTCCCCTCCTGGTCCACGAGCTCCTTGGATTTGTTTAATTGTGAAGCGTATCACCTGGTGCTTCAGACATGCCTTGCGTTTTGAAAAGTCATTTATTGTCATAATGTTGAATTTCACAAGATGCATGTGAAATTCATTATGTTCCTGTGGTTAAATTGTTATTGATGATTTTTCTGCTGGACAGTTAAAGAAAATTCTTTGGCGCAAAATATCATATTTATTCAAGAATAATTAATCACCGATATCTTTCGTAGGATCCCTAAGGGTGTATGACTTGTTAAATGGGGCAGTATTACTATCAGCTGAATAACCACGCGTTGCCCATTATGCACAGATAACAAGCGTAGCCGTACGAATCCGAACACGAAGTGCGCACACCGAATGTAGATAATAATAATGATTATTATTATTATTCTAAAACATATCAAAGTGTTACTTTTCTTGTTTTCTGTAATTAATACGTGACTAGGCACATGTTTAAACGCGGGTTTAACTATTTACCACGATCCTTGAGTCCTCTCGCACAGACCCGCTGTCTGCCATACCGTTGGTCCTGCGCTTGCCGCTGCAAACTTCAGACGGATCGAAGAGGAAGAAAGTAAATCAGAAAGCGAGAGAAGAGGAGTGCGGGGCAGGAGGAGGAGTGTAAAAGCTCGGGCTCTCCGCCTCTAGCCGTTTCTGAAAAGTTTATTGTTTGAATGTTGGTATCTGCGGCTCTCAGTGACGATTTATATTAACTTTCAGTTAATTGTTATTGTTGAGTAATCCGTGCTTTTCGATGATCTTAATTTCCGTCTTCGAAAGACGTTCTTCGTTAATATTTCATTTACATCCTTTAAATTTTATTATCAACTGGTAATACAGATGTAGCTAGAGCAAAAGCAAGACTTTCATCCCTGTGGCAAACAAAGGCAGTTTAAATGTAGAATGCGCTTTCCTGTTTACTGAACAATAATCCCAAAAACAAATAAAATAATCAGACAGGTAATAATACGTCCAAAGTCACCTTCATAGTGTAGCGCCACAGATGTCTGACATATATTTATCGGCAACTCCGAGCATGCCTTCACTGTGTTTAAATTATTAAGCTACTGCTCATTGAATTTTAAGTGATATCCGCTGTTAACGATCGAATTACCCAGTCACACATCTTCCATGACCTCATAGCTATTCAGATATTAACACAACTTTTTTTTCCAAGAAAATATCTACAGGAAACATTAACCACACTAGTCAACTTTAAAAGTACATCGCCCTCCGAGAATATGCTCCAATAAAAGTTAGAAGTAACTTGTATAAAACTAACTGCATTTAATTTTAGTAAAGTCTAAAGTGAAATAAACTTCACTTCATTAAAAAATGCATTTGGAAGTGTTTTGCGGTTATTAATTTCAGAGCGTGAGAGCATTCCTTTGTCAGGGGTGGTGTGTGAAGGTGCCGTCCTCTCCCTTCAGCTCTTTCTTCCTTCAGCTCTTTGCGACATATATGATCTTGTTCTTCTCCACCAGCTCCATGTCCTTCTCCAGCTGTTTCATCTCCCGTTCCAGCCGTTCCTTGCGCTGCTTCTTGAGGACAGTGTCCGTGACGACGGACAGGCCCTGATACTGGCGATGCAGTTCCTCCCAGTTCATCTTCAGGCCCTGGAAACACGCAAGTCAAGGAGTGGGTTGCAGCTCCTGTTGCTTACAGGACTACACTGTCCTTTAAGGAGATCAATATAAAAGAAAATGGATGTCTTCATTTGGCAGTCATTGTTCATATTTCCATATGCACAACATCTAGAAGACGTTTTTTAAAACATTGCATTTTACCTTCTCAGATGTATCACCATTGGTTTGGTCAACCATGCAATACATTCATATAAATAATAAGTGGATCTGAGCTGTTTAATGCTAGATCTGTTTGGGTGCTACCTTAGTAACCTATCAGCTAGTATTCCAGCTGTTAACACAGCTGGACACAGACACTGATGATTGTACTGAAACGTCTGCAGCATACCCACGGTCATGGGTTTAGCTAGAAATACCGGGCCCCCGACAGAATGTCACCTTGGGCCCATGCTAGGGTCATCACATTCCTTTCCTGGGTCCCTGACCATATAACTTGAGGGGGGGGGGGGTCTCTGATGTAATGTATGGGGCGGGTGACAAGTTGGGCAAATGTAAGTATAATTGAATGTTTTTTAGGGCCCTTCTAAGGTGCTGCCCCCCTTAAATCTGCCAGTGGATCCGTAACCCTACTGTCCCCCCGCCCATGGTGGATCATTAATAAAAACACTTCCATGTTTACCCAATGATGACCCTTAACATCTGATTGGTGCCCGAGTCACAGCCATGACGCGTCTGCGAGGCCGCACCTGGAGGACCGCTTGCCGCTCTTCCTCTGACACCTGCTTCATGGCCCCCTCTCGCAGCCGCTCTCTGACATAGTCATCGTACTCCTGCTGGGCCCTTCTCACCTCGTCCCTACGCTGCTGCAAGTACTCAGGAGTCTGCCCATATTCCTGCGAGTCGCATTCCATGAAAGCGAGTTAAAAGATACGCTGCAGAGTGCCGATCAACTTTCAGCATATATTTACTCTGTTCTGGGGGTAGAAATGATCGAAATCTGAACATGCTGTGAAAACTAACACTTCTAAAATGGAGATGACCTTGGTATGGATTTAGTAGATAAATAGTAATGTGGGAAAATGTGACTTTCTTGTACCTATATATTTTAAAGCTTCTAAAATTTTCTAAACTAATTAGAGGCACCATATTCTGAAACACTTAACACATTAGTTTTGGAATATTGAGTCAGGAAAATTCATAACTGAAAAGAATGGGCTAAATTCATCCATCATGTGATAATCTTTAAATCCTATCCGCTTAGCCCCCCCCAAAAAATCCCAGCACCTGTGCAGAAATAAAACAGTTCTTTGTCTAATTACAACTGAAAATCCAGTCCCACTCACGCCTAATATATACAGTACAAAACCTACGTGTTGATACTACAAATCGGATACACGTACTTTTTTCTTCACATATTTTGGGACGAGGCCAGATGATTCCAGAAGCTGCTTATCTCCGTTCTTGGTGTCGACGCAGATCGCCTGCGGTTTCTTTGGTGCCGCTGTCATGGTTTCCATGACATTGTTCTTGATAAAATTCTTCTGCGTGTGAATGCCCATCAGGGGCTTGTCCGTCTTCTTCGGGACTTCAGGTTTTCTTTCCTTGCCATTGTCCTTGTAGGCAAAGAGTTTTCCTATTAGATCAAGGGCAAAGTCAGGTAAGAACATTCTTGTGTGAACGAAGAACTTTTCAGATGATCACCAGAAATAAATGCACCTTCACTGTTAATTAATACATCCAAAGCTTTATGCTTGAAAGCATATGGACTGCCAGGCCAGGGTTCAGAAGCAGTCAGTTGGATGTGCTTTGATGACATTTTCCTCCTTTGATCATCAGGGCTGTGGTGGTCCCTCTCAGACAGACCAGCACACTGGATCTAGAGGGTCACGGCCCTGGGCAAGGCTGAGGAATGCATGGATTTGCTGCTCTGACTTACTCTCAGGCAGCCTGGGCTCCTTGGAGTGTTTCAGCAGGTACTTTTCAGGGGACGGAATTTCCACCTTCGCCGGCCCCATCGTCTTGCTCTTGGCCCTATTCAGCTCTTTTTCTTGATTTACCTGCTCCCTAAACTTTGACATGTATCTAAAGAAATTAATAGACAAATTAAACATACATGTTGATACTTTTATCAATATGGAAATTAGAGGAAAAATCTCTGAGAATAAATGTATTGATAAACATCCTAAAATAAACATCTATACATTCTAAACATTGCTGCAGTCTGGGTTCAGGCTGTGTTGCTGCTTTGAATTCCATGTTTTTAAATACCTTAGAAGTGTTAAATAATTTTGCTTTATGGTTAGCCAAAAGCAAACATTGTTAAGTTACAAAATACCAGATCACATATATTTACCTACCTCGGTGGTTTCTCAGTTTTAACCTCCTCACGGGGAATGAGGTTATAAATGCTTTCTGACGAATTCGACATCAGAAAAATAAAAGATATATTTATATATATTTAAAGAAATCGAAGGCACTTATTCGCGTTTCTTATAGACTGTTGGCGTGTGTAGTTCCCCCGGAGATGGTTGCTTAGCGACCACCTCCACGCTCTGCACTTCATTGACGCTGATTCGGACGGCAAGAACGTCACGAACTGTCGTCACTTCCGCCACGGCGGCAAGACGCAGAATGGATTGTCAGCAAAGGTGAAGTAAGTTGTCTGTCCTCTCCGAGTCGCCGTAGAGTGTGTGTGACGTTTGATTGGTTGAATGTTTGCTTTCTTTTTCGGATGTATTTGGTCGCGTCTGCAAAACACGTAAAAACATGGGAAAGAAATTGGCGGAAGAGCACGGTATTTAAAAGTAACTGCAAGATAACTCTGTTTATGTACACCTACACATATTTACAATACATGTATCATAAAGGTACTTGATCCTTGTCGCCTTGACTTACTTTTTATCTTTTATTAACATCAAGTATTGTACTGTATTATTTCAGATTAGTTGAACAAAACCATTTTGTTTTGCTGAGCAGTGGGAGACACAATATCTGCTGTAATTAATTAATGTGTACAGTATACAGTATATAAAATACTATTTAAGTTGATTCCCACTGGATTCTCAGTATCTGCTTGGATTTTCTGCTGTTGTGTTTCAGGTTGTCCCTGATATTTCCATACCGTTTTCTCAAGATGATATGCTTATCCTCCCAGTGGCTGGGGGGCAGCCTTGTGTCTAGGGGGGTGTTCTCCGTCATACGGATGTTGGCCCCTGGTCCGCCGCTCCCTTTCCCCTTGTCTGCACGGTTGCATTCACAGTACCCCCTCCTGGAGTCTGAGAAGAACATTATATTGATGGGTCCACCTGGAGCGGGCAAGACAACAGTTGGACGAATCATCGCTCAACAGTTGGGGTGCCCTGCCGTCGACATCGACGACGACGTGCTGGAGCGACAGTGGGGGATGTCTGTAGCTGACAAGCTGTCAGCAGTTGGTGGGCAGCAGTTCCTGGAGGAAGAGGGAGCGGCTGTGTCAAACTTCTCTGCCTGTGGGAGTGTCATCTCACTGACTGGGTCAAATCCACTTCATGCAGGGGCCATGGCGCACCTGAGACGTACGGGCATCGTGCTGTACCTGGATGTGGACACAGAGGACATCCTGCAGAGGCTGTCCAGGATGAAGGTGCAACGCATAGTGGGCCAGGAGCCTGGGGTTTCTATGAGGGATATTCTTGCATACCGGCAAAGGTTCTATAACCAGTGCTTCGACATCAGAGTCTTATGTGGTTGTGGGGACACAGAGGAGGAAGTGGCAGATAAAGCCCTCCGAGCCCTGAAGAGATATCAGGACTCGGAATCGGAAACCTTTATTTCTACCAGGTCCAGTGAGGGTGAATCGGCCACCAAAAAGTTTTTCAGTGATGTGGTTATCGAAGGGTTGGCCCCAGATGGTGGGCTGTACGTTCCTAGGAACCGTTTTCCAAAGTTAGAGCCCCGGGAATGGCTGAGGATGATCCACATGTCGTACCTTGAAAGGGCAGCCATCCTTCTGGAGAAATGCATCCACCCCACAGACATCCCACCCACAGAGCTGCAGGCAATGGTGAAGCGAGCCTATGGGGAGAACTTTGCTTGTGCTGTGATAGCACCTGTGAGCCATCTGGTCCAGAACCAGTATGTGCAGGAGCTCTTCCATGGCCCAACAGGCTCCTTCAAAGACCTTGCCCTGCAACTTATGCCACAGCTCTTTGCCCACTGCCTCCCACAGATGTGCAACTACCTGGTCCTAGTGGCAACGTCTGGAGACACGGGTGGTGCGGTGCTGGACGGCTTTGCTAGTCTGCATGATGCCGACCGACGGCGGATCGGAGTCCTGGTGTTCTTCCCAGAGGAAGGCGTGAGTGAGATCCAGCGGCTGCAGATGACAGCGTTCCAGGAAGGCAACGCCAAGGCTGTGGGCATCCACGGCAACTTTGACTTCTGCCAAAAGGCAGTGAAGCGGATGTTTGTCGACACCAATCTGACTGGACATTTGGCGGTAGAGTATGGCACAGTCCTAAGCACAGCCAATTCCATTAACTGGGCGAGGCTTCTGCCTCAAGTTGTCTACCACGCCTCCGCCTACCTGGATCTAGTTAGGGATGGTGTGATTGGCTTTGGTGACCCTATTGATGCCTGTATCCCCACAGGAAACTTTGGCAATGCCATGTCAGCCATGTATGCCAAAAACATGGGAATTCCTATTCGAAAGATCATCTGTGCTTCCAACCACAATCGCGCCTTAGCTGACTTCATCGCAACAGGGTGCTATGACCTCCGCAATCGGGTGCTCACACCATCCATTTCACCAGCCATTGATATCCTGAAGGCCTCCAACCTTGAAAGGTTCATCTTCCATGCCTTGGAGGAGAATGGACAGCTGGTGAGGGATCTGTTCTGTGGCCTCGAGGAGAAGGGGTACCTTGAGCTTCCTGAGGCCATGCTCCAGAGAGTGCAGTCGGAGGTGCTGGCCGGCTGGTGCTCTGAGGCCGAGTGCTTGGCCGCCATCCATGAGGTGCACGCTAGCACCGGCTACATCCTGGACACACACACAGCTGTCGCCAAGGTGGTGGCAGACCGTCTGCAAGACCGGACGTGCCCCGTCATTTTCTCCTCCACTGCTCATCATGCCAAGTTCGCCCCTGCCATCCTGCGTGCCCTTCAGGTCCAGAACCCCCCCAAGGCGCCCCTGGACCAGCTGGCTTGGTTTCGCTCACATGGTTCCCGGCCTCTCATTCACGAAGCCCTAAATGAGTGCCTGCGGGACGTCAAGAGACAGTCTTACACTACGTGTCGGGCAGACTTCAGTTCCATGGCTGAGCAGGTGGAAACCATGATACAAGACTCATTCCTGAAAGGTTCTTAAAGGACTTCCCAAAGGAGGGGTTGTATCTACTCTGAATATGCCCTAATAATGAATAACTGTAGCAGAAAGTAAAGAATTTTTATGAATTCTTTATATTTTGTGAAACATTCAGAATGTTTCTCTTACTTCAGAATTGTACTAGTCTCTGGCACTGTAGTTTTTTTGTTCCCCACTAGATGGCAGTCTGGGGTGTACTGTAACACCTCATCATGGAATAATCGCACGCATTGAAAAATGACCCTGTCACAATCACAGGGTGAGGAAACACAGCAGTGAGCCACGAAATGCAGGCAGGATGGTTAACAAGTCTCCGAGGAGCTTCAGACGGACGCTTGATTTGCTGTCCTGTTGTTTTCCGGTTCCATCTGTTCGGTTCATTATGGGTGTTAAGGTTAAATCTCGCCCACCCATAATCTACTGTGTTTTGCTTAATTTGAAATTTCAGAGTAATTTGAAAACATACCAGAGGATACAACATAATCAGCCAGCAGCGTCAGAAGACATTTATTTAAATCTAGCTTCTTATATGTAAGCACATGCATAATGCTGTTTACATAATGTCTTCTCTTTCAATGCATGAATGATTAATGTGTGATAATAATTTCTAGCTGCTGTCCTCAAAACAACAAAGTAATGTTAATAAAATGAAACCTGTATGCATCTTTTAAACTTCTTTAAACATTTTCACCATGAGGTCTTCACTCATGATATTGGTGAAAAAGCACTTATGAGTATATTCTTTGTGGTTATTCTTCATTTTGGGAGGCAGTGCAGTCTGTGGATTTATTACCGGGGGCCGGCCGAGAACATGCGTGCTATTTTTAGAGCCCTACGCTCTTCGCTGTCGGAAGTGTTCCCTCTAGAACAAGACAACTTAAATTGCTCCGAGCCTGAGAATCGTATGCGTGGGCCACTCTTTTGGGAGGCAGTGGACGTGGCTATTGAAATGACAGGGCAGCTCTCTCATTGTGACATTACAACCTGGATAATTAATTGATCTCAGCGAGGCTCCTGCTACAGTAATTGCCAAGTGCAGTTGGTAGAGAATTGGAGGCGTCGAATGCATGTTTGGAGTCTCCTCGCCACCCTCGAAGACAGCCATGATGACCGGGTGTGGCAGCCGGAGGTCCCCTGCTGTCTCTGTCCTTTTATCCTTTCTCCTTCATCTCAAATATAGACACAGGAGTTTTATGTGGAGTTTGCTGTGTTTCACTGGCTCACTACTGCCCCCTATGGTGCAGTACCTAATTTTCTCTACTATCATTATTATTATGAGCCAAGTGGGGAGAAATGTAGCTGAGAACCAAATAAATAAAGAGGCAGTTGATGCTGGTGCTGTATGATGTTGGCGGTAGGGGGATTTGGAGCCTGGAGCTGTAGAACTCCATTGGATTGTATGGGAATGGCTGAGGAAATATTCCTCGTGTTCAGAATTGGCCTGTAGGTGGCAGGGTTGCCCGTTCCTGGAAATGTGCCCCATTGGTGTTTGGGTACTGTAGCTGATGGCTGACCTCCTGCATATTTAAGCCTCTGCTTTAGATCTCCTTGCTCACTTGCCTGTCTCTTGTGGGGCTCAGCATTTCACGCTGAATTCTGATGGGACTTCATGATGGGGAGTGGCTTGCTTCTCAGCTGCAGCTGATGTTCACACTCTGTGGGGGGGTGGGGGATTCTCATCTTCTCTCTAAATTGCAGTTCTTTACCCACCTTTTCTTGAATCTTGACCATCAGTATGTGCCCTGCTAGGGTCTG
>JAODJW010000001.1:18864929-18887692 GCA_026777045.1 Hyperopisus bebe
ACCTGTCAGTCAGGTGTGAAGCCTCTGACCAATCAGAATCAGTAATTATTAAACTAACTACCTGGGAGAACTGAAAAACAAGGCCTGGATTTGGAATCAAGGTCCAGATTTGAAGACCCCTGTTCTATAAAGCACACAGAGTATTGTTGTACCTATACAATGACAATAAAGATATTCTATTCTTCTACTGTGTGCCTTAGATAAGGGACGCCGGCAGTGAAGCTCGCTTAGGGCCCCACATGGGCTTTGCCCAGTACTTGCTTTGAGTTAACCAAGGAAGGACAAACAGGTGTGTATAGAAGCCCGGGGATGGTCTGGATGGATGATGCTGCAGGGATTTCAGACTGGAGGCACGTGTCACACAAAAGCAATAAAATTAATGAAAAAAGAATCACTGATTTAGGTAAGTGGAACTTTATTTGTTGAGCTTTTTGTCATTTGCAGGGTTGCAGGGGTCTGGAACCTATGCTGGAAACAACAGGTGAAAGGCAGGGAATAACCCAGGATGGAGTGCCGACCCATCGCTGGAGCAAGTGGAAAAGGAATTCATTATTGCAGACATCCCACCTTAGGCATATTGATTTCAGGGAGGTGGATAAGGGACAACCTGGGGGGGCTGGCTAGGCTAGGGCTGTACCATGGGAATAACCCTGCCCCCAGCCAGTTACATCAGGAAACACAGAATAGTGTTGCATTTTAAAATACCATCAAAATACCATATACTGTCTGGACAATTTGACGGTATAAAAAATTAGATACTGTCCCAGTCTAGTGTTGGCTGGGGTGGGGGGGGGTGTTAGGGTAACAGCAATAAATCTGCCAAATGGAGGATGCTGGCAGGAAAATTGTGGGCTGGGGCTAAAGAGTGGCGGTAAATTTTCTTGACCAGGTGGGGCAAACCAGGACCAGCAGAGAGGAGGTCAGAAGGGAGCAGAGAGGGGTCAGAACTAAACTAGAGAAAAAAAAAGAAATTAAAAAAAAACAATAAGCTAACATACAAACAAACTATACAAAGGGAGACAGGCATGACCATGACCAGGATTAGGACCAACAGCAAAACAAACAGTAGCAAAGCACAATGACTGACTGTGGTAATGAACAAAGGCAGGCACAAAAATACACTGATGATGAGGGCTAACAAAGGGTAAGTGTGAACAACTAATCAACAAAGGCATAAAAGAACAATACACAGGTGAAATAACTTACAATTAACAAAACCAGGAACCAGGGAACGTAGCAAACGCATATATAAACAAAACCAAAATCAAACAGGATGTGAACAGGGCAAATCTAGGACAGAAAAATGAAGATAGAAAACTTAACTGTTTGATATGTTGTATGACTGAACAAAACACTGGGGAACAGAAAAGTAAATAAGAATTTAAACATAAGGTTGTTTTGTAGCCAGCCTTGCTCTTATGACAGTAGAGTTGCAGTTTTTTGGTGCATACTCAACCCATTGAGCCATGCAGCAGTCCCAAAGTAGGGAAGACACACAAGAGTCTAACACAAAAACAGAGGAGGGAACAGAATGGCCAGCAACACCTACTGGCCAAAGGGGGAAGAGACATGAAGGGCAGGGACGGACAGGTACAGACCCCAACATTGGGAGGCAACCCTTGAACCTGGCCCCTCCTGGGCCTATTCACCAGTGAGTTAGGGTTTGTTCGGACCACAGGACCGAAGGGCCAGTGGGGCTGGAGGGTGTCAAGGGACCAGCAGGGCCAGAGCAGGAGGGCACAAAGAGAACTCCAGGGCACTGTGGGAATTTTCCCGCTGGCCTCAGCATGGGAGTTTCCCTGGAGGGCAACGTCAGGCAAACACAAATCGGAGTGGTATCTGGTATGGATAGTATGCCCCCATCCCCACCTCCGGGAGACACAGACTGAGCTAGCCCCTCTTCAGGCCCCCAGCCAATACTGCTGACCACACTAGGACTAAGGATTTGGTTGATTGGTAGACTTTGGGCCCAGTGGTTCCCATTCTAAGTCTTCTGCCAGGTCATCTTCTGGGTCGACCCAACCTGGCCTGGTGGCAACGGCCTGGCAGTGACTAGGGAGTTGGGCATCAGCTTAACGGTGACCAGGGAGTAGGGTGTCAGCCAGAAGGCTGTGAGGTGGCCACCTACAGGATGGCAGGAGACAACAAGGCAGGAGCCACGGGACAGTTGGAGATGGCAAGGCAGGAGCCGATGGGATGCCAGGAGATGATAGGACAGCAGGAGACAGCAAGAAGGGTGAAACGGTGACACCTGTACGGCCCCTGGGGTTCACTGGCAGATGGCATGGCTACTGTGAGACTAGGCTCTGGGGGGCACAGCAGAGGCAGCTTCCCCTGGGCAGGGCTCTGACTCGACCAGGTCAGGTGAGACGGGAAACACGGGCACAGCCAGCTTCTTCTGCTTTCTCCTCCTTCAACCAGAGCTGGGAGTCAGCAGGCTGAGCTGCAGCAAGCTGCAGAGAGGCAGTGGGCTGAGCGGCTTCATGCTGTGGAGAGGTAGTGGATTGAGTGGCTTCATATGGCTGAGAGGTGGCAGGCTGAGTGCTCTCATGCTCGACTATCCTTCGCATGTCGGTCAGTACACACTGAGCCTTCTCTGCCTCCTAGGGGTCCGCATCTGGGGTGAATTTCAATAGCACCCTCCCTGCTTTCCAGAAGAGAGCCTCGCCGTGGGGATCCTCCAGACCACAGGATTACTCCTCCACTCCAGGTGAGTATCCAGGAGGGAGAAGAAGTCCTCTGCTTGAAGGCTGGTAACCCCTTCAGTCCTCGGATCCGACCAGGGTATCTGGTCTGCCAGATGCAGGGAGCCACGGAAGCCAGAGCGGAGGGGCAGACTGCTGGGTCTTTTAGGGACTCTGGTTATTCTGACAGGGTGTGCAAGACAAGGGACTTGAAGGCTGATGTTTGGCAAATGAAAGGAGTTTATTGAACTAAATGGGAAACAAACAAGACTGTGAGGAGTTAAAAAAAATAGGAGAGTATGGGGAAGGACACAGGCAGACAGGAGGAGCAACATCAACGACTGGGGCCAACGAGACAAACAGGTACTTAAATACAAAGACTAACAAGGGGTAACAAGCAAAAGGCGTAATTCATCAGGGCGACATCAGGGAGGAGACAGGTGGATCAGACGGACATGATGGGCAGGATGTAACAATGTTCAGCTATTTTGTCGTAATACATTATTATCATACCACCATAAATACAGGGGTGGCCATGAGCATCTTGACTTTTAAAGGGTGTTTTGTGCCAGCTGCCATTATGATGTGATCTTTGCTGATGTCTGAGACTGTCAGGGTATTGCTGAAGCCCCTTCCGTGACGAGGACATCAGTGTGACGTGCGCCGTATTACGCTCATCGTACTGAATAAATGAAGGTCAGAGCTGACTGAGTCTTATGAGATCATTTTTAAAAAGATGAGTCATTTTTTCATTTGTTATGGAACTGAAGGATGTGACTAGATTTATATATCTAGCAGATTTGAAACAGTTCAGAAACTGAAGAATATATGTAGTAATTCACTTTCTGTACATATTGTTATTGATGCTGAGATGGACTTGTGGTTGCAGCCCTAAGGGAATCCAGAATGATCAGTACTGGATTTTAACATTAAATATATAAGGAAGATAAGGTACTATATTATTACATATCACGGCTGCAACAACTGTGGGGGCAGTAGGACATTTTTAAGACTTTAAAGCTATGGTTGTATACAATCCTCAGACGAATTATTCTAATTTAAGAGAAAGTTAATGTGTCTGAACAGTTTAGGCAGCCACACAGCAGAATACTTAGAGCTTTGATTGAACCTTTAATTCACCGTCTAAGTAGATCTGTTCTGAATTGGGATTTTCTCTATGATTTGTGGGTTGATGTGCATAACTGCACTAAGCTTATAATTTAACAAAAAAAAAAAACTTGTGGAAGCATCATGGAAGTGTTTAATAAATTCTAAAAAATAGGAATTAGTTGAGGAAACAGGCAATTTTAGCACAAATACACTTCATAGACTACATTACTCCCAAACAGTATATACCAGTGGTGTCCAACCTTTTTTTAAAGCAAGAGCTACTATTACAAAGAAAATACTCTGGCAAGCTAACAAATCCTGGTGGTATATTTCACTGACCAGGGGTCCTTACGACCCCCTTGAAATTGTCCCCCTGGGAATATTTTGCTGACCAGGGAGGTTATATACTGTATGACGAAATACCCTTCAAATTGTCCAGGATCATAATGCGTCAATTAAATGTGTCAATAAAATAATATGTCAATAAAATCAAAAGTATTAAACGAATGATGGACAACTGGTGGCCAATCTGGAATGCTCACTTTAATTTTTGAATTTGCTTTCGTTCATTCCATCTGCCTCAATGGTACACGCCTCGTTGATTTTGCTGTGTTAACTGTTTCTGCCCACACTTCCCACAGTCTCCTGGGATAATCTCCTCCTGAAAGACAATCCCCTTTCTTCCTGTTCTGTCACATATAAATATTGATCCTCAGCAGCCCACAGAGATGTAAGAACAAGTCTCCCAACTCTAATAACAGAAAATCCCGTGAAGATTGTTCGTTGACTTTTGTTATGTTAGAAATCCCCCCCCCCCCCCCACACACATATGCTACACCTCTGTAATTTCCTTCCCTGAACATGTCCTCACGGTCTTAAGACTCTTGTAATTGACTAATGACAGAAATCTTTGCTCTATGTATCACATCTTTTCCCTTGATGTTGGCTGAAGAATGCTAAGCACACAGGAAACTGTAATATAAATGTGATGCCTATATTAGACATAGTTGCCTCATTTGTATGACTGATTAATTACAGTAATTCAGTTTCCTGCTTTGCCTCCTTGTCAGGGGGGAGGGGGGCACTTGGAATGCTGCCCTGTGTTTTATTCACACATTTAGATGTAGATGATGATGCTTGTGGTTCTACTGAACTTACACACTATGTAATGGCCTGAATAGATTATCAGTGCTCCAGAAAACATTTCAGATATCCATAGCTCAGTCCCCTTCCAGATTTTGTTGTTAATTCAGAAAGTTCTCAGACTTGACAAACCAGGCTGTCTGCTCACACACATCTTTTGAAATAGGGGCTTTTGAAAATGAGACTTTAATATGCTTGGTACGTCATCGACGGCAAGAAAGATTCTCTCATCATTAAAATGCAATTTAAATTTAATACTCAGCTATTGAGGTTTAATAGAACCTCCTACATGCTACAACACTTTTGTCAAACAAGCCTTTTCCTACATTAATAAATAAACACAGTTCTGATATTTATCAATATAGGACATTTCACTACTGTGGTCACGGTGAGTGCCCATCAAAGGCCAGATTCTGTCTCATGGGTGCAAGAGCCAGTAAAATATGCCTGCTTGGTCATAGTGGTTTGCTTCATTCATTTGTGTGGATTAAAATGTATGGGGTGAGACAGTATGCTTCCTTTAGCGCTCTGTGGGCCTCTCAAGCTTGCGGTTTTAAATACAGCACTCAGGTCAAGGAGCACCGAAGCAGTGCATCATTAGCAGCCTTAACAAGGGCTGTCTTTGTCCTATAATGGGCCCGAGAAAGACGAGAGCCTCTGATAGAGTTCACAGTGACCAGAGCAGGGGCGACACGAGAGATTTTGGGTCCCCTGAAAGCGTACCATATTTGACTCCCAAACCAAACCAATCCAATTATGTGCCAAATTTTTCAAGGCCACTGTCACTCCTTTGGCCCTTGGAATCATCCAAACTTTTCACCCTTTACAGTGCCCCTGGACCACAGGTTAGTGAGAAGCACACATGTTAGGAAGGGCAGATTAATCTCACCCCTCAATCCAATTCTTCACTGTTAACCCATCCATCCATCCATCCATCCATCTTCTAACTGCTTACCCGGCTTAGACTCACAAGTCCTTACAATTTATTTTTACTAATTATTATTTCTTATATCTAATGTAAGTTATTTTAACTTTGCTTAGCATGGAAACACAAAGAGGATGTCCAAAATATTTTTTAGTATTTGGCTGCATTTTGATGATTTGAAGAAGCTAATTAATATCAGTTAACTTATACTTTATTCTAAGGGTATTAAACAATCAACTGTGTGGAGAGATCATGTTTGAACCTTTTTTGTTCTATTATGCTATTAAAAAAAGGCTCAGGAAACAATTTCTGCAGTGCTGCACCGAAAGGGCTGATGATAGCTGACAGGTGATGACAGATTTCAGCGCCTGATTCTCTCATATTTACCCTTATCTGAGTCCACTTCAGTGAGAAACTCGAACAGGTCTGCTAATACCGCTGCTGTCTAGCTTTTGTTTTTAATTGGGAAAGCCTGTTTGATTGTGCATCACAGCCAATTATCGCACCGGCCCTGTGGGTTGAGCCTAGAGGATCATGTGACACTTGACAGTGAAGTTTGCTGTGTTCCAGGGGGAGGGGTTAGGGATGGGGTGGGGGAAGGCTTCAGTGAGAACAAATTGAAATGCAAATCACACAGAGAACTGGAATTCTAATAATTACCTAAATTATATACATACACACCACATGACCTTGGCAGCAGAGGTAAAACCATCTTGAAGATTGCCACTGAATACAGTTCAGCTATATGTAAGAACTGAGGGACTAGTTACTGAATGGAGCACTTCACAGATTAACAGTGGCTGACTATTAGGAACAGAACAGTGGAGATGCGAAGTTCACTGTTCACAGCACTGGACCGGAAGCTGATGAGAGGAAGCTGGTGATTTATTTGGCACTGATATTCTTTATAAGCTTATTTACACATACCCCAAACTGTTTGTACCCTACATTTGGTTGTCTTCCTTTATTTATATATCCACAAGTTTACTTATTCTTTGGGTTTTATTTTTCTACATCAATTTTCTTTTATTAAATTTGTAGCTTTTGTGTACTTTTGTTGAGATTGTGTGTTTAATTGTTTACGTCTGGCCACCACCTACACCAACACAAATCCAGTGTACCTTTTTGTACTTGTTGAACAAAGAGATTCTGATTCTTATTCTGTACAGGCCCTAAAGGCTAGAGAGTGCTAGTGGTTTTGTGCTGCCCATAGACGCCTATAGCCAGGGGCGGAGGAATGAGGTGCTTGCAGAATGACAGCCAGCATCTGGGGGGTGGTTCTTTTCCCAATGAATAAATAATGAGCCCAGGCCCTGTTGCCCACCCCCTATGTCCACGTAGGCCGGCTGCTACACTCTCTTCAGCAGCTACCTGTGGGGCCTCAAATGAGCTGGACCGGGGGACAAACTCTGTAAATTGTGCACGTTAACAAGATGGCAGGAAGTGCGCCCCATATCCTCACTTACTACCCGCTGCTGCTCCCTCGCTTTGGGATTTTTCCCAGACTGCTTTTGGTGAATCATTTCCACTAAAACCTGCCAAGTAAACAAATCCACCGGGGCTTCCTGTAAACACATCAGTGGTATGTTTGACAAAATTAGCCCGTGTGTCCCCTGACTCCCCCTCTCTGATAGTGAAAAGCAGTGCCATGATTCAGTCCATCTGCCCTACGTGGTCGACACTGCATCCTGACCACGTTCTCCTTCAATTCAAGCAGAGCGGCACCTGGTTAAGTACAGAGGAGGGCACCTTAAATGGAAAACAACATGGACGTAGCTTATTGTATACAAAACCATGCTATAACGTCCATAGCTACCAGAATGTTCTAATTTAAAATTGCTTGTGGAGTGGACATTCGGAGTGATACATTTTAATATCTAAATCGCCACAGTTGTAACCACACCTCTCTCATTCCTGAGAACATCACATTCCCTGAATTGAATATGATTTGGACAGGAGCAGAGATCGTATCAACAACACAGGCTGTTTTGTGTTAATACCCTTGCGAGGTCGTTTAATGAATCCACTTTCTTCTTTAACATACAGTATATTGTCTTGGCTTTTAAATGCACTCCAAATAAGGTAATAATAATGCACAATAGGCTAATGGTACCCTATACTTTGAGCTGACACAATGCCTTTACTCCATTCATTATCCAGAACACACTGTGAAAACAGGCTCCAGCTCATGCCTATCACACAAATAGACAGTCACCCAAGCTGTCATGCTTTATCCTTCAAAGCCACGAAAATATAACGATACTACTGCGCCAAATTGCTATTTTAATTGGATTTAGAAACATTTATGCTGTAACTTCTCACTACGTTATCGATACCCTTGAAGCAGTTGCTGTTTCATCCCTACTAGATCATCCAGAGACCATGTTTCACCAGAGTATGATTATTTCAAACAAAAATATGGAGCAAAAAATGTTTTGCAGTCCCTTATGGGTAGGAATACACAAATTATTTTATTGCAGAATCACACACTGATTCGGATATCTGGGTAGTGACACAAGGTTTCAAACTTCTAGCCCAAGAGAGGTTGGGATTTCTCATGTCACTTTATGGTTTAAATCAAAGGGATACGGCAAAATAATCCCTGGGAACTCAATCAAAGCAGCTGCTATTGACAGAGTTCAATGAATCCCACTTGTTATGGTTTTTGAGGTGTTGTTTTTGTCATGTGACACATAATTAAACAGCTGTTATCAGGTTAAAATCATTTCAGTGGAAGTCAGAGACAACGTACAAACTGTATCGGATCACAATGCAACCAATAATACAGAACAATAAGAACATTTTCTCTTTAGACCAGTGGGCAATTAATTAAACACCTGCATAAAAATGATACTTAACTTTAAAGTGAGTTAAGGTACAAATTATTTTGTACTTTCTGTGTTATGCAAGCCAGCATAGCTTGTTAGGTATCAAGATATTTTCCATGAGTTATATTTATTTCAGTTTCACCAAGAGATGTTTTTTTTAAACAAATGTACTATTTGGAATATGTTTCTTAATTTGTCGAAAACTGGCTCAGAGCCAATTAAATATGCCGGGAGTCAGACTTCAGGAAATAATGCATCCGAGGACATTTTTGAAGCAGAAATTCAAGTTGGTAAACCATGAAGCCATTCAGGTTAAGTGTGTTACTTGATGATAATACAACATGGTGCCACCTGACTGCTGAACTGAGGACCTTCCGGCTACAAACCCATGTGATAAATCCATAAACTGGCTCTGAAGTATACATTTCCATGGTTTGGGATTGTTCACTACCTTTTGTTTACACCCACAGTTTAAGACTGTTGCCTTAATTAGTTGATCAATGCCCAGGTTGAATTCCTCAGCTGTTAGACCTGCAGCCAATCAGATGACCAGAAAGGGACTGTTTTTATTGGACAGGTCAGTTCGGCAGCATCCAATCCTTTTAGATTTTCAGTGTCTATCCTCTGTTGCTGTTCTGAGATCAGTCTCAGGAAGCTCAGGAATTCCATTAAGGGCATGTATCTGTGCTATTACGTGCTTAGCGGGGACCATATGACAACCACTTGCAATAGCTATTCTTAAAACAATATGGTTTATTTGTTTATACCTGTGGGTATTTACTGAAAGAACAAGAGAACATAATCTACCCCTCTGGGATTTGAGCTCGCAACCTTCTGTCCGGAAATGGCTTGTGCTACCCTACCACCACAACAGAAAGGGTCAAAACCCAACATCCTTGTGACCTTCTCCTGCATCTCACTGCACCGTTAAATGCTTTATATCAAGGACTGCTGGTGTTTGGAGGATATGGGTGACTATTAATCTCCCCCTGCATGTGTGAGCAGCCCTAGTTAATAGAAGCCCCAAGACCACATGGCAACCTTACTACAGATGCTTTTAAATCAGTCCAAAATTAATATAAAAGACCTTTTCTCCAAGGGTATCAATCACACTTTGAATTACTGTAGCTGCATACGTTGCTGTAATATGAAATGTAAATTAACTAAGCTAGCCAGCAATTCTAATCCAACCAAAAAAGATCTGATACAGTGATTCATAATGAGCACATTTTACTTGTGTGCGTACAAAACAGAATTGAGTTTCAAAAATTGATCTTGCACTCACCGATTGAAAAAGACGTCGAAATGGTGGATTTATAGTGATTTGCATTACCATATGGGTCTAAAGGAAATAGCTTCTATATACTAAGACAATTAAAGTAAACGTTTATCTCTGCTTACCTGTATTTTTAAAACACGTTGCGTTAATATTGAATTAAATTATTAATCGACAGATTGAGAAACAATGTTTGGTCGGCAGCTGTAATTCTGTAAACCCTCCCGTATTTTCCTTTGATTGTGCTGCCTCATCTGTATCTGAACGGTATTCCCCATTTCACCGACATTATTTAATACGTCAGTAAATACGAACTCTGAGGGTGTTTTTGTCACATTTCGACTTTGCTTTGCAGACGCGATGCTTTCTCCCGATCGCCGCATTTCCCCGTCCAGCGGTGCCGGCATCCCCCTCGTCCTCCCCGCGCAGCTTTCAGCACTGGACAGCTCCTCGGTCTCTCTACCAAACTCCTCCCCCAGCTACGGTGATTGACAGAAAAAGCGGCCATACACGAACCATGGGTAGTTTAGGAAACCCTATAACATAATGAAGGAGACGGGCTCTGGGAGCAAGTGGCTCCTACCTCTCCCCGTTGGGTTTAGTTACTGCATGTTATGGGCAGAGGAGGGCGGAGTGTGTTTGTCGCTGAAGTGTGAGCTGAGACTCTGTACATCCCAGTAATCGGATTTTTTTAAAGCCCGGTGTCGGTCTGCTTTATGTCAAGCGATCCCTATAGCCTAGAACGGCATCAGGAAACTAATGAGCAGTGATCTCTAGTTTCATGTACGGATCTAAATGATTTTCCACCGCTATAATAATATACAGACGTAAACAAGCTCGACCTGCTCTGTAACGGGAAAAGGGGTTTTTAACCTGCGGAACCGAGACCATCTTTACCATATACTCAAGAGCCGACGGGAAAAGACGTCTGGATTCACTTATCCACAGGTGAACGCGATCCGGTGCGCTAATTAATCCAGCATTTACCCCTTTACTCCTGCGTATAAACTGAAACATCCTATTCAATCCAGACGGGAAGAGGTATGGCTGTTTTTCTGCTTTCGTTACTCTTGCGAGTGGGATTTGTTATCGGATCGAATTATAGGCATGATAAATGGTCGGACCATGAGAGGGAGTCTGAGATCAGAGCAAAGCAGCCTATCTATAACACTCCTATTAACAGCCAAGAACAGCTTCATCATTTGCCTCGTCTGTTTAAACCCGGAACGGAGCAATCCGCCTTCCTACAGAAAATTGAGGAGGACCTGCCTAAGGTGGTCATGGCTTTCCTTCACACAGGAGATCCGTCGACGTTGAGGCATGCAAACTGCTCCAGAAGGTATGAGTTGAGCGGACTCCGCGGTCCAGCATACACTAGTCCACACTCGTCCCTGCACAGTGTGCTTGACGCGGTGGCACAAGCCACCAACTTCTTGAACGTGATCCTGCAAGCCAACAGGTCAAGACTACACAGTCTGCAGGGGGACTCTGAGTGGTACCGGGCACTCATCCGCAGCATCCTGGAAGGGGATCACAAAATCCAGCGGGCTGTCCTCACGTTCAACAAGGATCTGCCATTGCCAGGACAACACACCTTCCTCCAGGCTACCAGAACAGAGAGTGGCATTGTTCTTCAAGACCTCTCGTCCACGGCCCACCATCGCCTGAGAAACAAGACCATGGAAACAGAGTGGTTCAGTGAGATCCGAGACAGACGCAAACACCACCTCCACCGGAGGGTCTTGAACCAAGAAATAAAGTCTCCTGATGTATCTTTGAGAGGAGACAGCTATGTCCTTGATAAAACTGAGATCAAGTGGTCAGCGCCTTTCCTTGAGTGTGACAAAGGGACCTTCATTCCTCAGTGGCTCCTCACCCTATCAGCTGGCTTCTATGGTCTGAAACAGAATCAGGTTCCGGAATTCAGGTATGTGAAAGAATTTCTGGGAATAATCTGCAGAACACTGCTGTTTAAACATGTAAACTAAGGCTTGCAGTCTCTCTAGATTGTCACCCTTCACATGCAATTTATACCTCAACATTTCTTCCATTTCCTGTCTGGGTATTCAAGCCTTATCTTTCATGACCATTGTTTTCTGTGACCATCACAACATCCATAAAGGCTAGAGCACCTCAAGTAAAATGTAACTCTTTTCAGCTTATGGACAATTAATGTAACAACTAAATATAGCCACATAATATCAAAGGTCAATTGACTTCATATGTTGCAGGATGCAGGACTAAGAGGAATAAAGCAAATAGCCTTGTATCCAGGATACTTGAGTAGGCCTGTGGGGATATTTCGCATCACATGCTTGAGTATTTCTTTCCTCTGTGAGACAGAATAAGGTTGCCTCAGATGCCCCAAACGACAGTGGTCGTTATTGCCATTAAAGTCACTGTACTGATAGCGAGCCGGCAGTGATCTTTGCAGGTACATGGCATGCGACTAAAAATAGCTGTTATTTCACAGCAGTGAAAGAAACCCCACGCCATTTAATAATAATTAGTATATGTTTTAATGTGTTGGTATCTCTTAACACAAGTGAACCAGCGTAACAGATAAAGGTGCTGGGAGGTTCTCTAAGAGGTTATTAAAATAAGCGTGGTTACTATGGTATTGTTGCATTTAATGCATATAGTTGAAAACTGATCACAGGAGATCCTATCTGTTGATGCTGTGTTTTGGGTTTTGGTGTTGAGGAAACTTGTTGAAAGTGAAAGCTCCCTTTTGTTGTTCTAAACAACCTTCCCCCTGACCAGTTAGCAGTTAGCTCATCAGTGAGTCTCCTCTGTACAGCGCATCATCGAGACACCAACACGCAAGATCGATGACAACAGAGTGGACTGGATTACATGGATTTCTCCACTGTATAAGCAGTCGGCATTGCTCCATCATATGTAGTTCTGAGCCCCCCCCCCCCCCATCCAATTTATATCTGGACAGTCTTATGAAATCTTCACAATGGATGTTGATCCGATTGTTTCCCATTGGCTACAAAATCACCATAAAGACGAATATGCATAAGCATCCATGCTTCTGGTTTCTGGGGGGGGGGGGTGTCACTTCATTTTGATTGATAGGCTCCCCTGCACACTGTATCTCAAAGATAACGGGAATTGATTGTGTTTGCCATGGAGTCACATCAAAGCTTCACATGAATTTTAGTCTAAAGATGCTTCACTGTGACTTAACCAATTGAATATACCGGCAATTTCAGCAGACGGTGCCAAACCCTTGACATTTCATAATCTTCCAGAAATGCATGACCTACATGGTAACATCCACTGGTACCTAACGTATGCAGAGATCTGGTACCAACTCTTCTTTCAAGATATTAAAATGACATGTATGTATGTGCCAGTGTCTCTGACCAGCAAAAGTGGTTAGCGATGGATAGATGAATGGATGGATGGATGGATGGATGAAGTGCCCTCCCCTTAACTACATGAAACCTATGAATGTGGTTCCTTATCCTCTGAATTTATTATGCTTTAATTAAGAACATCATTATCTTCTTTAAATATCATTAGTAGCCTGATTTAAATCCCATAATACTATAAAAAGTCATTCTCAACCCTCAGCAGTTCTGATCGGTGAATTTCTTCATAGTTTTCCCATTACAGAAATGCAAGTTAACTAAATTCGCAGTCATGCCATCTGTAGGCGTAGTGATGAGTATTTTCTATACTCCTTGTCATCATCCCTGTATAATTTAGTGAGGTGTGGGCATTTTAAACAGCAATTAAGCTTCATTTCCAAGTATCAGATTATGGTCAGAAAAAAAATTGCTGCATTAACAGGATAAATCGAGGGGTTCCCGCTAAAACTGAAACTTCAAAAATAGGTGATAAAATAAACCACAGAAGGTGCTATATACCTGTGATATTGATCTATTTTCACCTTGTTATTAAAAAAGAGACAGAAAGAAAATGGAACGGACATGTGCTGAATTGCTGTGTATGAAGAGTAAGACATGATGCCTATACTGGTTTTAACCCCCTCTGTGAGTGGTGCTGGTGGTGGGGGGGGAGGGGTCCGGTGGGCCGAGGATGAAGGATGGTACATTTCTGAAGGGAAAGTGAGGTGAAAGAACAGCTTTTGCACAGAAATAAAGGATCTATTTCCTGTTTCCACCAATCTCAGTATGGACTAGACAGGAAATGAGGTTTGTTTTGAACGGTGGCTTATAGTTAATGGCAGACCTTGTTCAGGAACACGAGTCACCCGCCAAAATACATTTCTGAAGGAAAAGAAGCATGTGTATTGGGTTTGTACTTCAACATTTGCTTGCAGCCAGTCGAAAAACCAACAAGGATTTGGATCCCGGCTTTTCGTGTCTATGGGAGGGTTATTGCTTGCAGTTTCAGCTGAAACACTCTGTAATTAATCTTTCTGGCTGTTGTTGAGAGAGAGCAGGTGCTGCGCAGCACCTGTTTAAGATGGGTGAACCTCAAAGAAAAAAAGGAAAGAAAAAGAGATTAAATTCAAGATTAATTGTCCATAATCTGGGAGTTTCCTGTGGCAGAAGTAACTTGCTCCCTTTGCAAAGTCAAAGCTAAGTTCACTTCGAGAAGCGCAAGATGGAATCACATTTTGCACTGCTGCTCGCCCTGCTGTTGGCTGACGACCCTGGGGTCGTCTCAGAATGTGCCTGTCTAATGAGAGGCGAGTGACGTGTGAAGGATCCAGATGTCCAGCTGAGCTGATGAGGATTTCCTTCATCATTTCCAGGGATGTCTTGGAAAAGAACCGTGAAACAGTTTGTTTTTGTGATGGGAGCAGGGCTGTGTTTGGGCTAACTGGGATTTCACCGCTTGCCTGGGGTCCAACCCATGTTACCAGTGTGACCAATCAGAACGTCAAGGGTCATCGCAGAACAGTGCATTTTTAAAGTAATAACTTCACACACTTGTTTTTTTTTTGTTCTTGATTTTTTTATGTTTGTGTACACTCCATTGGGACCGACGGCTTAATTTAAAGCCAACACATTTAACACACCTGGCTATTTTTGTAAACCATCTTTTATTTTTAAATTTGCCTACTGAACGAATTCAGGATATACCAGGTATATGATGAGCCAGGAACTTCTAGTCTAAGGTGCTAGGTACTTTAAGTTTTCCCTGGAATAGATTATTATTTTTAGACTGGGTTGACCGCATTAATCTGCAGAAATCCTAACATGAAATGTACAAAATGAAGTGTGTAAAAGTGCAGTTGGAATGTTATTTCATTTAACCTGCCACCAGTGGGATACTTCCTAAACTGATACCAAGGTCATCCAGCATCCTGTACTGTTCCCTAAGCAATACTGTTGTTTTTATGAAATATATAATTTTTTACAAACTCTAAGTCAACCTACACAGTTACAGGCTACATCTTACAGGGTCAGATGGAGATGTACACATGCATAGCCATCTCCTAATTACCTGCATAATTCTGCCTGTATGTTTCGGATCAAATGTGTCATAAATACAGGCGGCTGCTTGTGTGATATTTTCTGGTAGATCCCTGACTGGGATTACAGGGGCTCGATCTAAGGACATTATGTGATTACATCCCAGAAGGCAAATTGCATTAGGGAACAGATGGTCTGTGATTGGCATTAATATTATTATTTAATCTCTCTGTTAGCCTATCTGTCTCACAGGATTAAATCAATCCAGCTTGTCGCCATGTTTAGCCGAGTCGGGGGGTGGAGGTAATATGTTGTTAATATACACAGGATGCAAAGCATGGATTCTCTAGGGTGGTGGTGTGTGGCTCATTGGGTTGAGACACTGTGCACCTGATGGAGATGTTGTAGGTTGAAATCCCAAGGTCGGTCGAGTGATTTTGTCGTTGGGCCCTTAAAGGAGGCTTTTAACCTCCAATTGCTCCAGGGACTGACTGACCCTTCTTTCTCAGAAAAATGTATGTTGCTTTAAATAATTAAAATGGACTGGCTTTCCACTGGAGCAACAGGAAACTGAAAGATCATCCAGGGGGGTGTGAGGTTAAAAAAAGAAAGGTGTTGTTCTGGAGCTCCCCCCACGCCAGGATGGAAGGAGCCGCTCCAATGAGCAGGCAAATTTCTCTCGCCACGCAGGCGATCCGCTTTGAGCAGATGCTCGGACGTTCCATGGACATATTGGGAGTTTCTCGGAGTTCCTCTCCGGCTGGCAGAGCAGACCAGCTTGGCAGCCGCCTAACGGCAGACAGCGGGAGGCCTCTCACACCAGTGGAATCACGAACGGAAGACGCCGGGCTCCTCGCTCGCTCTGAAGGCGTACAGAAGGTGTGAACGAAACTTCTGTCCTGTATATGAGCCTGTCTTCCCACGTTGTTTCTTTGTGTTCAGTTTTGGATACATATTAGAAAGAAAAGGAGCTTTCTGCGGGGCGGTAAGTGGCTCAGTGGGTTGCATTCGGGATGTTGTGAGTTTAAGTGCCTGGGTTAGCAGAGTGATTCTGCCATTGGATCCCTATGCAAGGTCCTTAACCCTCAAATCCAGGGGTGCTAACCTCTATATGTGCCTGTGTGTGTCATGGAGAGCAAGGTGGAGAAGACGGAAAGAGAATTTCCCCTCGGGGATTAATAAAGTATCACTAAGCAAATAAAGAAGTGGCCTCTTTCCGATTACGGTACTTGTCCTCTCTGTATTGGAGTGCTGTAAAGGGGGGAATTTTAGAACAATGACAGGGGCTCTAACAAAACTGAAGCATAATTGGATTGGGCTGGTTTGAGGGCCCAATATGATATTCTTTCAAGAACTCCAAAATCTCTAGTGGCACCCCTGTGAAGGCTTGCATTGTTCTCAAAATTCCTGCAAGGAAGAGGTGCAGAGTAGGCAGTCTGGACAGCACCAGTGCAGTTTCATATCGACTGGCTGTGAGTGTGTGCTGCATATATTTTTAGTGTTCTTTTTAAACATCATGTGACTTAATGAAATTTAACAGGGGATTCCAAACAAGGTGTTTGTGGAGCCCCAGGGGAAAATGCAAGGTATCATTTGAGGTATTTTTGAACACATAAAAAATGTGTAACTATCTGCCAACTGGGTGCCTACAAGAGTGTGTGGGGCGGGGATTTCTGGAGCCTATCCCTGGTAGCACAATACAAGGGTACACCCTTGATGGGATGCCAGTCCATCACAGGGCACTGTCAGGGTCGGTGCCCGTCTGACCCTGTCCCGTGTATCTGTTCCCAGTTTGGCCAGCAGGTCCTGCTGCCCATCCCATTTGCTGTTCCCTTAGAGTATTTCCTTTTGGTTGTTACATGTTGGTTTTACTTTATCCCATGGTGTCTGTATGGCTAATTTATGTCTTGATTATGGTTACCTTCTCCATGTTCTGTTTTACTTGTGTTCCTTGATTTCTCCTAGTGTTGCTAGCCCTCAGTGTTTCTTCATGTTTCCTAGTCAATAGTGTTTGTTAATTGTAGTTGACTCCACCTGTTCCTTGTTGCCTCATGCCCTTAATGATTGGTTGATTTGGTTATGGTTCTCATCTGTCCTGCATGCCTGTTCTTGTTGTGTTGCTTGGTGGTTCATTGTGACTCTTTCCTTTGTTGTGATTCTTAGTTGTAGTTACCCTGTGTTAGTTATTGTAGTTTCCTGTGTTCCTCTCTGGCTTTAGTATTGTTGTTCCCAGTATTGTTTAGTTTCCTTAGCTTCTGTTTTATCAGCTTTGTTTTGACCCCTTTTGTATTCTGGTTCTCCCTTCTGTTCATTTTGTTAAAACCTTATTGAGAGCCATTACGTGGGAAGTCCCTTCTTCATCATGCCTCACCAGAACAGGGCACAAATAGACACCTTACAGGTGTTTTAGAGACAGCAGTTATTTTTTTAAATTCATATCTGATGTATGGATTGACACGCATGTGTCAGCTGAAGCTCTGTGAAGCTGTATTAAGGGCATAGCCGATGCAGTGCTGTGTCCACTGGTGACAGCAGTGTGCTTGCAGACTCATGCAGAGCAGAGTTCTTGGAGAAATGAAATGATATTTCAAATTCCATGGTGGGAGTTACTAGTGGATGCTGTCAATCACTGGCTGCTTTCATCCAAACAGTGGCTCTCAGCGCTGTGTTTCTGCCTGAGCCAGTCCATATTTTTACTCTGTTTCCGCCTATACACATGAGCAGGAAATTAAGGGCTCCATAACTCGGGTGGCTGGTAGAGTCATGATGAATAGGTTAAAGTAGCTAAAACGCCTAAGGTGCTGATTCTGTAAAGTTCAGCTATATTAATATTTTAAGAACCATCTTATTTTACTTTTCTGTTTTTCTTAATTTATGTTGTTGTTCTTCTGTGTTATTTGTGAATGTAAACACCAATACAAAAACATGCAGTTATACCTTGACAATAAAGTGAGTTCCGATTCTAAAATAAATATTTAAGGTCACCTAGAAGTCATTTGTAAACTAATATGAAACCCATTGACAAATGCTTGTAAAAAATGGTAATCGGAATAAAGCTGTCTGAAAAATCAATATAGAATGCTTCAGCTGATAGAATTTTAAGTATGTGAAAAGTAATATTTGCTGCACTATGTTGCAGGGGTGTGGTCCGGGTGGACGTCAGCCTGCAGGATGTGGACATCGACCAGTGCTCCAGCAGTGGCTGGTTTGCTGGGACTCACCGGTGTAACTCCACCAGCATGGAGGTGAGTGGCGGTGACTCTTAGATCAGGCAGGGCCGTGACCAGCCCCCTTTTGCAGTTCGTACCCCAGGCGTCCACCCAGCTAACAGGGAACATTCCTAGAACTTTAGCCAGTGTTATATAAAGATCTGCTCAAAGTTGGCAGAGTTCTTTTTGTCTTGTTAATGGAATGCTATTTTCACATTTACCAATGGTTCTGTCAATGTTAGCACAATAGCATTATTACCTGAACATCCTTTTAACGTAATTAATGTTGAAAATTACTGTTTTATAATAACGTGTCTTTACTGCAAATATACTGCCCACCCTTAAACTCGTGACCTTAGCAGGGCAAAGCCACAGTGCTTGCAGTGCTCTACCACGCCCTTTATTTGTCCGTAACTTATTATTTTTAGTTGTAGTAGCACTAGTAGTAGTGGGATAACGTGGGAACATCAGAAAAACTGGACACTTTGAACATTTCCATACCTTAATTATAACGTTCAGTAAACGTTCCTAGAGAGAAAAAGTGCTGTCAGATTGTGAAGAACTTTGCTTTCTTTACACTGGGATATTAGCAGTCAAAAGCACCTTCAGGTTGAAATGTAAACATTTGCGCTAATGTTTTGGAGAACTTGAAACTTTGCTTAGTGCTTTCAACACTGCTTTCCGATGATCTACAGTATTCCGCTTTTCTCAGGAGCTTTTCTCAGCTCCAAGTGGTAGTGTCTAAGGTACCCCAACACGACATGCTCCTGATGACTGGTGACATGAATGCCAAAGTGGGAACCGACAATTCCAACTATGAGAGGGCAATGGGCACACATGGGCATGGCACAAGAAACAACAATAGCGAATGCCTTGTTCACTTCTGTTTGAAGAACAACCTTGTCATTGGTGGACCTATATTTCCACACAAGAACATCCACAAGCTCACATGGAAGTCACCTGATGGAAGAACCATCAACCAGATTGACCACATAATAATCAATGGAAAGTGGCGCAGGTCGTTACAAGACGTGAGAGCATATCGAGGTGCAGATGCCTACAGTGACCACTACCTGCTCCTTGCCACCATCAAGCTCAAGCTGAAGAGGCTGATGTCACAAGGCCAGAGGGAGAAGATGCTAGATTTCGCAAAGCTCCATTACCCAAAGAAAAACAAGGAAATCGTGCTGGAACTGAGGAACTGCTTTGGCACACTAGATGCTACCTCTGCAACAGAAGTGCCCTCTG
Source organism: Hyperopisus bebe (assembly GCA_026777045.1). Classification (NCBI taxonomy): domain Eukaryota; kingdom Metazoa; phylum Chordata; class Actinopteri; order Osteoglossiformes; family Mormyridae; genus Hyperopisus; species Hyperopisus bebe. The sequence continues at coordinate 18,884,752 of JAODJW010000001.1, forward strand.
TAAAGCACAATTGGAACATCATCAAAAATATATAATCTGAAACAGCACAAAAAATCTTAGGCTATAAACAAAGAGGTGTCAAAGAATTTATATCCGCTAATACATGGCAGAAAATTGAGGAGAGAAAACAGCTAAAAGCAAAGCTATTGAGTCTCAAGTCCCAACGACTCATTGAAAAAGCCAAGCTGTCCTGTAAAAACAAGGACAAGGAGTGCAAGGAGAAACAAGAGGACCTTTGCAGAAAGTCTGGCAAAGGAAGCAGAGAAGGCTTTAGCCTTTGGGAACCTGGGGACTGTATATAAGATCACCAAACAACTCTGTGGAAACCACACAAGCCAAAGCACCCACATTAGGGTTGAGAATGGTAACATTTGCTCATCAGAGTGTGAGCAAGCAGCCAGATGGGTCCAACATTTTCAAGAAGTGCATAAATCACCCTCAGCCAGAACAACCTGCCAACATCACAACACCAGACTACATCCTGGATATCAACATCAACCCCCCTGATCTTTCCGAGGTCAAAACTGCCATCTTATCCTTAAAGAGTGGCAAGGCATGTGGCCTGGATACAATCCATGTGCTGAAGGCTGACATTTTAACATCAACTGAAGTCCTTACTGATCCTTTCCAAAACAGCTGGAACAGTGATACCATCCTTAAAGACTGGTCTAAAGGCCTCATAGTCAAAATCTCAAAGAAAGGCAAGCCAAGAACTGTGACAACTGAGAGGAATCAGCCTTCTGTCCATCCCAAGCAAAGTGTTCTGCAGAATCCTCCTTAACAGAATGGAGCCAGCCATTGACTCCAGGCTCAGACAAGAACAAGGAGGCTTCAGGAAAGGAAGAGGATGTATGGACCAGACCTTTGCCCTGCAAAACATCCTACAGCAGTGCTTAGAACGGAACACACCCTTGTACATCAACTTTGTCAGTTTCAAGAAGGAATTTGATAGTGTCCATCATAACACTCTTTGGAAGATACTCCAGTACTACGGAATCCAACCTAAGAAAATTACAATCATAAAAATCTTCTATGAAAAATCTGAGTACAGTGTCCTTATGGGGAACACTCTCACTGAATGGTTCCCTGTACAGTCTGGAGTGAGACAAGGGTGCATTATCTCTCCCATCCTCTTCCTAATTGCAATAGACTGGATCACAACCAACACAACAGCAGACAAACCAAGAGGCATCCAATGGACTCTGTCCTTTCAGTTGAAGACCTTGACTTTGCAGACAACCTTGCTCTCCTTTCAACAAACCACTTCAACATGCAATCGAAAACTGACAGGCTCAACAAATATGCCAGACAGGCTGGACTTAACATCAACACCTCCAAAACCCAAGTGATGTGCATCAACTCCACCTCCACAGCACCCATCCAGATGAATGGAGAACCATGCAAGTTTGTGGAGGACTTCACCTACCTTAGTAGCCTTATCAGCAAGGATAGCTCTGTCCATAAAGACTTTAGAGCAAGGCTGGGAAAGGCTCAGGGTGCCTTTTCCCAACTCCGTTACATCTGGAGGTCTAAACTATACAGCCTAAAAACAAAGATGCTCCTGTACAACAGCAATGTAAAGTCTGTCCTCCTGCATGGTTCAGAGTGTTGGCGTGTGATCAGTACAGACATGAGGAGACTTGAGGTCTTCCACTACAGATGCATCAGACGAATCTGCCAGATCTTTTGGCCCAACAAAATATCCAACCAACAACTATACAAGAAAACAAGCAGTCAAAGCATCACCAAGGACATTACATTAAGACACTTAAGATGGCTTGGACATGTGTTAAGGATGGAGCAAAACTGCATCCCAAGATTTGCCTTAAGATGGACACCACCTGGAAAAAGAAAATCTGGAAGATCCAATAACACCTGGAGTAGAACTGTGGTACAGGAGCTTCAAAAGATGAACCTGTCATGGGGAGAAGCACACCATGCTGCAAAGGACCGCATGTGATGGAGAGAGCTCATTGAAGCCTCATGTCCCACAAGGGACGAAGAGAATTGATGAATATTTTCAGAGGCAAGAGAAAAGAAATATTCTGAACACTATACAGATGCTCCTCTACTTACGAACGAGATGCATCCCGAACAGCTGATCACAGCTTGAAATGTTCGCAAGTTGTTATAAAACATCATTTTAAGGGTATAAGCAAGTACTAAGAACTACGGACGCTACACTGCTGCGTGGCAGGAGTAGAGGCCAGAAGTTGTACTAGGCAGAATTGGCACGCAGAAAAAAAAAAATAAAATGATGTTGCGGACAGGAAACGGGACTTACAGTCCTCTTCGTTCGTATGTCTGAAAGTTCCTAAGTTGAAACTGCGTAAGTACAGGAGCGTCTGTAGTTTGCTTCTGAAGCACTAAATGTAATGGCAGTTTAAGTTTATTCTGCTTCCCAGTTCAATCTGAGCTAAGAAAGCAGTGTCATATGTACCAAATACAGTGTACAAAGTATGATGAAATTCTTACTCAAATGCCTTCTCCACAGACTGCAGACAATTTACAGGACAGTGTAATGTTACATTACAAAAAGTACTAAGTAGGGCTGGGTGATGTGTGATATTAATATTGATATCTCAAGTTATGCACATACATCTCTGAGAATACAGCTGGGCTGAGATCAGGTTTTTGCATACCTTCATACTATACGGACATTATACCATGGTATAAGGTATATATTAGTGCAGTCAAACGATTAAATTTTTTTATCAGATTAATCACAGGGTTGCTGTGGATTAATTTCGGTTAATCACGATTAAATATCATTCATTTTTACTCTATATTAAACGCATTTCATTTTGCATGAGCAAACAGACTCAAGAAAAAAGGGAATATATGTGCACTTAACATGTTTATTAAACATCTTGAACACGAGTCGGATGCATTCCATCTGCCACAGAAGTGCAATACCATGGACCCATATCAAAAAGCAAGA
>JAODJW010000001.1:18887792-18926899 GCA_026777045.1 Hyperopisus bebe
GTATAAAACTACAACTTTCCCTTCTGTTGATAAAGGGCGCAGCCATCTTGGATTCTGAACTCAGGATCCTCTGTGCTCCTCCGAGATATTTCTTGGATCTCCGAGAAACGAGAGCGCACATGTTGTCACTTCCGGTTTCAAAATTCCAGAATCTGACTCAGGTGTGTGTGTGTGTGTGTGTATATATATATATATATATATATATACTGTATAAGGAATGTTATTTTTCAGTATAGTTCTGTTACTTAAAAATCTTGGTGAAAAAATGTATTTATTTATGTTTTATTCAAACATTTATATTCTGTTATTGTCATGGACCTGGACGGGTTTGGTGTGGGAATGTGGCATGACATAGGCACAAAAAAGGTGGATGACCCACTGGCGGCTCCAAGAACAAAAACTGGGTTTATTAAGCAAAACAGAAAACACTATGAACATAAAACTAAAACAACCACGAGGGGTGAAAAACTGAAGGGGAGAAAAATAAAGACTAAATGTACAAAGGGGAATCAGGCAAATAGGCAACAAACAAAATAACTGACACTACATCCATCTCAAACAACAAAACCTTCACCATCTAACAACTAACAGTGAACCACTGGGGAACTGAACAGAAGCAGGGACTAAAATACTAAGGGGTAACAAGACTAACACAGGACAGGTGAGGCTAATTAACAAAGACCGGGAAAACAGGGCACAGATGAAACTAATAAACTCAAAGGAACTAAGACAGGGAAACTAAGAACTAACCAAGGAAACAGGGAAACAGAAACTGACACTGGGGAATTACAGACAGGTAAAAACACAAGCAGGGGCACAAGGAACAAAACCAAAACCAAATACAGAATCAGACACAAGAACTAGAAACACTAAAATGAAACACTAGGGAGCAAAATACAAAAACAGAGGAGGCAGGATTTGAACACGGGACAGCGATCACAGGCAACCACATGCTCAACACATTGAACCTTGTGGCCAAACAGGTAACAAGGGAGAACAAAGACTAACATGAATGACGGATGACCAGCTACGCCTGCTGGCCAAACGGGGAAGGGACACAGAGTGCGACCACAGGGGCTGACCCTGACAGTTATAGGAAATAAAATTTAGCAAGATTTGCAATTTTAATGTTCGTTCCCTATCAAGATTATGTAGTGCATGTTTAAAATTAGTTTTAAAGTTTACCTCTCCAATATTTGCATGAGCTCTGCATGTGCTTTATGAGCCGATAATCATTTGCATCCTTGCTGTTTAAATCACTCATGGACATGTTTGTGAGAAATTGATTTATTTTGAACTTGCAATTGATATTGCAACATTTGTAGTAGACACCAAGCTTGATTTTTTTTTTGCTCTCTGGTGGACATAATTTTTAATCCTCCAGATTAACGTAAACTAAGTGCATGCCTTACAAGCGTGGAGTATAAACCGGCCTTAACGCAACCCCTTAGCACAGCTTCATCTAACAACCCCCGCTACCATGGCTCACCTTAACATGGCCCCTTAGCATATTAGCATAGCCTTTTATCAGGTGGTGGGGCAGCCAAGTTAAGGGTAGCTGGTGTTAGTGGGCAGTGTGCCAAAAAGCTTGGTGTCTCTGTATGCTGGGGGCGTCTTTTTTAGTGGACATTAAGTTGTAGCAGGTTTAGTCTCACGCGTGACCTCATAACAATAAGAAATGAGGAAAAAATGACTTCACATATAGCTCCGAGATCAATGACTAGTCTCCAGCTGCCGTTTTAATGTTTCAGCGTAATGTCACTGAAATCATTATTAAGAGCCATAGATGATTAGTGGCCTGAATCTGCTTCCTCCATAATACATGCTCTCTAATGGACTGTAGAGAGCCCCCTGAATAATTCACTCCATGCTTTGTCTGAGTTGTATGTTGTTGCCCTGTTTTTCTTAGTGTGAGTGTGTGTCAGCCTTGGCCATAATGGAAGGAGGGGAGTTATGACAAGAATCAGTGTAGTGTAGACAAGAATGTCACCCTCCAAGGTTTGTGGCGGTTAAGTAAAATACCCAGAATCCATCACGTTGTGCTTTGGGTTATACCAGCTGGTGTTGTATTTCGATGTCACGTGTTTGCGTCGTGCTGCCCTGGACATAGGGGCAGCTTGGCATGGCTAGTGGCCTTCTCATAAATTACATTTGATGACTATGGAGTATAATGCATGGCTATAGCAGGGTGTGTGGTTGGCACTGCCAGCCCAAACTGATCATCTGCCCATCCAACAGAGACTTATTAGTGATGTAATAGAAGCACTACATTATTTAATTGATTAAATTATTAAATTAAATTGATGCATTCTGGGTACTTTATTTAACCGCCACAAAACTCAGTGAGTGAGATTCTTGTCTACACTAAGCATTGCCAACAGCCCAAAAATTCTAACCTACCTAACATACCCAAATGGCCATCCTAGGGTGGCATTCCGGTAGTGCCACTGTTATGTACGCCCAGGCCCATGACGGCATTGTGAAGAAGACCTCAGCTTAATACATCCACTGTAGCCCTCTTACTACTCCCCATTACTCCCTCTGTGGACAGGGAGTGTAAAAATGCTGTTTATCCCAAGACCTTATCCTCTGTCTCTGGGCTTTGCTCTCGGCCCTGGCAAGTTAATGTGCAGCTAAATTTAAAACTAATGACCGGCTTCTCCCTCCTACACCGATCAAAGGGCCACCGTTTCAAAAAGCGGGTGCTTTTCATCCTCACAGTCCCTACAGCATAATAAAAAGATGATTCAATGAATGATACAATTAAGTTTATTTATCGTATTCTTGATCTCCTTTTGCAAGATACTATACTGTCTTTTTTAAAATGCATGCTAGCACAGTGCAGAATCATATGCAGGGGCGGGGCCACAAGGCCACCGGCTCTGGCAGAAAGCTGATTGGTCCTCTCCTGTTACTCACCATTTCAAAACAAATCTTTGGCTAATGATAAGGTTGACCTCCCCTGTATGAATTATGCCCCCTCTTCTGCCCCATACCTTAAAAAATTGTAGAATCACCGCTATGGCAGAGTGTGTTCAGCCATTAATTAGGAGCTCATTTCGGAAATATCACCATTCATGTGCCATAACTTTAAGGTTAGGAACTCATCAGTTTACTTTTCAGGTGATTTTACTCTTTCTTCAGGAAAAGGACATCAAACCATATTTGTGGGTAGTATGGGACACCGTGTGGCTCAGTGGGTGAGGATGAAAGGTTGCCGCATCAAATCCCGGAATTAGCAGTGATTTTATCGTTAGTCCCTTATCCCCCAGTTACTCCAGGGACAACCTGACTCTGCAGTCTCAGAAAAAAATTTAATGTTACTTTTGATAAATTTCTGCTAGAAAATAAAATATAAATGCAATTTTCTCTAGTAATGTACTGTTTTTAAAGTTACAGCTTTGGTTGTGGCATGCCGTGCTATTCCCACTTCTCATCATCAATCTTAGGAGGGCGCTGTTTGCCTTACAGGAGCAGGGACCCTGAAACTGGGCTTCCACCTGCTTCCTGCAGCCCTACTGCTGCAGTCATGTGGGTCACGAGCGTCTTACATCATGACGCACTGCGAGTAAACCCATCCGATGGTGGGATGGACCGGATTTGCTAAGGGTGTGGACCCTCTGTAGAAACCCACGTTTGCTTGCCGGTATTTTAAACCGTTGGGACTCCGACATCAGACTGAATTTACCTGCTATTCATCTATTCATGCCGAGCTTTGATAAACAGCGGACAAGGTGCCAGACTGAGGGTGTTTGTGTCTGATTTAGTGAACTTGGTGTTGTTGACACACGGTGAATGAGGAATTCCTCCATTTTAAGACCTTCCACCCGAACAGGTCTGACGCATTCCTCTATAAGTCTGGGCCCATTCATCATCTTTGCCTTTGTCGCCCCACAGTGAGCCCCTGTTAATTGCCTCATCCATTTATTCTGAAAAGCACAGTGCCCCCTGTGGACTGCACGTCATCCTTCAAGATGGCACTGTGCTTGGCAGCCATGTCTAGCATATTTCATATTTTTTATACTTTTATATCTACTATATTTTTTTCCTGGTTCTTTCTGTTTGTTTAGTTTTGCCTTGATTAGCTACATTTAAATGTTGAAGAGGCATATAGGTTGGAGAGTGAGGAAGAGAGAGCAGAAACAACTGCAAGCCACTGCAGTGATTAATGGAAGCGTGTAATTGCTTCTGGTCAAGACAGAGGAGCTCCTTGCCTTGTTGAGGGAAATACTGGGAGAACAGCTCTACGTGCTTCACCGAGTCGGGGCCACCATGGCACCAGAGGGCTTCTAGCCATGAAAGGAGGTGGGGTTTCTGCCTCTGACTCCCAGAGGTTTAATGCCAAGCATGTGATGGTGAGAGAAGCTCAGCTGCCTGGACCCTTTGAGCCCAGAGCTGCACTACCCACGCTGGGAGCTGTAATGACCACCATCATTTATTTTCCATTGTCGTCTGTCATACAGACCACATGTGAGGTCATGCGCTCCTCTGCCACATTGTTAATGAGCACCATCTCTGGTAGCTTCTAAAATACACAGAGCAGATTCATATGGCAAGTGAATTGCAAGTCAACGGAAGATGGGACCTTAACATTGCTGTATGCCCCAGATGACGTGCTTTCCTGTTATTTATTTTTTAATTTATTATTGAGCTGGGGGTTTATTTAATATAATACTGCCAGACAACAAATTATTCCCCTCTGGGGGCTCCGTAAAAGTCCATCTTTTCTATCTTATTTGATCTTACCATATAAGTGCTGATGATTTACATAATCACAGAGCCCCCCGAAATCCTAGCGTGTGCGTGAAGTTTGGAGTTAATAAATATCGACCACGTCTCTCGCTGTTATTCCTCCAGAAGAGTGAGGATGGAGAAGGATGCCTTCAAAGGATTGTGATGGTAATGAGAACTGGCTCCCCTCTCAGCCCTATGCTATGCAGTTCTGTAAAGGTTATTAGCTACTGTCTAAATGTCTACAAGTCTCGCTGTGAATATTTATACCTGCATCTGTCATAATGCACCCTCCTCTTCTCCTGGGAAGATAAGAGGAATTCAGGATCCTCAAAGTCTACCTTCCAACCTGAAACTTTGATGGCACTTGTGTTATTTTTGAATACCCCCACCACACCATAATTTCTTATGCTTGGCTTGAAAATGATAATTAGATAATAAAAATATATAAAATGTGAAATATCCTGCACCTTTCTCTATCAGTGAGCATCCTCTATTTATGTTCAAATGCATTTTTAAATATGGGTTGCTGATGTACTAGATTGGCTGGTTAGTTTAAACAAATGTTAGACATCACTGAGGAGGATGTTGTCACGCTCTCAGAGACCTTAGTTTAACGGATACGGATCCCCCTTACCTGAATACTAAATGGACTATGCTCATTTACTTAAACCACTGGGATGCTGCAAAATCTGAACTCTCTTGCTTGAGTTATGGTGCTTAATGGTTAGTTTCGATTTCTGGTTCTCTTGTGTTTGACCCTTCATTTGTTTCCTAGTCCGTCTGGATTTACCCCAGCTCCCAATTACAGCCCCGTCTGGACAGAGCTCACTTTGATATTTCGTCAGTATATTAACTGTAACAGATTGTTGTCCAGGGTGTCCCCTAATTGGCCCCTCTGATTCTTGGGACTGGCTCCTTGCCACCCTGTACTGGATAAGCGGTAGTAGAGGACGGACGGATGCGGCACATGGGTGTCCTTACAGAATACACCTCACTTTTCTTACTTTTGTTTCTTCGCCTTGGGCTGCACTTGTACCCTGGTGATCTATCTGAATCAGATATGGGAGAAGTTGACAGGTTGAGCAAAGTAGTCTTTTTTTGGGGGAGGGGGTTTAATGTCAATGACGCTTCAACTTCATAGCACCCCCATGTCACCTGTAAGTATTTCATCACCATCCTCACCGTGAAGGGTTGGGGGGAAGGGGTTGTTATGTCTCTATGCCATTACTCTTGGTCATCATGAACGGCTGTTTATGTTTACATCAAAACGGGTCCCTCATTCTCCAACTGGTAAAATTTTGGCCCACACAAAGTGCTGACCAAATCCCATGTGGCCCTGGAAAAAAATTACCTCCCAATTTCACTTTGCCTTGGATGGTGCTCTACATGCTCCTTGTGCCAGGAGACAGAGATCCTCCTCAGGAAATGGTATCGTAGGCAGCAGCCTGTGTCTCTTAATGGGTTAATCAGCACTGGCCACACGGCACTGTTAATCGCGTGCTGAGCCGGCACCCCCGCATGGACGTTAGCCTCGGGGCCTGGCAACATGCTGCTAACTGGCTAACGCTGACTAACGCTGGCTAACGTCTAACTCCGTCTGATACATTAACAACCGTCATTCCAGCTACGCACATGCACCCACGCAAGCGTATGCTGACCACACACGCAGGACACATCATGCTGATGAGCTCACCACACAGGTTATTTCTCCTGGGGGGAGGGGTAGCTCTGGCAGCAAACAAGAGTTTTCAGAAGTTGAGTGACAATCCTCTCTCCTTTACCTTCCTGCTTTTCCACTATTGGGTGGAACACGATGGGTGATTGGGTGATTATCCCTGGGATAGTCTTTTATGTGGTTAAAGGACATGTACACATAAGATCCTAGACTACGGCATGTAAATATTTGTTGAATAGTACAGGGCGCAGCACAGCTGTTCTTAGGAGATACAAAGGATTTGCAGCTTTTAAGTCACTACAGTATCTTTGTAGGCTGAATATTTACTCCTGGACTTTGTCAAGCATGTGATCAGCGTAGGCGGAGTAGCCAGAGAAGCAGTCACAGACACTCGGGTGAGTTAGAGATGTCAGTTTAGAGACGCATGTCTGTGGACTGTGGAAGAACATGCAAACTCAGAGAGAAGATTCAGACTCGCAAGTCGGGAGGTTTGAGGTGACAGAGGTAGCATCTGAAGGACTGTATCTACTCAGAAATTTTAAAACACACCTTCTACAGTACTGAAAAAAAGATCAGCATAAAATGGCAGGTGACGTTAAATTTCACAGCAGACAAATTAACTGGAACTGAAGAAGCCATTTCCTAGTCGCAGCAGAAACATGGTGTGCGTTGAGTCTTATCCGCTGTCTGTGCAGGGAGGCAGCAGCTTTTATGAAGCATTACGAAACCTCATCTTTGAAGACCCCCAGTTCAGGTGGATCCAGTTTCATTTCAGCTACCATGTAGCCCTGTTAACTACCGCAGACTCTTAATGAAGATGTAGGGCTAAAGTGGCAGGACAGGATGTCGTGTCTCATACATAACCAGAACCGGCACAGGAAGAAGGCAGCTATGTAAAAGGTTGGACCATTAGCTTAAGTACATTACGCTTACTGGTCATACTGGAGAATACACAGGGACTGCAGTGACCCAAGCCCACTCACCAGAAGGCGTAAGCCCGCTAGGTTTAAATGGCTAACTTGAGGTCCAGTTCCCTGGGGATAAAGTTCGAGTGACATCTCCCCAGACCTTCATCCTCTCCAGAGCTCCTGCCTGGACGTGCAACCTGAAACGCCGCTGGACCAGTCTGACAGATTAGCCCATTGCTCCTAGACTAGAAGAAGTCCGGTGAGTTAACATTAATATTAATTCCGAGAGCAGCAAAGTGGGATAGAGGCGCGATCTAGGGAGAGGAATTCCCTGTCTGCACATAACATTCTGCATTGGCAGGGACCCAATGAACTAAAAGCCCTTTGCAGTAACTGGCATCTTAAGTCTGGCACGGGGGGAGACAAACGTTTCCAGGGTAACGAGCATCGTCTGAGTCATTGGGAGCCGGATCGAGGCATCTCCACCCGGGGCAATCCTCGACTGAAGGTTATCCTGGGACACACAGAGAATTAGGGGGGGCGGCAGCCTGACAACCAATTTGCTTAACACAAGATTAATTTTTATGTGGCTATTGTCAGTAATTTTGTTGTTACATTAGATCATGTTAGCTAAATAGGCTAATAACAATCTACTAAAATGACCAGATATTAATTATACAATGCTCTTTTTATTTGAAATACTTAGATATTATATTCAAGGAACTAGCTGTTAATAGCTAATATGCATTTTTTTCTGATGAGCCCATGCTAAGCTACATGTAAAGCTAGTTAGCCTTAGTGTCATTGGTAGAATCACCTTGTCTGCTACGTGCTTCAACTTCTGTCAGATATCTGCATGTCTCCGTCTTCGTAGCGTCTAGTTATCTGCACCAATGAATCTGTGTGGTCCTAAAGTTTGTGTATTTTATCTATTTATACCAGAGGAATTACTGATTGATAAATTATTTTCGAATAACTGCCGCTAAAGAGACGGTTGCAGAGTTGGCATTTCAGGGGAAAAGTCCCTCCGTGATGCCTGATCGTTCTAGCCTGAAAAATGTACAGACGTGAGCCAATTAAGAAGCTTGTCAGTGAGGAGATGCAGCAGAATGGAGCAGGATAATTGGGGAGGAGAGTCTTCTGCTCCTGCTAGTTCAAAGCTGTTCCCAGAAGGTCTTGCTGAAGGTTCCCCGATGTCTTTCAGATGATGACTGTTACTGGAATGTGTCAGCTAGACCAGGGAATTGCGAGGAAATGATTTTTTTTCCATCCTGGACATCGTCCTGGACACGCCTGCAAGGCTGATGCCACGGCCTCCTGCGTCAGATCGCTTTATCTCTGACTCAGATGCGTGTCATCGAGGAAACGGGGGCGTGATCCTCGCCCCCCCCCCCCCCCCCCCCCAAATGAATTATAGCTGCAGGTCAGCACTGGCCTTGAGGTGGGACGTTTTATATGATTAAGTAAGGCTGGGCTTTGTTTATTTATCAAAGAGTGACAGAAATCTGAAGCTGTGAGCAGGGACGTACACAGGGGGCAGAGCCGCTGGCCCCATTTTAAGAAAAAAGTCCTGGAATGGCCCCACCTACAGGTGAGATTTGAGACCTAGGAACTCTGTTACCTAGCCTTTCATGTGGGATATTTGATTACTATCTATTCACGATAAACATGTTTTAAATAATTACATCTGTAATACAATGGTAGAATGTTATGTGAGCCCAAAATATATCCGTTTTTGATACATTTTGATTAGTAAATTGTTTTTCTGAAAATTTTCAAATCAACCTTCACTACCCACACAAATAACAGTATAGAAAGAGACAGCGTGTGCATTATTTAAAAGGTCATTGTTTAAAATACCACTGGCCTGTGTGATGTTAATTTATCTTCAGGCCCTAAAGTGTCGTTTTTGTGATTAATTACCCGGCACCGTGCTTTTCAGAAAGATCCACAGAAGCTTTTGATTTTTTTTTTTTTATGCAACTTTGTAAAATGCGGCCTTGCTGTTGATTAAGCCATTTGTTGTTTTTCTGTCCTGTCACGTAACAGGTGGCATCATGGGAGTCCCTGGACCCTCTACAGCATGATGCTGGAGGCCACAGATGTGTTTTCCCCTGGCTCATGGTCATCCTTCACTGAATATTGGTTTATTTGCTCCCCTAACATTAGGTGAAGGTTAATGGAAGGCTGCAATTTCTAAACTCAGTCCACCATCACTGGTTCATCTATTTAAACTGACAGCTGAGCCTGGTGACCCTTGATGGCTGTTTCTGTACATGCATCGCATGTCCACTGCTAGACAACAGGTGGCGTGGGGGTTAATGACAAGGTTGCCAGCTCAAATCCCAGAAAGATACTGCTGTTGTACCTTTAAGCCTAATTACTCCAGTGAAACATCCAGTTATACAAGTGGATAAAATTTGTAATTCATTGTAGACGATAATCTCAAGTCAACAGTAATAATGCTGTTCAGTGTTTTTCATCAGTTTGTCTAGGAGGCCTTTAGTGTCAATAACACTGAATATTGACCGGTGAGTGTTTAAAATATTGATAACTCTCTAGCAGTCTAACTCCATTAATTCAGCTGATTTCCAGCTGTTCATTAAACTACAAATACTCACTAAGAATGTTACTGCCTACATCCTTTCACAACAGAAAAAGACAGTTGCTGGTGTGACATGCCAAGTAATCAATTTGACCAACAGCTTAACAACTTAATCAATGCCATGGTATATAGGCCAAATGATCTATAATTTTTTTCCTCATGTATAGTGTTTGAGAGCAGCTCTGTGAAAGTCTAATGAAGCTGCCACGGCTGGCTTTATCTTCTGTTAGTGTGATTTACATGTCGTATGAAGTCCTTTTGGACTCCTGGTTTTTTCCGATGTCTGCGTGGTGACATCCATCCGGGTGTGGGTATGTTCCATAAAGAGCTATTTTGGGGTTTTGCTTTTTCCCTTTTGATGAAATGGGAGCAGATTGAGTTGCACCAGATGGCATCGTATGTATTGACAGCCTTAAGGCTTCTCATCCCTTTGCAGGAGGGTTGAAATGACCCCAAACAGAGGTCAAAGGTAACCCTGATCCCCTGGAAGTTGTCATCAAAATTCTAAAAGTTGCCACTGGGAAAAACAGGCAGTGTGTAACAATGTATGTTAAGCAGGATTTAATATTATTATTCCGAAGATCAGAGAGGACAGATTCACATTCAGAGGCTGTACAATCACTGTAGCCTTAAATCCTCACAGGGAACATTCATTTTTAAAGTCAGAACAGTGGAATGGTTTGCAGATCTGGAGACATACTCTGAGTGTCATTTAAAATTGGTTATTTTAGGGGATGATTTAAATTTTATGTAAGTGATAAGGTCATTTCCATGCACACTGACCATCAGAATGGATCTGCATGCAATTCCCAGGCATCAGTTTGTCTACCTTAGGTTGTCGCAGCACCATGCAGTGGTGATCGAAACCCAAGTGACACCCGAGGCAAGCTTCACCATTGGTGAAATCAGCTTGCTAAGTTGCTGCCTACTCAGAAGATGGTGCCCTAGGCGGCTGCCTATGTCACCTAATGAGTTGACCAGCACTGGCATCATGGAATTCCTGAGAATTTGAATGAATGATTGAATGAATGAATGAATGAACGTTACATTTATATAGCGCCTTTCAAGACACGCAAAACGCTCCACAGAACCAATGAGGAGCCGCTTCAACCACCACCACTGTGTAGCCCCCACCTGGGTGACGTGACGACAGCCATTCTGTGCCAATATGTTCACCACACAGTAGCTAAGGTGGTGAAGGGGCAGTAGAATTCGCAAGTATGGATTCCTCTCTCAAAAGAATTCAGAATGTAAACAATCAGCCAATGGTCCCCCTTGAGGAGTACAGACAACACAAACACACTCTTAGCAGATCCAGCTGTGTTTAGTTGGGTCTGAGCTCACGCCGTATCAGAGCCAAACTATCTTTATTGTCAGCTTTAGATACATGCTGCATGGGTCACACACTAAGTGGAAATATTGCTGTCATTGCTCCCAGTGCAAATGAAAAGTAATAAATCGGATATAGATACTGAGACACATAAACATGACAGTTAACAATCTAGAATGAGGAAGGTTGTGCAGATTTGGCGTGGAATTGAATGAGCAGAAATGTGCAGTAATAATTAGATTTTAGAATTATTAGTCCATCTAAGAGAGTAAAGCCCGTGTACCCGTCGTGGTGAGCCCGGAGCCCGCCCCAGGACATTGGCCGTGGACGGAACGGGCCGCGTCCTTCAACACCATCATGTGTCATCTAGTGTACGTCACGCCCTCTGTCTGCTGTGTCCACAGTGCGTGTCCCATCCAGGCCACGGCTTCGTGTTGGACAAGTACAGGTGCGAGTGCAAGGAGGGTTTCTACCACCCGAGCCGAGTGACCACCAGCAGCTTCAGAAGTAAGTTTCAGTGAGACCGCAGCTCTGAGTTGCCTGCAGTTTATGTTGTCTGCTTAATGTTGTTCAGAATCTGCTGATTGAACCTGATTGATGCATCAGCTTTCAGCTTTCGGAAATGCTGATTAGATACAAAAAAATTACAAAACAGGAAGTATGGAGTTGGAAGGAGGAATTTCAGGCACTGTATTAGTAAGCTGTGTCGCAGGTTCAATAAACTGTTGAAGGAAAAATCTGTCTTCATCCTTACCGGATTAGTTCAGGGAAAGTCCGACCACCTTATGGAGAACTTGCTACATAAACTCCTTGTCTCTAAGGTGTCTTTTTCCTGCTGAAAACCCCCTAAAATCACCTACCTGTTTCAGGTGTTTGTGTTTTTGTTGAGTAAACAGATGTTGTTTATCATCTGCCCTTCATCAGGCCATATGGCCGGACACCCCTGGCTGAGGGGCACTACGGTAACCAGGTAGGGCATAAAGACGAGGCCCCTTCATACAGACAACAAAAACAAAATTCTCTCTGCCGCAGTGCTGGGCAGACCTCTGCGTGGATGCTGGTGTTCCATTCAATCATGTCTTCTACCTAATTAACCTGAACTTCATTAGCCATGGATGAGCTGTGTGTCGGGGTAAATGGAGACAGGGTATATGGGGTCGACTTACCTTGACATGTTCTCGTCCTTTTCTGAAGCATTATTGTGCAGGGTGCTTTGGGGACAAAGGCACATTCCTTATTGTCTTTAGGCTTTAAATTATAAACCAATGTCTTCTGCCAGTATAATTTAGCATTTTATTTCCTGGAATCTAAAGTCTCTGAATAATTAAGCCACTGATTAATCCTAATTAAGTCAAAGACTAATCTGAGGTGCTATTTCAAGTGCACAAACTCAGTGACCCATCTTTCCTGATTTCCAGTGGGCTGATCCAAGCCACTCAAGGATGAATCAACTGGAGCTGGAATTGGGTATGGAAAAATGCTGTGGGATCAGTGACTCAGAAGCTATGGCTTTGGGGCTGGACCATTGGGTCCACACTGCTTGCTAAAGAAAGCCCCGGATTTAGTGCACAGGGTCCCCGGAATGAGCATAGAGATGGCATTGTCTTTCGTTCTTTACATCTCGCTACATGGCAACATTCTGGGTACAGTGAATGATAAGGATCAGCCTGTTGTGATGTTCAATCACTGTGGAATCCAACAGCTCTGGGAATTCTCAGAGCGCTGTTGGAATTGTCAGAGTCCTGTTGGAATTGTCAGTGTGCTGTTGGAATTGTCAGTGTGCTGTTGGAATTCTCGGAGCACTGTCAGGAAAGTAAGAGGTGCCTGTGTCTGCACGTGAAGCATGGACTCTTAGTGCTCTCGGAGTGGTGTATTGATGTGGTCCGGATTTGGTGCTGCCTTGGATATCCCTCTTTGGAACAACAAAATGCCACCACTGGCCCAAGCCTTGGTCCAAAACCACAGAAATAGCACTGTGGAGAAGACCAAAGACTGACTGTAGTGTAGACCAAGATCCACCACACCACAGCACCATAAGACCAACAGCTATTGGTCCTCACCTCCTGCCTCCCTCGTCTCTGAATATGAGGCGAGACCTGGTCAGGCGTGTTCAGTACATGTTGACCCTCTGGTACAGTTGGTCCAACACCAGGCCAGGCCCTCAGGGAACGTCCCAGAGATTCTCAGCACTGAGCTTGTGGGTTGATTTGAATTTGACCACCCCCATGTTAATAGCTTTCTCCTGCTAGCTGTCCTGCTGTATAACTTGTTTTTTTTTTTTTTTGCCAAGTGCCTCTAGCTAGTCTTCTTTATCCTCCTCCCTGTCCATGGGGGGCAGACAGCTGGCAAAAGGTCAGCCAGGACGATGCCGGCGGGGGGAGAGAGGCGGGCCGGGTGGCTTTTTCTAACAGTCCTCCACCGCAGCCTTTGGCGGCGTCAGATGTGAGATTAGCGATCCATCGGGTCTGTGGGACGTGGGTCGTGAGCTAGGTGGGGGTCGGGGTGGGCCAGGCAAACAGACGGGCTCCCCCAGTGCTGCCGGAGGCCGGGCGCGGGAATGGCGGCGGCTGGCGCGTGCGGGGCTTCCCTCCACCGACGCTGACTGAATCCCCTGAGAGGGGGGGGGGGGTCCTGCTGCCTCCTCTGCTGACAGGTCACTCTATTTTCCCGTCCTCATTAAAACGGGTAGGCGGGGGGGCACCGGCGGCCGTCTGGCCACACAGCAGACTGGCGTTATCACCTCGGCAGGTGTCTGCGGTGTGGGTCTGTGCATTCCTGCTTGCTGCAGAGTGTGACTGCTTGTGTATGTCTGTGTACGCGCGCGAGTGAGGTGTGCTGTCTTATGCAGCCGTTAAATCTGTCTGCCTGTGACACCGGTAGTTCGCAAGTTTAGATCTCAATGCCCTCGCCTGCCCCCCAGCACCATCTGTATGGATTTGGTCAGACTGAGTTACTTCAGTGTGACATTCTATTTACTCTCCATATATGTATATATATATCGATGAAGCAGCACTGCTGTTGGTAAACTACACTATTCACAGATCAGGTTAGTGCCGCTTGCAGTCAGATGCACACATTAGCCCTCTGCACATGCCTCTGTTAATAGGTGTGTGTAACATCCATCTCCTTCCCCCATCAAATTCATCGGTTGCACATCGGCATGCAT
This sequence comes from Hyperopisus bebe, assembly GCA_026777045.1. NCBI lineage: Eukaryota > Metazoa > Chordata > Actinopteri > Osteoglossiformes > Mormyridae > Hyperopisus > Hyperopisus bebe. The sequence goes on from JAODJW010000001.1 coordinate 18,902,211, forward strand.
GTTTTAATAGCGCCGTATTGAGGAGAACTACAAGCCCCTTCCCACTGAGCTCTGCATGCCCCATAAAGACACATCAGAACACCGGGATCATATTCACAGCAACGCTTCATAGACAACAAGGGACAGAAATCCGGCGGATTCTGGTCAGACAAGTGGTCCAGGCATCTGCACGAGATCCGAGTGGATTACCCGGCTTTGTCAGAGTCCATGTTGATTTTCAATGGATGGCCAGTGGCTTAGGCTGCCATTTCCACATAATGACCTCACGCTTTTATTACACTTTGGGTTTTTAGGCTGCCTGCAAAGAAGCCGGAGTCTGTAAAAACGACTTTATGATGTAAAACTCTGGGAAAGGTCACCAGGTACTGAAGAAAATCTAATGGGGTGGGGGGGGTTCAATTCAAAGCAGGGTAGGCTGAGGAAGCACAGTCAGGGGGGTGTACTCAGAGAGGTTTAAGTCCTGTTTAGTCCAGATAAGCATCCTCCCCCCCACCTGGGAGATGCCTGTCACCTGCGCTAAAAGGGTTAGAGGAGTGTCACCGGCTGGGTCCCACTCAGAGCCACATTACCTGAGCACTGGGTCCAGATTGAAGTGAAGGAGGCAGACAGGATGGTGATCAGGGCTGTTCCATGGAAACCTAGCAAAACTAGAGGTGGCTGATTTTAACAATTGCCAAGGATCACCAAACCACAGGATGAAATGAACATCTTGAAATGAACATCTCCTTCTTGGCGGACATCTCCCGAAGACTTTGCAGCTGGGAATGGGGGAGTAGAACTTACATTCAGCGCCCCCTGCTGGGGATCATTGTCAGTTAATTGATTAACGACATCGCCCACTCATGTCTCATGGTGTCTCTGTCAGCTGACAAAACCATCTAACTCGCTGCCTGCTGGTCACGTTGTCTCTCCCCCCAGGGAAGGCGGAGAGGGCGGAGTCTTCAGGGAGGGACTCCTGGGAGCGCTCCAGCCACTGCCTGCCGTGCCGCGAGGGCTGCGCCTACTGCAAAGACGACACACCGTGCCACACGCATGCCGACGGGCCCCTCCGCGTCGCTGCTGTCGTCTTCCAGGGGCTCTGCATGCTGGCTGATTTCTTCAGCATGGTGGTGATCTATCATTTCCGTGGCAACAAGGTAACAAAGGTCACTGTGGCAATGCCTGTATGATGCGTCTCTGCTTTTGTTTGACTGCATTTCACCACACCAGACCTCTTCCCTTGGGGAAAAAAAACATAAAGGGAAGACTGTAGAATATTTGCACAAATAAGATCCAGTGCTGGGTGATATGAGGCTGTGACCTAGTGGGTGGGATTTGACCAATGGGATCCAAAACAGAGCACAGATTTCACCAATGAGATCCAAGTAGAGCCTGGATTTGACCAATATCAGTCTCACGCTGCTGATCTTAATTTATTATTCTCTCCACCACCCTACATATGTCTATAAATCTCCCTACAAAGATATTTGTATTCTCATTACACAGCCTCGCAAGGACATTCTGTACCATTACAATCATTCTGTCCCGACACAAGCAGGTTAGTGGGTTCAGGCAGGTATGTGCAACCATCTGGGCATCTCTTCTCTTCCAGTGCATCAGAGCATCGGGACTCGTGCTCCTGGAAGCCATCTTGTTTGGCGCGCTGCTGCTGTATTTCCCCGTGAGTCTCCTCTCCCTCTCTTTTACTGTTTATTCATTCGCCCCCTTCGGGTGCATCTGGGGAAAACTCCATGGCGATTAAACAACGGTTTGTGTAGATCCCACGTTATGTCTGATTCATCTGGACCTTCAGGGAGCATTAATTACTGGAAGCGGTGGGCTTCCCTAACCACAGATGATAAACGTAATTAAGATGAACCGATTCTGGAGCCGGCAATCGCTGCCAAATGGTAAAACGTTAGCTGGTTAAACTCTAAGGGTTAAAAAGGCGATGGAGTTAAAGATGAGATCTAGCGGCAGATTGGTTCTCGAGAGTCTCAGCACACACTGACTCCCAGGGGGGTTGTAAACAGAATATTTTATTTAGATCTGAAAAAGAGCATTTTAATTGAGAATACTGAGTATTTCAGTTAATGCTTAGAACATCAGTGAAGCGTTTTGTTTGTAACGTCCTTGTGAGGTCAGAGTCTGGAGAAATGTCCCTGTAAAGAGAGAAATAGATACAACTGCATCACTGCAGTGGATTTATACCCGACCAGCTTTGTCGAGAGATGTGTGTGTATGTGTGTGTGTGTGTGTGTGTGTGTGCTTTTTCCTCCACAGTACGTCGCTCGTAATAACTTTTTCACCCACTGACTGAAATAAGAGCTGACTGTAGGGGCAGTGAAACAGGCCTGAATTATCCTGTTTGGGACCCCGGCTGGGGACAACAGACGCCCACGCGTGCACCTGATTCGGGGCTTGTTTTGCATCACCCCCACCATCCTCACCTTATTTAGCTGACACTTTCATCCTAAGTGACATACATTTTGGAGACAGCAAGGTCAGCTAGTCCCTGGAGCAACTGGATTTAATGGCCTTGCTCACGGCCCCAATGATGAAATCACTCTGCCAACCCCGGAGTGTGAACCAGCAACCTTCTGTTCACAGGCATGGCATCCCCTCCTCTGAGCCACACATTGCCCCAATTAAATAAGTGAGGCCAGGACATCCTGCCCCCTAAACACACACAGTACTCCCACAATACTGATAGGGAGTCTTTACCATCCATACCCAAATCTATGGCGTTGGGGCAATCAGTGGAAAGATTTGATAAATAAACTAATGTTATCCTTACCGATGTTGTGGAAGATGCAGTGAGCGTTTCAGGGACCTGGGTGTTCAGGGCTTATTTGGTCACTACCAATGTTGAAACCAAACCTACGACCTTGAATTGGCCCAAAATAGGTTTATTCTTGATTGTAATCTGCGAGGTCCACTGCTGATTGTCCCTGCTTGCTGTTAGTAATCTGCCAACTACTGCTGTTTGTCCCTGTAAAAATGCTGCCACGTTTTTTTAGCATAAGGAAAGGTTCATATTAATTTGCAGCCTCCATTCCTATCCCCGCTGGTATTACCATGCCGCCGGAGGAAATGAACATCTGGAAGAATCTCTCCGGGTGGGACAGCAAGCTGATCGGCGTGACTCGGGGATGGGGGGGCGGGGGGGGACAGGGGACTTCGTTTGTGAAACTGTAAGAAGGAAGAAAAACAGAAAGCAGCTGTTTTTGCTGAAGCACAGGCGAAATGCACTGTGGACGTTGGAGCTCAAGCTTAAAGCTAAAAGCTTAGGGTGGGCGGACTGCACCTGAGAGGCAAACCAGAACTCATTTATATTATTATTCATAAATATGCACAGGGGTGCAAATGAGCCCGTCATGTGACTTCACCCCTCCCTGGGATAGGGCTTATTATCTAAATCAGTGTTTCTGAAGCCAGTCCTTGGGGACCCCCAGACAGTCCACATTTTTGCTTCACCCCCAGGTCCTAGACCATCGAGAACACCAAATTCTGGATACAGGTGTGCTGGGAGCTGGGAGAGAGTGAAAATGTGGACTGTCTGGGGGGGTCCCTGAGGACTGGCTTCAGAAACACTGATATGTAAGAATCTGTACATGAAAAGACAATTAAAGGTGAAGTTTATCACAAGTAACCAGCATGTCAGATAGGGTGAATTAAGGAGTAAATGTAGAAAATGTCTCAAATCAAGCCTTCTTTGTCCAGGGGCTCCACTGAAAGGATTCCCAAATTGTATTATACCTGTTACAGGTACCATGTGACATCACAGCCTAAAAATAAGGCAGCAGCATTGATGCAACACCCGCCCCCCCATCTGTCTGGCGTCTGTCTTCTGACGCACAGATACCCCCCTCCCGGTGTCTGTCCTCCCCCTCCCTGCTATGTCCTCCTCCTCTCCTAGCTGCTTGCTTTGCTGCTCTGATGACCCCCTTGCAGCTACCCCTCCCCACCAGCAGGGTCCGCCACCTCCTCCTAGCTCATCTCCCAGTCTGTCTGCGGCTTCCCGCTTCGCTGCTCCGGCAGCTACCCGCAGCTAGATCTCCCCCCCAGTGAGGACCGCCACCTCAATCCCAGCCCATCTGCAGCTTCCCGCTTCGCTACTCCGGCAGCTCCTCGCAGCTAGCCTTCCCTTCCAGCAGGGACCGCCACTTCAATACCAGCCCCCTCTCCCTGGCTCCCTTTGGAGTTTCGGTGGTTCCGTTCTGGGACTTCCCCAGGATAAAACCACCAATGCCATTATGATTAATGATTAGTTTATGTATTCTCTCTCTTAGTGTTTAATCACCTCGATGTTTAATCACCTTCCTGGTCACTGAGGCTGATAGAAAGTACCAAACTGGAAGCCTCTTTCCCCCTGTGTTATGGGAGCTCCTGGTGGAGCTAGGGCATCTTACCGTGTTCCCAGGTGAATGAGAACCTGTGGGCGGAGCCAAGATGTGAAATCAGCCAACCAGGCCCTGCTTGACTGGTTCTTACAACAAATTAACTAATAGTCAAGCAAACTGTGGTTAACCCGAGTGAGCAGGATATGTTGTATTAGCTCAGTACTCACTGTTAATTAGGAGTTTGCATGTCCATCCTCAGTGACTGAGAAATTTATAAGGAATGAAGGCCTGGTTCTGGGCTCTGTAACCATCTGTTCGTATGATGAGGTCACTTCAAATAATACTATTGTTTACTTATTAGCTAAATCCTCTGACTTAAAGCAATGACTGTGAGCAAAGTGAAAATTTTCTGATAAATTTAAATCCAGGTTCTTTGCACATTTAAATAAAAAACTAAAATAGAAGTAGCATCAACAGGAGCTGGTGTATTGTGGGAAATTTTGGGCATGTCACAGGGTCACCGTAGGGGTGTAGGTCAGTGGCGCTGACCTTCTGGGTGCAGCTGACCAAACAGGAAACAGTTCTGTGTTTAAATGGGTCCTTTCTCATTATTAGTAAACCCAGCTTCCAGAATTGCAGGGGGGGGGGGTATAGTGACTGTTGTAGCGGACTCAGGGAATTGTGGGAAACGGTTATGTCATCCCAATGGAGCTGTCACCACAGCCCCGGAGGAGGACATGCCGATTGTAATTTACACTTTGCCAGGCCACGGAGGAGCAGCGACATCACCCGAGCTATGGGGGGGAGGGGATCGTCTTCCATATCCTGGCAGACTCTTTTCATGTTCTGCCAGTATTAAAGTTTCACAAATCAGAAAATGGGAGATGTGAACTGAAAAAAATGACCACATCTGACCTGCAGGGATAGACACACTGCAGCCCTTGGCTGGCTGAGGCGGCATGAGGGAGGGAGTTACCAGCAGGAGGCAGGTTTCCGAAACCCATCAGTGGCATTATTATGGCCCGAAACCCATGTTCCCAGGAGTCAGCTGTGGGTGATCCAGCAGAATTCCCGAATCCTGTGAAAACTGCGTGGGGGACCGTCACAGCAGGTTAGGCCTCTGGGCCCATGATCAGAAGGTCACTGGTTCGAATTTTGTGCTCAGCAGAGTAGCCACATCTCAGTTGGGCCCTTGAGCAAGGCCCTTAGCCCCTCTCAAAAAATCCTCCTGGGGCACTAAATGAATGTCTATGTGTGCCCTTTGTCCCCAAGCTCTGTATTTGTGTATGTGTCCTTGCCTCAAAGGAGAGCAAGACGGGACATGTAAAAATTGACACATTCGGCTGAACCTGCTCTCGTAATTGTGCAAATCGCAAATGAAGCATCATTTCATTCATGGCCGGCTCTTGCGAAAAAAGTCAAGTATGCACTATAGATGTAATTCTGATTCCAGACAGACACCATTTACCTAAATTTTTACGGAGGCGGCTGCAGTGATGTAACGGACAGACAGTGAACATACGGTTACTTAAAGGCGCTTTTGCACCAGAGGCCTTGACACCGGGCCAAGTGGGGTTCTGTGCAGCCATGCTGGGAGGAGGATGGCTGTTAACCCTCCATGCAGCAATCATGCCCATACGCTGGACCGGTGTGACCAAAACAAATAAGAATTATCAGGAAAAAAAAAAACTTAAATTTCTGCATTTCTATTCCGTTATGATCTTCATAAAAATAGTCATTTGAAGAATTTACTACACAAAACAATTGTGACAGATTGGAAATATTTTGATGACTTGTGTGAGACTTAATGATATTCACTCTAAGATGTGGTAGGATAATAATGAGTTTATCATATGAATTACAGGTTCATTTAGAGGACATTAAGAGGAGGGAAATGCATGCTGAGTGAGCACTGAAAATGCCAACACTTCTCTGAATAGAAATGTTCTGTAGTTTTCTTCATACACTTCTATATAGATGTTTTCAAAAATGTTCTAGACATTGCTCCATATCTCCACCTACATATGCTGTTCCATCAGATTTCCAAGGTGTACTTTACTGTGCGCTGTTTGACAGGAACCATGGCACAATTAAGATGAATTTTTGGGTTTCCTGATGACCCCCTTTGTCGTGAAACTAATGTTTTTGCCAAAACGTGTGAACAAAAGCAGTGAAGGCGTTAGATGTCTGACATCTGGAGTGGGATCGATACATCGACTGGAGACCTGACCTTGAGTCCTGGAGTCCTTTAAGTTCCTCTGATTTGTTAACCATTTGTTGTATTGATTAATTCCTCATTTACAAGATTATTGGCTGCAGAATATAAATTGTGAGGAGGGAGTGGTGACAGTGTACTGTTTGGGTTGTTTAGTAATAGGGCGGCTTCTATGTTACACCTATGTTGAACTGTATGAAGGGGGCACTTTTATTCTTCATTATGTCTAGAGTTGCATTGGAATGCTCATGATTGGTCATTTCTGAGCTTGAGATATCTTGTTTTCAAAAGCAGGGTTCCCATTGGGGGAGTTGGGGGAGGGGATGGTTCATTTTCAAAAATAAACAAGTCATATATTTTCAAGCCACGCCTATTTTTAAGACCACTGAAGTTTGCAAGTTCTGATTGGTCAACAAGTTTTACCACCAGCAGCCCCCTGCCCACGCCCCCCTTGTCAACCGGGTCACAGTCATCATAGGGTTGTGAATCCCCAGTCTAGAGATTCCTACTGACAAAATTTCTTTATCTTCAATGCAGAAACAATTCAGACTCTCACGGAAGCTTTGGTAGATTTTCTATGACACAGTCCCCTTTGCTGGACTGAGATTCTGAGCTATCATTGCCGATGCTGAAATTAGGAACTGTAAGGAGCTTGGTTGTGGAAATATTCAGCTGGGTTCCTTGACCAGCACTGTGTTTGGGCCGCAGTGCCGACCTCAGCTCCATCAACGTCACGCTGCACTTTAGCTGGGAAGTTATGAAAACTTGCAATTTGAGAATACAGCCAAAATAAAGTCAGAAAGATGCTGACTTCAGATTAAAAAATATACAATGAGCCACAGTGCCTCCTGTCTAGGGCTGTCATACTCGGGCTCCGAACACATGACATCACCCCTGCCCCCCAGCGAGTCAGCCCTTCTGATGGATGGAGACGCCATGTGATCGAGTCAGCCCTTCTGATGGATGGAGACGTCACGTGATAGCCGACATGGCTCTGTTTTGATTACGAGGTTGTTACTTCTTTAGCATGTAAATAGAAATTTCCGGATAAGTGCAATTTTTATTCCTAAATGATATCTAATCAAAATGGCAGGATGGTTAGTCAGTGCCATTCTTTCATCCAATGAACATTCACTCCTCTGGAACCATTTGCACCCATGTTCCTTCTTATGTTGTGTGGGCAGCAGTGGTACAGCAGAGATGGAAGCTCCTGGCTTTATTAGCTGCAGTCACTCACAGGTCAAATTGCTTCTGTCTTTCTTCTCCTGCATGTTTTTGTGCCGCCATTGGCTGGACCCAAGAAGCCCTTGTGATGCAATAAATCGTAATTCAATCAGTGCACTTAATCATTCATGCTAAATCACTCCATATATTTTGGCACTATCCAGTTTATTGTACCCTCAAGTCAATATATGAACAGTTTTCATTTCCTGCACTCTTTTACCTGTGATTAATCTATTGTGTGCCTGACTGCTTCTAGCCTTTGTTCTGGCTTATTTAACAGCTGAAAAGATTTTGCTTCAATTTCCAGAGCCTTCTCTATGCATAACGTGTCACACCAGTAGTACAAAATGGTGTATAGATAGATATACTTGAGGAAAATGTCAGACATAGAAGTGAAGACCCCTTTCTTGATGGCAGGAGATCCAGCTCTATTTTGTGTCTGAGTAACTTTTATTGTTAGGGTTTTGCATTGAAATGTACTATTGCCACTATCACCGATTTAGCATTGGGTCAACTGCATCAAGCATTGGGTCAACTGCATCAAGTAACGTTTCGTCATAGAATTATGTAAATGCTGAGTTGTTACTTACACAACTGGCAGTATGAAAACTTCAGAGTCAAATAATGGAAAATCAAAATAGGTAATGTGAGACCAAGGGCATAGATTTTGGTACGGATGGTAGGAACATGTCCCTACCAATATTGTGGGAGCACCATGTGTTCAGGGGGGGAGGTTTGGAGCTGATTTGGTCCCTACCAGTGTTGAAACCAAACCTATGCCCTTGTCTGAGACCTTGCTGACAGACAGAAAGTTTTATGGTTCGATGAAGATGGAGGTAAAAAAGCTTTGGACAGGAGAAAATTCATTTGGAATCCAAGAAAGAGTGAGTCTGGTCTCCTAGGCATTAATGACTGAAAATATCCACACTTCCAGATGTTAAACATGGACAAATACTGAGTAAATTTTGACCTTGGATGAGGAATGATCTGCAAAGACCAGCTGTCAGGATCTGTCAGATGCTTTCAGAGAAGAAGGTCCTCATTTTTTGTACAGCAATTAACATAAGATCATTGTAGCATAGAGAGAATGAAGGAGTGATGGAAGACCGGAAATGACGTCACAGTACTCTGCCTTTGCAGTGCCTTCTAGCGCTGATACTCTGTTTTATTGCTGTTATTCTGTGATTCACCAAATGCGGTTCACACAGAAATGTATTTAAAATGGTTAAAAAATTATGTAATGGGATTATTGCTGGTGGAATGTAGAAGATGAAAAAGGAAACCGGAGAGGGGGCTGAAATATTTGTTACATAAGAGGAGAAACCCATTCCAGTGATCCAAACGAGATCCAGAAAGTTCTTTCTGGCGATGTGTCATCATGCCTCTACCCAGGCCTCCCTCAAAGTCAACCCCCCCAATCCCCCAGATGATGCTGCTTAGGGTGGGGCAGGAGGCTATAAGTGACTTTATGGCATCCCATTTGCAGGGATTGGCCTTCTTGCTCTTGCAGCTGTGTGAAAAGCAACGGCCCTTTGGATCACTTGTGCTTTTATAGCCCTTCAAAGAGCTCGACAACAGCAGGATTTCCATGTAGCGAAGAAGTACAACAGGGCAAAATAGACACACAAGGCCTGCTCGGGAATATGATGAGCCTTTGACCGACCAACGATCATGGCTGGCCGCCTTGTCTTCAAAATTAACATTCCTTTTTAGCATAAAATGGGTTTGTCAACTCACTCCTGCAAGTCTGATGGCTTGTTGGGATACTCCATGTGCCCATTGTTGATATGGATTGAAGTGAGGGCTAAGGTGGATTTCAGGAATGGATGTGCGATCATCGGTAAAAGCCTGTACGATATTACTGACCTCTCTCTGCCCTCTGCACTCCCAGTACTTAGCATCGATTATTAATGTAGTGTTTTTCCCTCTTTCAAAGCTTGCGGACTAGCTCCTGCATCCTCTCTCGCGGCTTGGTGTGTGCCGTGCCCTCTCTCACCAGTACCCTAGCGTCTTTCTCGCCCAGCGATCAGAACTGATGCCTGTAACCCAGTCCGGCATAACACGAGTGCAGAAAGCCACTCCGCAGTGGAGGAGGGGCTGAGATTATCCTCACAAAGCAGGGCTGAGATCCCAAAACGGAAGCTCTTGTGTTTCAGCATCTGGGAGGGAGGCAACACTACCCCTCTGTTTAGGGGGAGAATAACAAAGTAGTATTTAGAAAGACCCCGAATACAATTCAAAATAGCTTTTGAAATACACTTATGACTGTTACTGGCAGACTTAGATCTGCTGTGTTGTTCACAGCTCCTGGAAAATATATTTTAGCCATCAATATTTGAAAACAAAGTGATCAGCAGTGACCGGTGGTATATAGAGATATTTAAAGTCTAATTACATCCTCAACGTCCTCTGAATCTTGAACTTGGAACCAAGACCTGCATTTTCCCAGCACCAATCCTTTGATATAAATAAGTCAGTCATTTATAGTTGCCGCTGGACTGAGCTGAGAATTAGCCTGAGGCTCTTACTTCAGTTTTAGTTCTGATATGATGACTCATATCTAGGCAGCTTAGCTGTCTTTTCCTGGAAAAATGATGCTGTATGCCATCCATATAAGCCATCAGAAGTATGCTTCTAGAACACCCCATGGCACATAGGGCTAAATCAATGGGTATGTTTGTCAAGGCAGATTTTGTGGCTCAAAATAGGATTGGGGAGTCCATTCCCAACAATCTGCTAATCAGCTACAGTGTGTGAAGCAGGGCTGCCAACTTTGGTCAGCTGGCTGCCGTGAGATTTTCAGTTTGAGACAAGTCTGCACACACATGCACAGGCATACAGTATAGCAGTTTTATTACCTGTAGGGTCTGTAGTCTGTAGGGTTTGCAAACTGCCATATCACGTTTGATGGAGCTAATGTTTATAATGGAATAATATAGATTTGCTGTAAGATTTATTATGTGAGCGTGGGAGTCTGAAAGTGTGAGCGTCATGCCAGATGCGTGAGAGTTAGCAACACCGGTAAAGAGTTTATTGACTGGAAGTTATGGAACAAAAGAATTTAATTGGAACAAGAGAGGAAAGGTAGGACAGAATGTTCCAGTATCGCTTCCATCCCTGAACAAAGTAAAAGAGAGCTGTCAGCAGGATGTGCGCAAGTCCGGTTACCCTCTGAGGACCCCATGTTTTGGTGAAAGCATACATATATCTCAGGAGTCTTCTGTTCCACTGATCTGCCTCTTACCAGCCCCTTGAGGATCCCAATGTGCGTCAGAGCTCCATGGCAAGGCAAACTTGCTTTTTACTGATAAAAAAATCATAAGCCACTCTTCTGATTGGGGAGAGTCCTCCAGTTATGTAAAACTGAACTCCTAATCAACAGAGTGACTGTTACTATCACCACCTCTGATCGTTATGTGTGGGAGATCATTCCTGGCATCTCCTGGTTTCTTACCCCACATACCGTGGCGGAATGTCTTCAACACAGGAACAGGAAAACGGGCCATGTCTGAGATGCGATAGCAACACACTAGCAGCTCGTATTCCCCCGGGGCTCCCAGACTGCCTCAGACCTGCAACGAGAAAATGTTTGCTTGCTTGCTCGCCTCGCTCTGCTTTGGGAACTTATTAATGCCTCTGCTAATCGGATTAGCATCCGATCCTGCTGGGAAATCAGAGTCTATCTGCAATGCCCAGATAATTTTTTGGCTTCAGATGCTTTCCTTTATATTTGGGCAGGTTTCAGTTTTTGTTTGTTGCAGTGGGAGTGGTTTGTGTAGTTTGCTTTCGTTTAATACTCCTGTTATCTGAGCTGATGACTTCAGCCATATTGCCTAGGGATTTTCACATGTCTGTCATGTGGCTTAATTGTGAAAAGGAAGAAAGGAATAATTGGATTATTATTATTATTATTATTATTATCAATAATGATAATAATAATAATAATAATAATAATAATAATAATATTGGGGAAATTGATGACTTTTGCTCCGGTTTAAAATTCTGTCTTTTTTTTTAGTTTGTCACTTGAAATTATGGCTAAATTCACAGCCCCTGTGAAAGTCTGAAAGTCTGTATACAAATTTGCAACATAAGATGAAATACACTGCCAATTTCAGCCTCATTAAAGCAAATGGATACTTAAAGGTTACCAGATCAGGGTTTGGTTTCCACTAAGGATCATCACCATTACAGTCACCACACTGGTGTTAGTTAATAGGAATGGAAATGTAGGTAGGCATCTCTTCTGTATGTGACTGTAACCCAGTATGAGGAGCAGGCTCCCCATGGCATTGATCACTTCATTTATCAGCTTATGTGTCTCTGTGTGACTCGTGCAGACTTTTACAGCATGGTACCCTTGGGATTTCTTGTTATTGCTGACCTGTTTTGAGGAAGGAGCCAGAGTTATTCTTGAAGACTTTAGTGTTTGCACTGTTAATTGGTCCTCCTTTCTGCTGTCTGCTTCCCCTCACGCCTCTGCAACTGACCCCAGACACCATAATACAACAGTAGCTCATTAACTTGGGAAACGATCCTTGCGGTTGTGTGTCTGATGACCAAAAGTTGGGCAAACTTATTGAACTCTGGAGTCTACAAACATACATTTACTTATTGTGGGTGAGGGCATGGTCTGCAGCCATCTCGGGGGGATCATGTGACCATTATAATTTTTACTGATTGGTTCTACATTCCCAACAGCTTGCCGTAATTTGCCCAGTTCTTGCATTTACTCTGCACTAGTCCTCAGTGTGCCAGGCTCCTTGAATCTGTTTGTATCTTGTTGGCCCTGCCTGACCCCAATAAGCTAACATTTATGATATAAACTGCTCTCACTGCCAGATATTTATATTCTTAGCCTAAAAGGAGAAATTCTGACACATATTTTTTAGTATCTGGAAGGACCCCTCGTCTAAATGTGCTGTAGTTTGGCCAGAGTCCTGTGGCTTGGGCCTTTAATATGTTGAGGTAGCTGTTGGGTCCCTTCAGTTGCAATGATAGCCTTGCGGCAGCTAAAATCTGCACTGACTCATGTCTCATAATTAACCCAGTGTCCCTGAGATCTGAATAAGTGCCTGTGATGTTTTATTTGATTATAACCGATGAATATTTCCCCAAATACTGAGCGAATGGGAAATCAGAGACAGAGTTTTTTATGGCTTGCTGGAGACAGGTGTCCTGCTGTTTGCATGCTTTCCAAATACGCCATGCTTTTGATTTTATTTTATTTTTTTTTGGGTCTACAGAAAAGGCACTAGGATTTGGGAAGAGTGGCGAGTTCCCTGCGTGACCTGGATAAGGAGTTTATTTTGGAGGCAGGGGCGCTGACTGGGATGGTATTTGACTCGAATTTTGATTCGGATGTTGGATATTTTGCCGGAAACAGCTGAAGCATGGCAGCCTCGGCATCCCTGAGAGCGGAAATTCCCAATCCACCTCGACACGCTCGGAGAGGGAGTTAAAGGTCCACCGTGGTTTCCTGCTCTTCTACATTTATTGGTTTCTGAAACCAGAAGCCTTCACCCAAGCAGGCATGGTTCAGGGTTGCTGATCCTGAGTTGGATGAGGAACTCTGGAAATTGGATGAATTAAATCATTAGGCGACAGAAAGTTTTTACCTATTGTTTAAGCTACCGTTAAAAATTAGGCTGAAATCTACAGACAGGGTAGACAAACCCTGCTTATAGAATAAGTATTGTGAACTAATTGTTAGGACACTGATATGTCATCCTTCTTGTGTTCTTATAATAGTGAGTCCTACTTTTCCCAAATAAGGTTTTATGGGTAGACAGGGGCTTGTCAAGCAACCATAACCACCTGAATATGAAGTTGAATGAAGCAGAAAGAGAAATAATTGCAGCTGACTGTGGAAAGTTCTCAGTTCTTAATGTTTCCTCAAACACAAATAAAGTCAGTTTGACACATAACTGCCAGTGATGAATAGGAACAATTTAAATGGCAATGTTCGGCTAAAGTCTTTGGATGTGTTCGGCTTACTGTATGTTACTAATCCCTGTGGGCTGGGGGTCTTCTACAGAATAGTGCACCATTTACAGAACTTCTGGGCTCTCCAATCATCCCATTCGTTGACCCACTAAAGTTTGTTGGAGTACATCAGTGTTATGCAAGCAAGACAGCGTCGACCTGACCTGACCCTTGATTCATCCTGGTTTCAGGAATAATTCCTGAAAAGTTGATTTCCAAAGCCTCTCCTGCTCTTCTGAAATGTCCTCTTTGTTTGTAGCTAAATATTTCTTATATGACATACGAAGTGCAGGCTTTCATTCCAGCCTCTATTTTCTAGTGTTTTCTATCTGAGCAAAGGAAGGAGGCTGTTTCTTACCCATGCTCAAACAGCAGTTTACTTTTGTTAATGCAGTCAAAGATGAAAGAGAAGCACTTAACCAGCATTGCAATTTGAAATCTCTGATTTGATTTCTCTTCTTTTTCAGGTTCTCATTTTATACTTTCAGCCCAGCACGTTCCGCTGTATCCTCCTCAGATGGGTTCGCCTTTTGGGTTTTGCTATTGTCTATGGGACGGTGACGCTCAAACTGTACAGGTAAAACATTACTGACACACCATCATCGATACTTTGTGGAAACTCATATAACTTAGAGAATCCAAAATGGCCACTTTTCATATCAAGCTTGCAGTATGCTTGAGAGTTTCTTCTTTCAAGAAAATGCATGGCACATGTCCTGGCTTTATATAATAATTTTGAGGTTGGTTACATACTGTATTCATTCATCCAGAAGAAACAAATGGTGCTAGGAAGTAAAAGAACAGATCAGTTATGCAATGTGTCCTGACTCTTGATTCGTCCATATTTCTCACATGATTTGCATGAGCCAATCAGGAAGGGACACACTGTGAATGCAGGAATGCCAGATACAGGGATACTAAAGTAAGCTCACATTACTGTGCTTTATCGGTGCCCATAATGGAGCTAAGAGCACAACTTTCAGCCAGCCAATGAGCTAATTGGGCCTAATTAAATCATTGAGAATGATTTAAAGGCTGTCACTGCTACTTTTGTTCAACCGTCTTAATGCAATTATCACTTGACTATTCTCAGTAGTAAATCGTAAAATATCAATTACATGCAGAAATATACAAATATACATTTAAAATTACACCACAATAGTAGTCTGAGTATGACTCCTCAAGGCACTTCAAACTTCATAACACGGTATATAAAATCGCCCTTGCTGTATTATTTGTGTGGGACAGACAACGTTGTATTGTGATTGTTTGTATTGATTTATTTGTGCACCAACTTGTTTCCCCTTTAGTTCCTTTTCCCATCACACTTCTAACAGTAAATGTGGTGCTTTATCAAGACATGAACACTCCATGAAATGCTGAAGCTTAAACAGTAGCAGACAGGAGGATTTGCTCCAACCTGACAGTCTCACACGCAGAAGGGGAATTCCAGTTCAAGGACCAGCAAGCATACTCAATGCTCTGCAGTCATTTAGATTCCTTTTTTTGAAGGATGGTATTCCTAAACTGGGAATCCTGTACTGAGCCATCGTTTGGGGCAGATTTCACAGATTTCTCTGAGATGTTTGGTAAAATGTGGGACTTATTATACGTGCAGCATAAATAAATAAATATCACTGCGTTTCATACATGATAATCCTATGTGTGTCATTGCGTCCAAAATGACTTCAAATAAGCCACAGATAAGGACATTAATGGTGAATTCCATTCTTTTGAGCCACAGCACTTTCTTTCCTATGTTTCCTTTGACACAAAAAAGTTGCATGGTGATGACAAAAATGTGCTCAGGCCAGGATCGTTAAATGCAATGCAGCACAGACTAGTTGGGGAGTGGAAAGGGGGGGCAATCATGCTCATGCACAATACAAGGCAACCGGGCCAAGAGTGAGTATGCCCTTAAACTTCTTCAAACTTTCTCCCAGACATTTGAATGAATTTTCCAAAGACGACAGCAAACAGACCAATCAGAGGGTTAAAAGATGCGGCATTGAGGGTGGGGTTAAAGGTGCTTTTGCAAGGTAACAGGATAGGTAAGACAGCCCATGTCATCCTTTGCTGATGGTTCAGCCAACGCTTTTGGGAGTCAGGAGAAGGAGTTTGGGTACCTCATTAGAATGGTGAGGGCAGAAGTTCTCCCTATGGAAGAGACACATTATGCCCTAGGGCAAAACTATTTCCTAAATCCCCCTCAGGCCAATGGACGCTTTGAGGACAGTGCTCATGCAGTACTGCCTCTCACCTGCTGCCTATGAAATTTGTAGTTAGTGCTGTTCTTAGGCTCCTGTTCCTCCCTGAAATGTTGGGCCTTGTCAGTTTAACCATTAGAACCCGACAAACGCAAAATGCGTTGATTTTCACACCCAATAATCTCAAGCTTGTAACTTTGGATAGGTATAACACATATGCATAAATTGCATATCACTGGAATCGAGAGAACTTACTCAATGTGGCTGGCTAAGGTACAACATTGTCTGCTACAGTACTCCAGAGCAATGCTGTGTGCAATAAGGCATATATTTTAAGCATTACCCACCAAAACGCACTCCAAAAAATGCATGAAATATCAATATTACTCACATTAGACAGAAGACACATTCTCTTCCACAATGATCCACGTATTATCCTTATGGGGGGGAAAAAAAAAAAATATATATATATATATATATATATATAATTTGTTGTAAGTTTAGAAATAAAGGAATAGAAAAACATTCAAAAATTGCCTTTCTGTTCTACTAGGAATAACAACAAAACACAGCATTCTATTTATTAGAAAGACAATTGCTTGATATTTTCATAATATTTATTCACAAAAGTTTGTATATGCATGTTTGATGTCGAACTCCATCAAAACACTTGAAAGAGAACGCACCCATTCTATACACCTCTTACATCTAAACACAATGACACGCTACAGCACTGGTTTGTTGTTTGAGGCTAAAATTTCGACTAAAAGTATCATTTTCAAATTTCACTTTACCAATCATAGAGTATAGGCAGAAAAACAATAGCAATAAACATTCAGCATTAGACTAAAACTGCCTGTTATGTCTGTGTTTCTCCAGTGGATCATAAACTAAGCGATGATTTTCTATTTCAATGTCTTTTGGATGTTATGAAGTTTTTTTATAGTTTCTCAGAAAATGGATGATTTCAAGACTGTGTAAACATTTGCACATCAGATTATGACATATCTGAGTTGCCCAGAATGTCCGGAAAACAAATCCATAAAGCATATTTATCTCATGTACATACCATGTAATAAGCCTAAAATCAAAGGGATAGAGAAATGCTCAAAAATGGATAGGGTTGAAAGGGTTAAATGGGTACCTGCATTAAATTTTTTTTATAAATGGCAGGATTCCCCTGGATCTTTCTTTCTTTTAACTCCACTTGACACACGTTTTGCTGTCATTCGCTGAGAGGATTTTCAGCTCTGCTTAACCTGCCTAGATAAACGTCTCTCTTCAAACCACAGTGATTTCATACGGTTTTAATTGTCTGTTAACATAATAGGTGCACAGTGGAAACACTCTGTCCTGCCTCTGGTCCATAAAAGGCAGAGTAAGAGGTTTGCGGCCTCATTAAGCGGGATGGAAAATCTTCGGCTAAAGCTGAAGTGAGCTGAAGAGTTCGGAACATATTGCTGCTTTTTTCTAATACAAAAGACAAGCGGGGGGCAGGAATCAGGGCAGGAAAGAGAATCTTCACACTGAAGAGGGAAGCATACAAGACAAAATAACGGTGACAGGTCAGGCCTCTGGCACAGACATGCTGGGAGAGATAATGAGATGTTTGCCCCATTATTCAAAGATGGTGGACTAAAAATATGTTACAGGTCAGGTGTTGAGCTCAAGGACAGTTAATGCAGTCCTTGATTAAGAAGAGGTAGATAAAAAGGCTAAAGGCTAACCGTACCCTAATCAGACTAAAGGCTAACCATAGCCTACTCAGGCTAAAGGCTAACCTTACTCTACTCAGGCTAAAAGCTAACCTTAGCCTACTCAGGCTAACCTTAGCCTACTCAGGCTAAAGGCTAAAGCCTAACCTTACCAGGGCTCTCAAGTGTCACGCATTGAGAGTGACAGTCACTCTTTTCAGTCTTTTGTCATGCACTCCCGCCACACATTGTATTTCTCACGTGGAAAAATAATTTGTAGGTAAATATGCCGCAGCGCCCAACATTTCTCAGACCACGGCACAGTAACGCCTCACTATAAAACAAGTGCGTCTAATGGTGCGTTCGTTTTTCTCTCGGAACTTGGAAATTCTGAGTTGAGTGACATCACGTCCGACAATCTCCCGTTCGAGCTACTACATCTCGGAACAAACATGGCTGCCTCCATGAACACACTGCTGTGTGTTGTTGCTTTATATTTTAGCTAATTGATAACCGGCGAGACCAAGGTTTTGACATTAAGAAAAGTGTTTGAATGATGTGTGCTGACCTGAAAATACAGTGGAAACCGCTTGTAGTGATCACATCTGTCTGGGCAAAATAGATCACTATAACCAGGTGGTCATTATTTGTTTCATCTGAAACTATTGTTTCAACCACTTTTCAAATTACAGAACTGTACAAATTAAATCACTGAACTGTGTATAATTCAAATATGCTACAATACAGAGCTGCACATAAAATATACTTATTGTAGTTTCGCTGCTGCATCTTGGTGGCTCGTTTTTGGCCATTTATTATAAGTTTTGTTGAGCCTATATTCGTAACTGAGAGAAAATGGCTTGCTTTTTCCCATTTTGTTTTCTGTGCACGCAGCTTTGCCTCAGGTAGCTAGGCAAAAGTAGGCTTATCAAAGTAAAGAAAGAAAAGATTTCATTTTTTTTGTAAGTTGTCATGTAAAAAAAGACCCAAAATGAATACTGTAAGTGGACTGCTTGATTACGACAAGCAAGTTATTTAAGCTGTGTTTGTAGAGGAATGGTCCTGTCCCAAGTTTTTTTGAACATTAAATTACTGTTAAACATAGTGCTGTAAACATTTGCTTGTTTTTTAACTCCTTGAAAGTGTATGCACTTATGCTGAGAACTAGGTAGTGTCTTCTCCCTCTTCGCGTTCGGTTGGTTTATTCCAAGGTGATGAATTTCTGGTGCTTTGCGTTACTCCTTTAATGGTGCTGCGGCTGATTTGGTACTGCCATAACGCCACCGACTGGATTGGATCTGCGGATATGGAGGCCTTCCTGTGTGAAAAAATGTTTAAGAAAGTCCATTATATAGACCATGTTTTGCGCCTGTTTTCCTTAATTTTTATTGTGAAAACATCTCTTGTTCTGAAGCTGATGTACAGTGGCTACTGGACTTTATTTTTGACTGGGATGTTCCAGCACTGGGAATACCCTGAGCTGCTGTAGTCAGCACACTGAGATAAACAGATGAAGTTGGGGGAAGTATTTCTGGTTAAGGGAGCCCAGAAATGAAGTGGGTGACGTTTTTTTTTTCTTCAATGCTTGATGCACAACAATTAGCCAAGTAGAGTCTGCTACTGAAAACGTTCAGAGTCAGCGGTTTGTGTTTGCAGGGGGATGTACCTGGTTTATAATTCCTTTTGGCCACAAATTTGTTAGAAGACTCTGCCTGTATAACCCCTTATGAGGACAGTCTGTTTAACCAGGTGACTCATGATACCCCATTGGTAGAGCAGTCCTAGTACCTAGTGTAGTTATTGATGGAAGGAAAACTGCTCCTGCTGAAGGTGATAGATGGAGAGAGGAGTTTCTGATGCCCAGTGGTTTTAGTGGAATGGGCAGTCATGCAGAGTCATTGGAATTAACATAAAACCCTAAACATATGAAGTAGTATGTGATTAGTATGGCATGATAGTATTGTGGGATTAGTACCTCCTACTGGTCTGTTGGTTATAGCTCTGAGTTCTGATCATGTTCTGTTGGGCTGTTTCAGGGTTCTGAAGGTGTTCCTGTCACGCACGGCACAACGAATCCCCTACATGACCAGTTGGAGAGTCCTTCACCTGCTCGCTGTCATCCTTCTCGTCGTCTGCTGGTTCCTGGTGGCCTGGACCTTAGCTGTCTGCCAGAATCTGGAACGGCATATAACACTTATTGATGTGGGCCTCACAGCTGAGGGCTTGCAGTTCAGCATGTGCCTGCTAGACCGGTGGGACTATATGATGGCCATTGGTACGTCACAAAAAGCAATTCTTCTGTATAAACCCTCTGCCAACAGGGGGCACCCTAATCTTTGCTCAGTAAACATCTGACTTGTTTCTCTGTGGGACAGACCACAGCGGTTCTTACTTGGTACTTATGTCAAGGGACTTCATGATTAGCCAATGGAAACTAGTATGGGAGGGAAGTGGGTTAAACCTAACAGTAATCAAGCATGATAACCCCGCCCCCTCACCTGCAGAGTGGGAACCATTCTGTGCAGGTTCTGTATGGATACAGTGACAATCGATCTATAAATGGAGACCTGTGCTGGAGTAACCATGACAGGAAAATCCTAGAAGATGTGTTTATGCCTGAGAGAGATAGAGTGGGGGGAGGAGCAAGAGAAAGGAGGAGGGAGAAAGAGAGAAAGGGAAGAACGGAGATGTGGAATGTGCTGTTAGCGACAGCCCAGCAAAAAGGACAGCTCAGGTCACCGGCGAGACAAGAGGTGAGGAGCGAAGCGGGGACAGAGGGAGACGCACTCCCAAACAAGTGGGGGGGGGCATCCTCAGGAGCAGCTACAGCAATTAATTCTGACAAGCAAACCAGGGAAGAGAAAAGGCCGTGGGAAAAAAAGGAAACAACTCCTAAGCTATGTTTTCTTTGCCACAAGCCAGAGTGGCCTTGTTTAACATGCGTGTCCCACGGCGGATAATCCACCACGGCCTAATTGAACAAATACCGTGATTTCCGGGGGCTGATGCAGGCCCCTGACCTGAGAGATTAATTCTGAGGTACAGTTTGCTCTGCGTTATGAGAAAAAACCTCCACAGTTCAACATAAATCCTGTAAATACGTAGTTCCATGCTGGTTCTTTTGTGATTTAGATGTTAGATTATTGATTCCTTGGCCACAGAGCAGTGGACAAAAAGAGAGGCGCCTGCAAGAATTTTATCTCAGGGTATGTACCTCAACCTGCCTAGTAATGAATTACATTCTTGCCTCAACTAGGGTGGTGGGGTCCCCCTCAGTAATTTTTTTGGACCGGAGGGATCCCCTTTAGTTGAAAATGGATGATCGTCCAATGCAATCACCATCTCATCAAAAAATAACAAGCGTAAATGCCAAGGGTCTGCACAGGTCCATGGACACGACGTATGCGATGTTGCCTGCAAGGCCAGACCTGCTTTGAAGCTGAAGGTTTCTAAGGCTTTAAAAGAGTATGGGTCCCAGCCTGGTGGGCACGAAAGCCGCTGTCCCTGCTTACGCTTAGTGTGGCGGTGTCACTGAAATGGGCAGGAAAAACCCACATCTAGCCCTTAAGACGTCACGTGAGTTGCTCCGGTCACCACAGCTGCCTCATCTCCTGATCTGATGAATTTAAGCTGACAGAGTACAGCAAACAATTTCAGTAAACTTCTCGCTATCTGCCTGTGGCCCTTTGCGAGAACAAAATGCTGGCTGGCAAAATTCCTTTGGCGGTGAAATAAAAACAACCAAAAAAATAACATGCTGCACTTTGCGTACCCTGGTGCAGTCAATATTTCCCCCTGGGATCAAGACTTCTTTTATACTATTTTATCTGAACATCACTTTCTACCATCTCAATACATTCTGTATAATTTTTATGCAGCTGTATCACTTGCAGATTTAATTCAGTTCAATTCAATTTATTTTTGTATGGTGTCTTTTCACCAAAGTGCTTTGCATGATGTTTTGTAATACATTACTAAGCAAAGAAATAAAGAATGACTTTGATGTCCAAGTTGCTTTTTAAAATGCCCCTCACCTTCACACCCTGCCCCCCTCCCCCCAGCTGAGCTGCTCTTCCTCCTGTGGGGCGTGTACCTCTGCTATGCCGTGCGGACGGTACCCTCTGCTTTCCACGAGCCGCGCTACATGGCCGTCGCCGTGCACAATGAGCTCGTCATCTCCGCAGTCTTCCACGTGGTCAGGTGAGTGGTCACATGACATTCGTATTCATCAAGCAAGGAGGACAGAACATGTGCTCGGAAAAAAAACTGTAGAACAAAAGTGGTAGAGATCTAAATGTTCTTCTTAATAGTGGTGAAAGCAGGACTCGAGGTGTCAGGAGAATACAGGGTTTAATCACAGGAAAGACACAATTGGGAGACATAGCGTCAATGACCAGACTGGGGATACATACTGTAACGCGGACTTAAATACACAGGACTAATGAACATGACTGGAAACAGCTGGTGACATTGGGATTCCACACGAGGTAGCGAGGGGGTCATGGCACACAGGAGGATCGGACGAGCAGGGCATGACACATATCATATTGGGCCCCTAAACCAGACCAATCCAATTATGTTTCAGGTTTTTTTGGGCCCCTTCCTAACTTTCCCCCCACTATGGTGCTCATCGGTAAAATCTGATGACCTTGCTCTTCCCCCTGTGCACACCCCTGTAGGATGTGTAACTATATGTGACAAAAATGAAATAATCAATGATATGGAGGATTTGTTAGCAAAGTGTTGGTCAGACCCCATGTGCCCTACCCCCACCGGCAGAAAACTTCTCCAGCTGCTTTCACTTTGTCAGCTCTCACAGCTTGCCTGGGGGTGCTGGACAGCTTCACTGGCCCACATTAGCACATACCATTTGTCCCAAAATTTTCAAGTATTTCACTTTTTTTTGACTCCCCAAAGTCCAGCAGACACAGAACTTCCAAATAACAAAAGAAGACCTGTTACTGTTGACTTTTCCGCTGACTGTCAGATATGTCCAGCGACAGTGTGTACCACCACTCCAACCACGCGTTTGTGTGGGAGCCCCCTGTTGGCCACAAACAGTCACTGCATTAAATATGAAATAGACATTCCTTATTTAGGAGATGCTGAAGCTGCATGTTCTGCTTACTGGCTAGCTAGCTACAATTCTCTGACTCTACTTGTCAGCTGTTTATTTAGTTTTTGAAACATCTTTGGAGGGGGGTACCCAAACTGATTTTTTGAATGAGGCCACAGAAATAATAAACCCATCCTTGGCTATAGCCATAATTGTCCTTATCAGATTATGGGAATACCAGTCTTTCTGCTGATCACGTGATGCCCAGCCTCTGAAATGGGTTTTACGCCCTGTGTTTCCCCACTGAGGGGTTTGGGGTGAGGAGTCACCTGATGTACGGGGCCCAACGTCCCGAGAAGCAGGTAGACACACCATTAGTAGTATCAGCGCCATATCGTAACGCACCTGCTGTTTACCTCCTGTGCATTTTTAATCCAGGTCATTTATCCACCTCTCCTCCTGCTGTCTTTTATTAATCAAACAGAAGGTGTCACCCCCTCTGAGAACAAAATGTGCCTCACCTGTAATAAATGTCTTTGGAAGGTGACTTCATTAAAAGGATCCATCTTCACTCTCTGCAGTATTAAAACCTGTCGAGACACAACGGGAACGCAGCTGAATGTGTTTCTGTGTTGTCTTTTTGCTCTTTTCCAGACGATACTTCATGAATCTGGAAACATACTTTTGAAGCTATAATCATTTTAAGCGTGTTTCAAGGTAGCTTGCAAAGTAGCTTATTAGCTTGTTGCTAAAGATTTGGTGCATTCTTAATATCACTGCAGTGTTTACTCAAACTGACCAAGATTGTTTTGCTCCGTGTGGATCTTTCCAGGGCATAAATACCATTCGCATGGGGGATATGAAAGTCCTTTGAGCAGGAAGTGTGGATGGCAGTATTGTAGTTGAGGTTGAACTGTCAAAATCTACAGAGGGACTGAGCTTCTGCTCTCAAATTGCATAAACTGTTTGGATGTTGTCTCTCTGAACAAAATTATACTCTGAGAAGGTAGAAACAACTAAGCCAGCCCATTAAAACCCTTAAAAATGACAGGAAAACTGTAGATACTGTATCAAAATCTCCTTGTTGGTACAGTGGTGAAAATCCCTACCTGTCATGTAAAGGACTAGGCTTTAAGTCTCTGACACTATGACAAGAATTGCCCTTCCTTTAATGTTTGTGAGGTGCTATTTGCCTCATCTGTACATTACTCTGAACAAAAGCACTGCTAAAGAAAATAAATGCAAAAGTATATATATAAGGTTTATGTTTTGTATTAATATGACTGATCATACACAGAAACACCAACTAAGGTCATTTCCTTGTGACACCTAAGTTATCATACACCACTGGCAGCTGTCACTGGCAGATGCATGATGGGAGAAAGCCTCTTACAGCAGGTCCGCACCATGGTTAGCCCCTTCTCTGATTTGCTATCCCGTCAGTCATGTGACTCTGGTATTTGGCTTTCGCATTGATCACTTTTCACTGAAGAGCGAATGGATGGACAGGTAACAGTAAGAGGTAAATGGAGTTGTGACCCAGAGAGGTAGCAGTCTGTTCCTTTTCATTTACATTTAGGTCCACATGATGTCTCCAGCCACCTTACCGAACATAAATCTCATTTACATTTATTTACCAAACACGTTTGTCTAAAGTGACGTGCAACTTAGAAAGCGGGGTCAGACAGTCCCTGGGGCAATTTGGGGGTAATGGCCTTACTCAAGGGGCCAAAAGAACATGCCAACCATGACATTTCAACCGACTACAGAGTCCTAACCTGCAGAGCCACACACAACTCCACACATCTCATAAAAGACAAAATATAAAACAAAACTAACATGTTTTATTTGCACAAGTACATTGGCAGGGTCCTCTTTGCTGACCCCATCTTGCTCTCCATAGCTTGGGGGGGGGGGGGTCACAACACAGGGTCAGCTAATGTACAGCACCCCTGGAGCGGGGGGTTAAGGGCCTTGCTCAAGGGC
>JAODJW010000001.1:18926999-18950157 GCA_026777045.1 Hyperopisus bebe
GCAGGGTCCTCTTTGCTGACCCCATCTTGCTCTCCATAGCTTGGGGGGGGGGGGTCACAACACAGGGTCAGCTAATGTACAGCACCCCTGGAGCTGGGGGTTAAGGGCCTTGCTCAAGGGCTCATGGACATGTGACTATTCTGCCAAGGCTGGGGTGTGAACCAGCGATTTTTGGATGACAGGCATTTAGTCTGCTGAGTCACGCACTTTCTCCCAGTATGATGGGGTGGTCATTTTGAGGTGGAGTGAGGTCATACACACACACACACACACACACACACATTTCGAAGTGATCCCAAATTTTGAACGGTAGTGTGTGTGTGTGTGTGTGCCTCGGTTTTGAAGCCCACACCTCTTCCTGTGGAAACCGTTCCCGTAATCTGACACTCATCATCTCTTCCTGGGTCTTTCTCCTTGTTCTGACACCAAAACATTTCTGCTGCAATTTCCTGCTCTGATCACCAGCCTTCTTGCCGTGGATCTTAGACTCTGACAATATGTACTAATCCCAAGCTTGTACCTTAACAGAAATGTAAACAACGCAGTGAATGAACAATGTAGGCCATTGTTTGCAGTAAATATAGCTCAGGTAAAGAGCATTTCCTTCAGAGAAAAGATATTTTCTAGCTAAACAGCGCAAAGAAACATCTGGAAAGGAGATTGTAAAATATGCTCAAAAAATGACTAGCAGTTTGTAAATCTGCTCAGACCTAAAATAACTTCACTGTATCTCATTACACTTCTCTCAAAGGCTGCAGGATTCTTGGTATCTGTTTCTTCGTTCTGTTTCAGAAGCTGAGATGCCAGTATTATTTTCTGAAATGACACAAAATATTGGGTTGGCTGTGATGCAATGAATTTAAATGTAATCTAAAGAGTTGAGAGTTTTAGAGAGATTCTTAATTTTTGAGGATGTGTATTTCACCATGCCAAGTTTCATTTTCAAGGCTTGATTCTTTTCAAGATTCAAGTAATTTACTGTCATATGTGCAGTGTCTGGACAATGAAATTCTTACTTTGTTTTCTCCTTCACATGCTACAAAAAGAGAAAATGAAAATGGAAAATGATAATACAGTCAGGCGAATAGGAAAGGGGGGGGGATGGAGAGGAACATTTCCCTCCCCCGATATTTCCTTTGGCTTCATTTGTTCCCCCAGAAAACTACTGTAGACCTTTATATTTAAATGATGAAGTTGTGCTCCCAATATAAATCTCGCTTATGCCCTTGAGCACAGTAGATAAGCAAATAACATATACATATCTACCACAGATAAAAATATGAAAGAAAAAAATAGGGGGAATGAGCAATAAAAATTATTTGCCTCACTTATTCATCGCTTTATACAAAAGCATCTGCTAAATGTAAGGTTGATATATGCTGGTCATGTTTTGTATTGATGTGACTGATCAGATCGATGTTTTATAACAAAATACCTACAAAGGTCATTTCCTTGTGACACTCCATGCATTATACACCACTGGCAGCAAAAGCATAACACAGGCACAGTAGATCAGTGTTTCTCAAACCAATCCTCGGGGCCCCCCAGACAGTCCATGTTTCTTGCACCTTCCCAACTCCCAGGAAACTCGGAGAGAGCAAAAACATGGACCGTCTGGGGATCCCTGAGAACTGGTTTGAGAAACGCTACAGTAGATAAGTATATAAAAAGTGTCTAACTATGTAAAATATACATACATAAAGTGTAAAAGAAGCTAATGAAACGTTTGGCTGCAGATTCACAGCCGCCTCTGGACTCCACCCTGATTGGACGCTGATGCTGTGGTTTGCCCACACACACCTGACAGTGACAGTGACTATCGGTTTGCTGCTCATTCCAAAGGTATTTCACCGCCCACTTCCCTCCAGGCCCACACATCTCTCAGCCCCCCCAGTAAAGCTCCTGTCAGAGCTGGGAACATCTCGATGAATCCATTGCCTAGAAAGTTTAATGACAGTTCTCATTAGACCACTCCCACAGTCTCCGAGAAATGATTCTGAATTGGCTGCTGTTCTCTTGTTTCTACCTGAACGAAGCTTATTGGTGCTGCTTGCTTATATGTGCCCCCATCTGTTGGCGCAGTTTCTGTTCGCGGGCACGCCCACACGGGACGACATCGCCACGGAGGCATATGAGGATGAGCTGGACATGGGTCGGTCTGGGTCCTACCTGAACAGCAGCATCACTTCTGCCTGGAGTGAGCACAGCCTGGACCCTGAGGACATCCGGGTCTGTACCTCCCCTACCTCCTCTGATCAATTACATGCCAATTTTTACCTTGTTTGAACGCAACAACAATATTGAGCAGTACGCAGTTGTTTCCATTGCAGACGCCAAACAAAATGAACCAGCTCAGTTGTATTAATGTCCTTGCTGTACAATTTTGCGACAGGAACATAAAATTGTGAGGGGAGGCTTTGTTGTTTGTTAGAGCTGAAGATATCTACCTGGACAAAAACTTTAGCTGTAGAAATTTATTATTATGTATTATTTTTAGCTTATCATTTGTTAAAATGATAAATATGACGGTTAAAGTATCCGCATTATGATTTTAATTAAAACAACCTCAAACAAATAACCCTTAAACAAAGTTTCCAAACATCAAATAGAGACAATTCCAGAACTAACAATGGAGTGCAACATTTCCTTACTTTCCCAAGGTTATTGTGTCATATTCTTGTTTGATTTATTTGTTGGTTTATGTATTTAGAAGCATTAGAAATGGTTACATTGAAACTTGTAATATTGCTTTCAAACTACTGCATGTTGCATGTGCTATAAACATTATGGCCTCTAGGGTACGCTGTTTACCTCATTGTGAAATGTTGATGGTAGTATAGCTCCTGGGTTTCCAACACTGTTTCTTTTTTTGTCCGTATGTGTATGGTTACACAGGAGGAACTAAAAAAGCTGTACGCCCAGCTCGAGGTCTACAAGAGGAAGAAGATGCTGGCCAACAACCCCCATCTGCAGAAGAAGAGAAGCTCCAAGAAGGGTCTAGGACGTTCCCTCATGAGGCGCATCACAGAAATCCCGGAATCGGTGAGCCGGCAGTGCAGCAGGGAGGACAAGGAACTGGGGGATCATGGGAGTAACAGGAACAGCATTTGCACCCTGAGAAAGAACCCATTTGAGCCCTCCCACTCCAGCAAGCCCAAGGAGGACTCCTTGAAGAACAAAGTCTTCTCCCTCAAGAAGTCCCATAGTAGCTATGATCATGTAAGGGACCAAAGTGAGGACTCCAACAGTTCAGCCACTGATAAGATGGAGGTCTCCAACGAGAACTCCCTGCTGGAGTCTCTGATGGGCAAGAAGCTGGTTAAGAAAAAATCTGCAGAGAAGATCGAGGCCGAATCCACAGAGTCTGTTCCTCTGGTGTGCAAGTCTGCCAGTGCTCACAATCTGACTGCCGATAAGAAACCACTGCACTCCCGCACCTCTATGCTACAGAAATCCCTCAGCGTTATTGCTAGCGCTAGGGAAAAAACTTTGGGGCTGGCAGGGAAAGCCCAGAATGTGGAGGAAAACAATAAGAAAAACCATCAGAAGAGCAGAGAGACCAATACCCACCCAGACATGGAAGAGAAACTGCCTGAAGATTCCATCGCCATGACTCCAAGTCAGTATGTGGAAAACAAGCAGCTGACCAGCAAGACCAGTATAATCAAACCCCAGGTTAGTGGAGGCCAGTCGTCCATGTCAGGTGAAATGTGGAAGAACAAAGATCTATATGACCTCTCTGAAGTATGTCCCTGGGAAGTGGAGGACCTCACCATGCCATCTGAAAGCAAAATGCAGAAACATGTCTCCATTGCTCCAGAGGAGACTACTTCAGTTCATGGTAGTGGCACTAGAGGTAAGACAAAGCAGAAGTTAAGAGTCATGGATGAGCCTTTGTCAAACAGCAGACATTCTGGCCAGATAGTAGGTGAGGGAGAATTATGTTTCCAGGACCCAGAGGGCGAAAGCTGGGGCCTGGGGGATGGGACCAAGCCTCCCACCACTGGTCATTCTATTCCGGCACATTCTGCTGGGGAGAGCAATAAAGCTGACATTTGCCCTTGGGATTTTGAAGAATTACCAGTAAAGCAAGTCACAGGGGTGAAATCATCAGAGAAAGACAGGGGCAAGGGTGATATGCTGGTAGAAGGGACAGGGGAGAGTCTTTGCCAGGATCACCCAAAGTCTAAGCCCACAACACGGGTGGACATTTGCCCCTGGGACTACGACTGTCCTACATCCTCAAATTCTGAGAGGGGTTCCAGTCTAGCACAGCTTCCAAAATTAAAGGACTCTGTCTCAAAAAAGAGAGGCACATCTTCCTCAAAGATGGCAGAGATGGAGAAGGAGAAGCCAAAGGAGAAGAATACTGAAAAAGGGAGACAGAAAATGAGGGAGAGCACAGAGAAATGGCCCAGCCAATCAAAAATAGAAGAAGTCTGTGCTTGGGATGTGGAGAGCCCTAAAGAGGCATTGCCTGGAGACACACCAAAAAGCTCAATTAGTAAACTGGGCTTTGCCCAAAATAAACAAGCTGATATTTGTCCATGGGATTTTCAAGATGAATCAGATAATAAAGAACAGAACAGAAATCCATCTGCTGCGAAACAAAGCTCTCCAAACTTCAAAGGAGGTGATTCTGGAAAGGCTAGATTGGTGGATGTTTGCCCCTGGGACTTTGATGAGCCAACATCAGGGAAAAATGCATGACACTTGATGTGGCTGGACATCTCAAAATGAACGTCCCATTAGATGATTGTTTGTCATTGATACGAAACCCTCCAACCTTTACTAACATTATCACAACTTGGGTATTCCTTGGGAAGGAATTCCTTTGGAAGGAATTTTGCCCAAGTTGCCTTTTCTTTCCAGTGTTTTATTTTGTCCTTTTTTGAGAAAAAAAAAACAAAGGAAAATAGTGTCTTATATTAAGCATTCCAGATTCATACTGAGTATTTGCTTGAATTCTTAGATTAGTGTGGATCTTACAATTATGCAACTCTGAGTCACTTTATCCTCCAGTGAAGAACACCTTACAAACTGCTCTCATAATCCACCTCAGCCTCTCAGATCATCACAGAGCCACTCCTCAAATGCATTATACCACCATAAAGTTCATTAAATGGTAAAACTGTAGCCTGCTGGAGCAAACTGGACCTGAAAGTATGTAAATAATGTCCTCATGCTAACATGCAATATATACATTGTACCGCTGAATGTGATTTTGGCAGTTTAGCAAAGACTGGAGCTTAGTACCAACCGAAGATGAATGCCAAAGATGTACTTTGATATATACATTCTTATTTTGTGAACTGACATAAGACAGAGCATTTTATTGTCTAACTAGCAATGAATGAACAAGATTATGAGAATTCAGTAAATACGATGAAAATTCATATGTAAAATGAGAATTCAGTAAATATGATGAGAATTCGGAAGCCAAATGAGAATTCAGATTCAAAATGAGAATTCAGTAAATACGATGAGAATGCAGAAGCCAAATGAGAATTCAGTAAATACAATAAGAATTCAGAAGCCAAATGAGAATTCAGTAAATACGATGAGAATTCAGGTGCAAAATGGGAATTCAGAAAATACGATGAGAATTCAGAAGCCAAATGAGAATTCAGTAAATACGATGAGAATGCAGAAGCCAAATGAGAATTCAGTAAATACGATAAGAATTCAGAAGCCAAATGAGAATTCAGTAAATACGATGAGAATTCAGGTGCAAAATGGGAATTCAGAAAATACGATGAGAATTCAGAAGCCAAATGAGAATTCAGTAAATACGATGAGAATTCAGATGTAAAATGAGAATTCAGTAGATACGAAGCTCCCTTCTTTGCGTCTAGGTGGTGTCAGATGTGTCCTGCTGTCCTGGGTGGTGACATTATTTATTTAAACACGTTGACAGTCTGGTTCAGTTTGTTTTTTAAAGGTCATGTTTATCATCCTTCAAGAGTTTTATACACTCACTTTATTTTTATTAGCACCTGGATTATAATTCTCACTATCGTCATCATTTGCAGCTGTAACTTGATATAGTTTTTATTTAGTTAGGTCTCTTTTTTGTCTATAACGTTACTGTTATAATAGATTGTATTATTATTACTTTTTTTACAGAACAATTTGGTGTATGTTTTCAGCTTTTATGCATTGCATTTTTACATTATGTAATCCAACAAATACCATATAAATTTAAATAAATCTTTTAGCACTTTGTCACCTAAACCACCTCAAATCAATCATTCAGTCAGCTAACAATATCAGTCAAATCAATATAGCTTGAAAAGCCCACTAATTCCTGGAGGCTTCCAATGAACTTCAGTGTAATTAGATATGAAGTAAATTAAATAATGAAATGTTTCAATGTAGTTGCTATGTTTTAGAATAAATAAAATACTCTTTGTTAAATGGTTCATAAAGTAGAAAGGGTGTGTAGATTTTTATTTATGTGTTTATTTTTATATTGAAAAATACTAGGAAAAAAGTCTGTATTTTTTTTTTCAACAGAAATATAATATATAATTGTCTTGTTTAGCTGTGTGAAACTATATCTGAGAACTTGCAGCATCCTCTAACTTGCATTGTGACGATTTTCTTTTTTTTTAACGTATGATAGTTTCATGCCTTAATTAGTCATTAGTTGACTTTCTAACAATCATGCAGAGGATGTAGAGGCCATGCAATAAGGACTCATCAGACCTAATAACTCTGCAGCATTCTCTGCTGTCTCATGTTCAATAATTTTATACCGTTCTTTTTGGTTTATGGAATTTGCTAGAATGTGTTGTAATATATAATTATATTCTAGTACATAATACCTTGCTTTTCCCTTTGTTGATAGTTTAATGCTGAGCAAAAGTTTCATGCAATATGTTCTTTTTATTATTTTGGGGGTTTGTTCACTTTATTTACTTGTACCAAAGAAATTAATAAGTACAACTGCTTGGGTGTCAACTTTAGCCTTCTTTTATTTTAGCAGTTAACCCTGTATAACCCTTTACTGCCACATAAGCTTACAAATGTACTTAAATTAGACAGTGTCTACTTAGAAGCATAACAGTGGTGTCTAAGTGAATATTAATGTCGTCTTCCATCAAAATTACTCAGCTGAGCAAAATGTGAAAAAAATGTAAAATGTGATTCTCTGCCAAAATCATGATAACTGGTTTGAGTCCCAAGACTGTCAGAGGCTTCCTGCAATCTTCCCATGTTCTTCTCTTAATGCCTGTCCTGAACATGGCATTTACGGGACACAAGGTGGCATTTAAGGCCTTTCTTCACAAGTGATTATTTTAAAACTGAAGGGACAGTAAGGTATATTGACCTGAATAAAGTTATCAGTCAGAGAGTTTGGTAAATAGTGTCAAAACTGGAATTGATGACGGCAGGACTCTTAGCTGTCCAACTAGGGGGTTATCAGATGCTTCAGACACTAAAAGGTTTAAGCCCCACTAGAGTATTTTAGTCACAGAACAGTCCCAGATTGCAGTTTTCCAGCCTCTCCATCTTTCTATATGTCTGTAGAGAGCAATGCCAGTTAATGCATTAGATGACCTAGGAGGCAGCCTAGGGCGCCATCTTCTGAGAGAGCACCGACTTATCAAATTAATTATCAAACCAGCATTTTTGGAAGAATCTGAGACTTGAAGAACTGAGCTATTCCTTGCATTATCTGTAAGAAGGAGAGAGTGGAGTCGAATAAGAGCAAATCATTCTTGAGGCATAAAAGCAGGAAGATAGACCTTGATATTCTCTCCCATTGTCCCGCTGCCTTTTGGAAAATTAGACATCTCGACACATTCCTCTTGTGTTAACAACTTTTATACACTATATAAACGTGTGTAGGGAATGTTCTGGATGTGATCCTGCTGCAGCTGTTACCTTTTCCTGTTAATCGACAATACGGCACTTTAGTGTCAGGCTAACCGCTTAAACTTACAGTAATGCTAATTAAATTCTGTTTTTGGGGATTTGCTTATGGTGATATCTGTTTCTTTTCTGTAGCTTCTGCATGAAAATGATAACTAGTCAGATGGACAATTCTCTGCCCTCAAGAAAACAAAACTCTAGTCTTTGGACTGTTATGAATTGTATAGTGAGTGAAATGGTACCTTAACCAACATATTACCTGCTCGTTAAAACAAGATGCTGTGTGATAAGCATATAGCATCCACTCGAAAATATTTGGTAGGTTTATATTGTGTTATATTGTGATAGCATGTAAATAAAATCTCCTCTGCAATAAATATTTCTACTGAACTGACTTGTGCAACTGAATTAGTTATTTTTACTTTACAAGTTTGGCAGTAAATTTTTATTTCGGTTTGGCTGAAAGCCATTGGGGGCGACACAGTGGTTAGCACAGCTGCCTCACACCTCCGGGACAAGTTTCTTCCATAGCTCCGTGTGTGTCTGCATGCTCTCCCCCTCTCGCTGTGGGCTTTCCTCCAGGTACTCTGGTTTACCCCCACTTTCTGAAAGGATGCTGAGGTCAATTGGAGTTGCCAAATTGCCCATAAGTGTACATGGGGCGTGAATAATGTAAGTGAGTCCTGTGATGGGTTGGCACTCCACCCTGGGTTGTTCCCTACCTTATGCCCATAGGCTCCAGACCCCTTATGACCCTGAATAGGACAAGCAGTTATAGAAAATAGATAAAGGACACTGACAAATGTATGTTGTGTACCCATAATTCTTTTGTACTGAATTGATGGGTTTGTGGATGAAATATGTTTTACTTAATTTGCTAGCAACAAAATTGTTTTGCTTTGTGTATTTCCATTGCTGCCACAGAGTCATGAAATCCTTGCTGCTGTATCCAGGACTGCCGCTAGAGATTCTGGACCCTGTGAAAGCATGTGATGTTGGGCCCCCAACCCAGACCAATCCAGTTATGTTCCATTTTTTTAGGGCCCCTGTCACTCAGAAATCATCCTAACATCACCCCCTTTATGGTGCCCCTGGCAGTATCTTTAAGATCTCTCATATGAGCTGCTTCAGCAAATATACGCTTTGGTAAATGTCTAATCTTTATAGTCTCTTGGAATAAAATTGTATTTCGAGCATATGAATAATGTAACAGCAACATTTTGCCATCATTTCATAGCAACGCAAAGGAAGTTCTGCCATATATGATGCTGTCTGTCCTCCCTGCACCTAACATTGATTAGCTGTTTTAGAGACATGGAGGCAGGACCATTTTCATTTCAAGTGCCGTGTTAACGCTAGTTACGATGTCCCAAATTCACAAAGCCACTCTTGAGATATCCAGCGGTAAGGCACTGCTCACATGGCCTGCTGAACTGTAGCAAGACTGTTTTTACTTAAAGCATTGGAGTAACACTGGTCACTGTGCCCCAGATTCACAAAGCCAGTCTCGAGATATCCTGCTGTGACAGACTGCTGACATGGCAACCCCCAAGCTGGGGTTGCCAGGTTGTAAATTTCCTCTGTGTAAATTTTCCATCTATGTTTAATATGGAAAAAAAAATCATTGTGCTGAACTGTGACAGAAAATCGAAGAAGAGCCGGAATGGAGCTTTAAAAAATACAAATGGAAGTAAACAGAGGAACGTGACGTTGATGGCTGGAATGTGCTTTTTACCGAGTCATTAAGAAATGGGCCGTTACAACTCAGCTTCAGATGATAGGCCCATATAATGAATATGAAACTGTGAATTGACTTTGACCTAATTTCTTTGAATTACTTTATCATACCTGGACATGGAATATGTTTACATGCACATTTTCCTTCATCTACTGATGGTATTTTAGATCTAATTACCAATAAATAGATGTTTTATGAAGTTATATATTTAACTAGTATCTCTATTGTATGTCATTGTATATTTAATATTGTATTGTATGCCTCGTTTGGAAGACCATCAATTAATTATATTTCACTGCTTATATTTATTATATTTTTGTATATTTCTGATATTTAGATCTATTGATGTTGTATTTCTGATATTTTGTCATTATACCTTAATGTTTTAATGTGATTTTTGCATGAATTGACTTTTTGAAATTCATTTTTTTATCCCGCATTGAGTATTGATTACAAGAATTTAACTTACTTTCGTGACCACTACCAGACAACATTATTCTCAATGTAAAAATGGCCGATTGTTACATGCGTTAGTAGTAAGTTTCTGGTGCCAGGAGAACATTACCTGCATTGCTTTCAGGGGCTGGGTTAGGCCCCTTAGTTCCAGTGAAGGGAACTCTTAATGCTTCGGCATACAAAGACATTTTGGACCATTCTGTGCTTCGAACTCTGTGGGGACAGTTTGGGGAAAGCCCTTTTCTGTTCCAGCATGACTGTGTCCCAGTACAGGGAGCAAGGTCCATAAAGTCATGGTTGGCTGAATTTGCTGTGGAAGAACTTGACTGGCCCACACAGAGCCGTGACTGGACGAATAGTAAAAAATTACCCCAGACACACTTCATAAACTTGTGGAAAGCCTTCCTAGAAGAGTGGCAGTAGTTACAGCTGCAAAGGGGGGACAAACTCCATATTGATGCCTATGGATTTAGAATGGGTGTCATAAAAGTTCCTGTACGTGTAATGGCCAGGTGTCCCAATGCTTTTGTCCATATAGTGTATGTTATACATGTCTTAAAGGAGTGTTTGCAAATCATCAGTATATGAGATCCATTTCACCGCTGTCCAATGAAAAAATATTTCCAAAACACCACCATATTAGGAGAGTGAAAAAACACTTAAACTACTTTACGAAATACAATATATTAAAACACCCTAGGCACCACAAACAGAAATCTCTCAAATGTGTGGTTTGATTGGTGGTAAACACCCCCACGGGACATTTCTTACTACTTTATGTGCTTATGAAAATACATAAGGCTGGTAACTCTGAGACCCTCCCAGCCTAAGAATCTAAGTGTGAGTAACATATAATAGGAGGCATCTCCAGAAGTTTCCCTCTCGCACGGCAACCTGCCAGCATCTGCTCATCATTCCTGTAGGCTAAAGAATCTGAGAACTGCCACTGCAGTTTATGCCTCCTGTCCAGGAATCACAGCAGGGCATAATGTAACCTGAAAGCACTCTGAATGCATAAACAAATCATTTTAACATTGATTTCTGAAGCCTAAAAGCACTCTGTCTGCCCTCCTAATGACTCGATCAATAGCGCATTACTGTCTTTACTGATGACTCGTGTTGAGGTATCTGTTTGAAGAAATGGAGAGCGATGGAACGTGATATGTTGCTACCGGAGGGCAACAAGTTTAAAAATGGGCTTGGGAGGGAGATGGAGGCAGGTATGTGTCAGGAAACATCTGTAAGGATGTGTCTTCAAGATGAAACAGCTGCAAGACCAGCTGATGTTTTCATACAATCGCCAGAATGTGACCTAAGCCTCAATAACGAAACAGGTTTTTACCAACCAGATTAACCTGATATTTAATCTGATAATTGCAAAAGTTTGCTGTTAAATTATATACTTAAACTTACTGAAATATAAATAGGATGGCAAATGATTTTTAATATATGAGTGCATTTAAATCACATTGGGACATAAACTTATGTTGAAGCACAATTTGGAAGTTTTTGGTAAATGTGCATATATGTTGACATTTTCGTGTTTATTCTAGGCATGGGTGGCATATCCTCCAACCTGCGACTAAATGTGGCCCAACACGCATTTACATCAGGGAGGACCTGTATGGTTACAATAAGTATATAACTGCACATATTTCCGCCCTTTTGGTACGCATTGGTATTGCACATCAAGCAAGTATTGCAGTTATCGGGGTACATTTTTGTAAGGCATCTCTGCCTTGCGCCCATTCCACATAGTTGACGTGTTCACTTAGCTGTTAAACGATCACTGAGTCATATTCCTTTAAGCTCTCTGTATCCAGAACTGCCCGTTCCAGCCCAAGGCAAGGGGGAGGTGTTCATGACGTCTGTGTGCTTTATATGGCCCCTCACCTGCCCAACCTCCCGTCAGCGCCACAAGGCGTGCGATAGTCATACTGAGTCTCCTGATGTTTATATACGCACAAGACCAGGACAGGGCCCTCTTGAACTCAGCTGGGCTCAAAAGCAGCCAGAGGGAGGCCTTCGCTCTCACAAGCCCCCTCCCACCTCACCGTAGGGGTGTCAGGTGCCTCCTGCCCCCTGCTCCCTACTGATCCTGCTCTTTGAGCCCACGTGGTGTAAACGATTATATGTGCTTGGCACAGGTGCCTGCCTGCATTATGTCTGAAGCCTGGAAAACCAAATTGGATCAGAGGAAGAACCAGAACCTGTCTGCATCCCAAGACATCGAAACCTGAGCAATGAGTTGCTGGTTCCAGGACCAGAGGGGGCAGAGCATTTGGTTATCTCAACTCCTGAGATGAAGGCTGCAGCTTCAGAGTCTCTGCTGTTGTATGTGTGAGCATCGGACTTAAACTGAATTACTCCTTTAAACTCCCTGCTCTGAAAATCAGGTGTAAATTCATTACTATAACAGGATCAACTAAGCACATATGTCTGAAGTGATATTTGAGACCCTGTAGTGTTCATTTTTAATTTCATTTGAAATCTGGGTCAACTCACGTATAGCTGACACCCTCTATGACAAGGCCACTACAGCGGCAAGCTGGGTTTGCCCATGTTGCACCTGTCCCCAATCCCATCATCCCTGCAACACTGCAGAGGTGGGCATCATTGAGGATTCCCCCCACACTATCTGATCGCAAAGGCCAATTCAACATTTCTGGTCTTCCCAGTGTTTAAGGAACTACCTCCCAGGGAGCTGTTACTCAGCTCTGATACAATACCTATTTACACAGCTGGGTACATCATAACATTGTAAAACAGTGTTTCCCAATCCAGTCCTCGGAGACCCACAGTCGATCCATGTTTTTACTCCCAACCAGCTCCCTACCAGACAGTCCACCGGGAGCAGGGATGGAGCAAAAACGTGGACTGTCAGTGGGTCCCTGAGGACCGGATTGGGAAACCCTGCTCTAAAGGCTTATATTTATGCTGGTCCAGAAGGCCATTGCAGAAACAAATGACGGTGTTCAGACCCTGTCCCTGGCTCTGTGTGTGTGCTGTGATGGACTGGCGTCCTGTCCAGGGTGTGGACGGGCATCCAGTCCATGGTGTCCCCTGCCGTGATGGACTGGCGTCCTGTCCAGGGTGTGGACGGGCATCCAGTCCATGGTGTCCCCTGCTGTGATGGACTGGCGTCCTGTCCAGGGTGTGGACGGGCATCCTGTCCATGGTGTCCCCTGCCGTGAATGACTGGCATCCTGTCCAGGGTGTCCCCTGCCATGATGGACTAGCGTCCTGTCCAGCGTGTGGACGGGCATCCTGTCCATGGTGTCCCCTGCCGTGATGGACTGGCATCCTGTCCATGGTGTCCCCTGCTGTGATGGACCGGCATCCTGTCCAGGGTGTGGACTGGCATCCTGTCCATGGTGTCCCCTGTCCAGCACACTGTGCTTCCTGGATACACTCCAGGCTTACCTGCACTGGATAAGCACTGAATGGATAAAATTAAAGTTTTGGATAGACAAAGATTTCTTAATAAAAATTAGCACGAATAGCGAATATTATGAGACCCATTTACACTATAAAATTACATTACAAAAATGAAAAAATGTGCAGAACGGTCCTTCTTCAAACTTATCACATAACGATGACGGTGAAAAGCCCACAGACAGCACACAGCAGAAAGGCTTGCATATATTTTTAATGTGATATAGTGTGATCGGAGCCCACTGGAGAGATATGCATGATGGTATTTGCATACCAAAAGAGAATATCTTAGTACTTTCTTAGTATGCAATATCGACTGTGGCAGCATCATCTAAAAATGTTACACTGTGCTACGATGAATCATTCCTATTATGGAGGCTGGTGCAAGACCGGAGCTGGGAGCCAGGGACTGACTCACCACCCTGCCGAACGCGTTTGCCTTCCTGGGGACCTCTGAGGCCACCACGTGTGGATCGGGGCTCACAGCCGCACAGCACTGATTCAGCAGATTAGGAAAATATCACCACAATAGCAGCGTGTTCCATAGGCACTATCTGCCCTACACACAGCAATTAGTGCACAATTTCAGCCTGATTTTCATCTAATAGCTTTATTTTATGTGCATCCCCAGAGTTACGGACCACCATTCAAGATGCGTCACATCCTCCATCTTCTTACCATGGACAAAATAATATCACGTATAATAATGAATTCCCATAAATAATATTCCCTATACTGGATCCACTTGTCCTATGCAGGGTTGGGGAGATATGGAGCCTATCCCAAAAGCTATGGGTGCAAAGCAGGGAATAACTTAGGACAGGGCGCCAACCCATTGCAGGGCAGGAAATAAGTCAACACTCAGGCATAAAGACTGTAGGTGTTATTCCAAGATTATCGTTATTCAATAGCTCAAATCTCCCTCATCCTCTAAGCTCTATGGCATAGTCAAGGACATCTATCTCCTTAAATGCATTATTTGTAATACATGGGTGTAGATGGAAGACACCTTTTGGATGGATAACAAGCGTGACGTATAAATAGGCCGGGTGTCAAGCGCAATTAATACATCAGAGATGCGATTGCAATACGCCAGGGCGTTATGCGTGGACGGGAGGACGTTTAAATGTCACCCTGCAATCAGATAATGTATTTGTCACACATCCCAGTGTGAGAAGGAATGGTTACCTTTGTTTTCCAATAGCCTCTTCGGTGTAACAATTAGTGTTTCTAACAGCAATAAGTCTCGGGGATGGTGAAAATGTCTGATCGCTATGGTCGTGCCGTAAATCTAATCCTTCCCGCACAGCCACCATCGGAGCCGCCTAGTGTGGAGCATCCCCATGACTCACCGCTCTTTTGTGTTTCCCTCCGCGGGCTCTCCCGGTAATACGGCTGCGTCACACCCGACCCTCTGTAGGAGGACATCGCATTGTGAATGGGGACAAATGGTCTTATTTGTCTCTGTCAGCGTCACCCAAAGCTTGGTGCTGTTCAGCAGAGATTAAACATTTCGGCCGATTATAAAATCACGGACAGTGTTAAATAAATCTGGGTATAGCAGGTAGCTTTTTTTGTCTTGGCAGAGATTGAGAGCTAAACCAGAAGGCAAACGTCAAAAAGTCACTTGAGAGGGAAAATCACAGACTGCCACCTTAACGTAACATAAAAAGCGCAATGCGATGCTGGTTTTGCAGGGTTCCACGTTAGTAGTATTACATGTGTTGATTTTTTAGTTGGTAATGATTTGCACTGCTGTAAATATATTAGTTGAATTATGAAGTGTACTTACGCATTAGTATGAGAATTACAAGCTCATTGGAAAAGTGATAGGCTATAGGCGTTTGAATTCACAAAACCACGCAGTTTTTTCGGTCATTTTAATTATGACATGAAAACCTTCACCTGGACACATCGTTGTAATCTTTCGTAAGAAGATTAAGACGGACTGAGGTGTTGAGCTTGCAATTTAATGAAGACATAGACTTAATTCTAGCAAAGTGAAATATTGAAATAGGGGCAAGTCGCATTTAAAATGTGGTTCGTTTATCCTATGACATTGACATAAATACACTCACGCGCAATTCTTACTCTAATGAGGCTTTCTCTGCTCGAAGTGAACTTTCAGTAAGTCATTCAGCAAGCTATTTGCAGTATCTCAGCACTCCTATTTCTCTCTTTAAATGATCCTGGCCTTTTCAACACTTTTTCTAATTAAAATACTTTCACGCTGTTGTCCCTCGCCTATAGACATTTGCCAAGAATGACTGCACAGATGGTTAAAATATTGCGGTTCTAAGCTCATCCTTAAGGCGGTTATCTTCTCAGTGTAATGTGGCTTAATTGTTAGCAGTACGATCACACTGCAAAAGCAAGCAGCGGCATAATTTTGCAAGCGAGAAAGAAAAAACTGAATCAGCTGCTTCTGCTGGAGTGTGAAGGAGTAAGTGTATGATAGGTACGGGAGGAGCTGGGCGGTATTATCCTGCCCTCTAGTGGGCAAAGAAGCGTGGAACGCTTAGCTGGCAGAAGGATCCATTGAACGAGCAGAGTGATTTTCATTATTATTAGATGCCGTACATCAAGGACATAGGTTTAAGCAGTGGTAGAGACCAAATCAGCCCGTACTACCGCCGGTCTAAATATACACGATACTCACGCAATATTCCTACCGTCCCTACCCAAATCTACGCAGTTGCTATTCATGTCGACTCCTGATAAATACAGTGGTACCTCAGAACTCGAACTTAATCCGTTCAGAACGCAGGTTTGAATCCTAAAAAGTTCGAGTTCTGATCGGATTTTCCCCATAAGAAATAATGGAAAACCAATTCATTGGTTCCCGAGCCCAAAAACTTACACCCAAATATGTTTTTTTTCTTTAGCATTTAAACACAAAATGAACAGGATAAAACAAGAAGAGCATATACTGTACTAAAACATCTAAGCATATTTATCAAAACAGTAATTTGTAAAGTAAGAAAATAAATGTATACAAACAATAAATAAACTTAAAAAGAAAACTGTATCCTGTCCCAATCGTCCGCTCCTTCCGTGTGCCACGCCCCCTCGTTAACCTCGTGTGGAATTCCAGTGTGATAAGCTGTTTCTGGTTGTTGCCATTAGTCCTCTGTAATTCGTCTGCGTTTCAGTTTGTTTCCCCAGTCCGGTCATTGTATTGTCCGTCTGCATTTTGCCTGCCTTTGCCTGTAATTAAACCCTGTATTCCCCGATAACCTGACGTCTGCGCCTTTGTCTCCGTTCCGTCCCCGCTTGGCACAACAATATTATAATTAAACGTATTAATTGTTTATTATTAATAATATTAAAATAATGAATAAGAAATCTTTATATATAAATGTACTTTATTATATAATAATACTTACTGTTACTGTCTGTCATTGTCTAAATGTATTTTTACTGTCTAAATATATGTATTAATCTAGTGCAAACATGCACGGTGCTATCACAGCGAATGCCAGGCTGAGACTGAAGCGTTGCCCTTTGTTTCCGCTGAGAGACGTGCAGCGTGACTCATTTCCCCACGCGTAAGTTATCTTAGGTCGGCGTTTGAGTTCTGAGATTCAGATCGAGTTCTACAGTAGGTTATTTTTTTCCCAAACTGGTTGGTTCAACTTTTCAGAAATTCGAGTTCTAATGAGTTCGAAAACTGAGGTACCACTGTACACTTTATGGACAAAGTATTGGGATACACCTGTTAATCACTGAATTTAAATCCATTTCAACAGATGCATAAAATGAAGCACCTACTCATGCAGGTTTTCGAACATTTTTGAAAGAATGGGTTGTTCTGAAGAGCTCAGTGAATTCTGTTGTAGCACTGTCATGGGATACCACCTTTGCAATAAGTCAGTTTGTGAAATTTGTTCCCTGCTAGATATTCCACAATCATCTATAAGTGGTATTATTGCAAAGTGGAAGCATTTAGGAACAACAGAAACTCAGCCACGAAGTGTCAGGCCACTTTAAAGTAACTCTGTGGTCACTGAGTGCTGAGGCACATAGTGTATAAAAATTGCCAACGCTGTGTTTATTCAGTAATTACAGAGTTCCAAACTTCCTCTGGCATTAACCCCAGCACAAAAACTGTGCGCCAGGAGCTTCATGGAATGGGCATCCATGGCCAAGCTGCTGCATACAAGCCTCACATCACCAAGCACAATGGCAAGCGTCAGATGGAGTGGTGTAAAGCACACTGCCACTGGACACTGGAGCAGTGGAAACATCTTCTGTGGAGTGATGAATTACCCTTCTCTGTCAGACAATCTGATGGGTAAGTCTGGGTGAGGCGAATGTCAGGAGAATGTTACCTGCCTGACTGCATTGTGCCAGCTGTAAAGTTTGGTGGAGGAGGGATAATGCTATGGGGTTGTTTTTCAGGGGTTGGGTTAGGCCCCTTAGCTCCAGTGAAGGGAAATCTTAATGATTCAGCATACAAAGACATTTTGAACAATTTGATGCTTCGATTTTGTGGAAATAGCTTGAGGAAGGCCCTTTTCTGTTCCAGCATGACTGTGACCCAGTGCACAAAGCAAATTCCATAAAGTCATGGTTGGATGAATTCAGTATGGAAGAACTTGACTGGCCCACACAGAACCCTGCCCTCAACCCCATTGAACACCTTCGGGATGAACTAGAATGGAGATTGTGAGCCAGACCTTCACGTCCGACATCACTCTCTGACCTCACAAACGCTCATCTGGATAAATAGGCAAAAATTCCTACAAACACTCTCCAAAATCTTGTGGAAACCCTTCCCTAAAAAATAGCAGCAATTATAGCTGAAAACGGGGGACAAACTCCATATTGATGCCTATGGATTTAGAATGGGACGTCATAAAAGTTCCTGCAGGTGTAATGGCCAATTGTCCCAGTACTTTTATCCATATAGTGTAGCATTGCTAGGAAAATCTGTCTTCTGATCAGAACGTTCACTGACTTTCCTAATTTCCTTTTTCCAAGCATTATGTTTGTTTCCAATTCACTGGTTCTTTCGTGGTACCTTTAAAGATGTCATTTTAAAATCAATTTCAGTATTCTGCATTCAGCATCAAGCATTCAGTATTGTGACATGGATGAGTGAGGAGATGATAAAAGCTTTTTTGGGGTTAAGTTTTTTTCTTTTGGACAATAATTGATATTGACAAAAGATCAAGTCCTTTGAAATAGCCCTTAAGGAGAGCTTTGTGGATTTACTGCACAGAAAAATAAAACCAGCAACAGACATCATTGTCACTGACGGGAGAAGCACAAGTGGACCTAAATGAATTCAGGGTTTAAGGTATCACGTATATGACTACAGTTCTAGGGGCAGTCCAATGCAGAGTGTGCACTGTCAGAAAAAAGTACCAATTTGTACATTTGAGGGCACAATTGCTTGTTGCTGGGGCTGTACCCTCAAGGGTCTGCCAATTGTACATTTTTGTACCATTGGGGTACATTGATGTTGTTTGTACCTTGGGGAATAAAACTGTTGTGCTCTTTTTCTGACATTGTGTTGTAGGCTGGTGCGTCTGTGCAAGGTGTCTGTGCTCTTACAGGTCAGTCCTACACTGACTCTATATCCCAGAATGCTTGGTATGGAGTCAGAGAAACTCACACAGGCACAAAAAAACCTTTTAACCTCTGAAATGTGACACTGGGGGTCTTTCTTTCATGCAACAAGAGCATTTTGGGAAACATATTCAACAGGAAACCTGTTGTTATAGTAAATTACTGTTTACTGTTAAAATGATTTCTGTTTTGAAACCGATTTGAAATTGTATTAATTGCAATAATCATCACGTATAAAATTGCTGTAGTATTTGGCAAATAACCATAAATAAACCAAAAATGATTGTATATTAATAGGTTAATATAATTTCAGCTATTTTTATAGCATGCTAATTTTTGTAACATGCTGCTTTCATTATCATTATTTACTACGTACTGCCATTTTTGTCTTGGTGTTGTACTTTTAATTAATTTAACATGCTGGTATCTTCAAGAAGCCGTTGAGGAGAGTTCGTTATCTTCAGGCAGCAGGTGAATTTTAAATCAGGAGAGTCCGTGATGGGGTAAACAAAACTGGAGGGAGGGACTTTGTTGGTGCGGGGCTTTTTCAGAGGCACCTAAGAAACTGCTGTAGCTAAACATTACCACTAGAAGGTAGTCCTGCTCTGTGCAAACTTTATTCCAGTTACCTACATACCAGTACGTGGAGAAATTAAGCTTAAGAGTAAGAGTACGTGGTCTGTAGGATCATTTACCCTGTCACCAAAGTGGTAATTAACTCACTTCCTAGTCATTCTATTACTTATATTAGGAAGCGATCGACGGAGATGGGTAGTCCCAGTCCTCTTCAAAACGAAGCGCCATTTCGATTGTGATTGCTGAAAGCAATATAACCTCAAGGGCAAATGTACCAGTTAGAGCTCATTATATTGGTTTCACAGAAAGGCACCTGTTCTGAGTGATGAGAATTGATAGTGTGGAGGATTATATACTGTGAGCCCTACACTAGTGGCAAATACGCTTGAAAAAGTAACGTTATTGTCAAAGCAACTGCAAAATCCAACTGCCCGTAATTCCTATGGATATTTGCGTGGGTTTATAGACATCCAAAAACATCCTTTACTGTAGATATGGGTGTTTAATCACCGTCCGTTTGTACACATTGCATGTACTCACGTACGTACACAAGAAAAACATTAACGTGGTCCGTCATAAAGTATGAATCGAGTAGATGATTCTCCGTCC
This sequence comes from Hyperopisus bebe, assembly GCA_026777045.1. Lineage (NCBI taxonomy): Eukaryota > Metazoa > Chordata > Actinopteri > Osteoglossiformes > Mormyridae > Hyperopisus > Hyperopisus bebe. Next base: position 18,947,266 of record JAODJW010000001.1, read on the forward strand.
CACTCATTTACCTTCTCTGAAACGCTGGGGAGAATCATGATACTTTCCATTGAATCGTTTATTTTAACTTAGTTCAATTAAAAGATTCGTTCACTTTTGATATTAGATGTGTTTCGCTCCGAGGGGAGCTGTATTATTAAAGCTGTATTGAATATTAAGTGAATTTGTATTTCTTGTAAAATGTCTATGTTCAATTGTATCTATTACACTTAATAATAAATTCCAAGCGGGTATATAGACAATGGATGGATGGATCTATCGACGGACTCGTTCAGACGCTTAGTACAGTACGTCGCCACACCAGTAGGTGCTTTGGTGAGCGATATGATCGTTTGTGAACCAGCTGAAATGAAATGATGATACATTATAGATTCCCGTGGGAAAATTCTATTTTAGCCTACCCAGTCTTGTTCTCCAGAATACTCAGACACATGCATAGGAGAGAGCAAACTTGGCAGTGAAGGGCAGCAACCCGTAGCGGCGCCCATGGAGTGTTAAATCATTTGTGGAACTGGTTGAGTTAATGTTTTGTTTTGCTAGTACTCTTAGGTGATGTCTTTTTTATTATCATTTTATTATTATTGATAATAAGACATGCATAGCTTAATTATTCTTATGTCAATAAGACACTCTGGCTGCCTTTCATTGCTGGTCTTCTGTCAGTTTGGGACTCTCTAAATGTGGTCCGAAGTCCGTTTGTCCACCTTTGAGTGCTCATGCTACATGAAAGACCCCATTAGCCCACCTGGGGAGCTCATGTTGCATGTAAGACCCCCCACGTATCGTTTTTCAGAGAATAAAAGCCTTCTTGCATAAGTTTCTTACTACTGTTGTCTGAGCTCGAATCTGTTAATCCAGGCGTTTGGAATTACAGACGTCCCACATCTCCCGGCAGTCTACAGCTCCCCGACACCCGCATACGATGCGCAATGTCCCAGAAATCAATCGTTCCGCTATTCAGCGGTGGTAAAACCCTCGCCCAAAATTTTACCACCACTGTCTAGCACCGGTCTGGCCCCCACCCAGTCGGCAATATATATACGGTATTACCGTAATACCAGCCAAGCGTTTGCCAGCACCCCGCCCTCTCGGATGCCCCTCATCTACCTCCCTGAAATCAATATTCCTAAGGTGGGATGTCTGGAATTAATAGGTCTGGTGAACTGGTTAACAGGCTCAAGTAAATGTTCAACTGATTGTAGTTTCTATAAATATCCATAAGATGGTGGCAAACCCTTAAATGCCGACATTCGTGTCTGCAATGTATTGCAAACTGAAATGCAAAATCTTAAATGCACTTAAGGGATGTTTCTAGAAAAGTTTCGAACATCTGCATAGCCATGTCGACTTCACTGATTCATTACCCCGATGCATTTTGATCACGTGTTTGCCTGATCATGATTCTTCCGTTTAAAATTCATTCACATTCAGACACAGTACTCCTGGAACTTTGTTCGACGGTCTTCTTCAAGGGATTTGGGCTGTTTCCCCCATAGTATCAAACTACTTTTCTGTTTTATGTCCCCAGAGAATATACTATAAATCAATTTTTTTTGACTGCGTTTGAAAAATGGGCCTAAAATAAAACTTAATTGTTACATTAAATGCAAAACAATTCAGAAATGAATAGCTACATAAACATCAGTTAAAAGAGTCTAGGCGCAGGGAAGTATCTGGAGTAATTACACACGTCTTTATTAAGATTGGATTGTTTTATTTCCTGAAGGCTGCCCGAGGCTTTTACTCACTTTCTGGGGACGTCACGTGTTGACCTTGGTCACCAAATAAATCACATACATGTCCAGCAGAAATGATAAAAAAAGTGTTATATAAGATGGCAACAAATATCTTCGCAGCAAGCTCGCGCAGTCAGGACGCCACGTAGACTTGTGGGAAAATTGAGCTTTTGATAACCAGCAGTGGGCGATGTTACTGGGGTCTCTCCCAATTCCCAGCGGATCATCCTGCGTGAGTCTCAAAGCCTCCTTTTGCACACGCCTGTACTGTCTCTTTAAAGGGTGCCAGCTGAATGCCCAAAATGGCCCCAGCTCTCTGCCGACCATGCAGCCCGCTTCCCGATGCTCCGGTCATAAGCACTTCCCTTCGGGAGGCAGAACGGGCCAAGGAATAGGAAATAACTGGGCACTTTACGGCGCAATATTTTTTTAAACTTCCCATCATATACGAGTATTTTACAAGTCAATCCTGGGCAAAATTTCACGTGTCTTTCCAGTTTGGATCTGTGTTTTTTTAAAATGTACCTGCACTCTATAACACTGATTAATTAAACTTTTTTCCAGCTTTATATGAATGTGTAATGTTTATAAGTTTCAGGACTGAGTATCTGTTTTCAGTGCTTAACTCCCATCTCCTGCTGAATGCCGGGGAAAACAGTATTTCCCAATGTCTGCAGATGGTCTTACAGACAGCCAAAATATTGTTTATTAGTCTGGAACTTGGTTTACACTGTTTTGGAAGGTGAAAGATGATATGCTTCAAGCAGGCCTACCGTAGATGGTGGTGAAAAGACGCTTATCTAAGAAAAATAAAAAATACGCGTTGTGCTGTGTTTTGGATAATGGTATCTGGAGACATAGGCACTTTAATGTCCCTGTAGTGAAACTATTTTTCAGTGAATAAAATATATCAGATGTCGTTGGCGTGACAATGCAAACAGTGTAAACACGTAACATATTTAAACACTTGTCATATTACACCAGTCATAACAAGATAGATAGATAGATAAATAGATAGATAGATAAAATGAAGGTTTAATTCTGCTTGCCTGTAAATATTTAGTAAACTTGTATCACAATAAGATGTTTTCAAACTCATTTCGTGTGTAGGTCTATGGAATTTTCATTTTGTAATTGCTACTAACAACGGTGAATT
>JAODJW010000001.1:18955257-18977415 GCA_026777045.1 Hyperopisus bebe
GGCCCAATATGTTTGTCCTCAGGTCTTACTATGTTCATAACTCATGTTTCTTATCTTTTAATTCAGGAGATCTTGAGATATAGAGAGGCCTACTATCAAGGTATGGACCCATTATGAAATATCCTGTATAATAAATCTCTTTTGTCTTAGCTGCCAGTTTTTTGGTTTAATCCTGCAGTTATGAAGTGTTTAAGGTTCCTTTAAGGTCCCTAATCGTTGTAATTATTCATTCTCTGCAGGCTTTATCTGCTTCCTCCAGTTGATAGGGAAAGTTGACATCATTTTCAGGATCCAGGAGATACACCCTTTCCGGATGCTTTGTTTGCCGAATGTGTATTAATGACAGTAACAGTTGGGTTGTTGGCCTCGAGTCTAACAGGAGCCTTTCTCTGTATCTCACGGTTCAGTTACTGTCCAGTTGGGGTATTCGAATAAACAGGATATGCCATTCCCCCCCCACCGCTCTTCTCTCTCTCCCTCCAGTCCATGAGCGAGACCTGGAGGCAGACATCGAGGGAGACACCAGTGGGGACGTGAAGAGGCTGTTGGTCGCTCTACTTCAGGTAAATGACCTCCCCAGGTCCTCTTTGCTACATCTCTTTTGGACTATCTCAGGTATGGCTAGAGGGTTCCTCCTTGAATGTTCTGGAATGTCAGCCATTGTCCTGATGCAGACATGCTTTGCTGCCTTTCAGATGTTTCTAGTTTTTTGTGGAAATGTTGATCTTCAGCTTAAAGGGTTGATCTCCTTCATTTGTTTTATTAAATAAACAAATGTTCAGTATAGCTTCTCTTCCTGTCTGTCTTTGTCTCTCTCTCTCTCAGGGCAATCGGGATGAGGGTTATGAGGTAGATGAAGTTCTGGCAGAGCAAGATGCCACTGCGCTTTTTGAGGTATGAAGTTCTTTAGAGTTGCATACTTACAGGGTGGGACACGCTGTCATGATGGAGGTGGACTGTGTAATAACCCACTCATGGGCAAGTGGAAAAAATAAGTCTATTGCAAACACAAAAGTGGCAAACCTTAATCTTACATTGTAGAGTTTTCATAACTTCTAAGGAACCACAGCCAAGTTCTGCTTTAAACTTCATAGCAGAGAAAGTTCTGGTGTTCTTTTGATGATGTACCAAATCCAGATTATTTTCCTTTAGGCTGGAGAAGGTTGCTTTGGGACAGATGAATCAACCTTCAGTTACATCTTGACTCAGAGGAACTACCTACAGCTCCAGGCTACATTTAAGAAATACGAATCGGTATGACTGCTGGGCACTCAGCTAAGAGTTTACTTGCCTGTATACTCTGGTATTTACGGTGATTCAATCCATTACTCGGTCTGCCATGTTCAGGGTAGGTAACTAGTTTGGACATTAGGGTTGGGCTGATATCTGAATTTGCATTGTCAATTATGGATCAAATGTATTACGAAAGTAAACAATGCCCAACACAAATTATGGAGTTTAATAATGACGATAACCATCATAATGGTATTGTCATTTTGTAATTCTCAAATGTATTTATGAATATGTGTGTGTGTCTGGTGTCAGTTTTAGCCTTTTTTGGGCTTGGTCTGGTTGGTGCTCTGTCAGTTTTGATCATTCAGTCCTCTGTACCCTCTGCACTCTAGCTGTCTGGGACGGAGATCCTGGATGCCATTGATAGTGAGACTTCTGGAACACTGAAGACTTGCTATCGTACTCTTGGTTGGTATCTGTTTTCGGGGGGATATGGGGCCATAAATTGCTAAATATATACAGTGCAAACTTTTCTATACAGCCTGCTATTAGATAAGCAGTCTTCATGCTGGTCCTGAAGGACATGCATAATACATAGTATATTCCCTAAGAGTCCTGGTAACTATGATCCTAATAATAGAAAGGATTCAAAGGGATTCAACAGGAATATGACTGAAGCTGCTCCATCTTTTTCCAAGAAAATGTAAACTATTGGTGTCAAGTGTTAGCATCAGCCCGAAATCCCTTAAACCAAACACAGTTTGCTATAGCTGCCAGAATATGTCAAGAACAGGAAGGAAATGAGTTTGTTTGGGTGAGAAATTTTCCCACAAGAATTGCAGAAGCTTTTTTGTTAGATCATGGAAAGAATGCTAACTAGTGCATTCTGATGAGTTTCCTTTATGGTAAGGGCAAAAGGTTAAGCTTTTGTAATAGTCCTTTTAACCCTATACATGCTCATGTATGGTATATACACTATATGGACAAAAGCATTGGGACACCTGGACATTATACAACCCTGGACAGGGGGCCATTCACTCTCACATGCACACCTACGGGCAATGTAGTGTCCCCAATTAGCCTCAGCATGTCTTTGGACTGTGGGGGGAAACTGGAGTACCTGGAGGAAACCCCACGACGACATGAGGAGAACATGCAAACTCCACACACATGTAACCCAGGCGGAGACTCGAACCTGGGTCCCAGAGGTGTGAGGCAACAGTGCTAACCACTGCACCACCATGCCGCCCCCCCTCATACATCCCTCCTCCACCACCAAACTTTACAGTCAGGCAGGTAATGTTCTCCTGGCATCCGCCTCACCCAGACTCATCCATCAAACTGCCATACAGAGAAGCGTGATTCCGAACTCCACAGAACATGTTTCCACTGCTCCAGAGTTCAATGGTGGTGTGCTTTACACCACTCCATCTGAAGCTTGGCATTGCACTTGGTGATGTGAGGCTTTGTGTGCAGTACAGCTGCTCAGCCATTGAATCCATTCCATGAAGCTCCTGGTGAACAGTTTTGTGCTGCGGTTAATGCCAGAGGAAATTTAGAAGTCTGCAGTTATTGAGTCATCAGAACGTTGGTGACTTATGTGCCTCAGTACTCGATCACTCCACTGTTGATTTACATCGTGTGGCACTTAGTGGCTTAGAGTTTCTGTTGTTCCAAACGCTTCAACTTTGCAATAATACAGATTACATTTGACCGTAGAATTTCTAGCAAGGAAGAAATTTGAGGATCTGCCTTGCAAAGGAGACATCCTATGACAGAACCATGATTGAATTCACTGAGCTCTTCAGAATGACCCATTCACACTTTTGTAAACCTGACTGCATGCCTAGGTACTTGATTTTATTTTTAACACCTGTGGCAGTGGGTCTGAATGAAAATACCTGGATTCAATGATTGAAATACTTTTCTCCTTTCAGTGCATGTTGTGTGTTTGTTTCTATGCAGTCAATTTAGCTGACATTGATTAGCATTTCCTGGACCAAACAAAAAGTAGATTTTTTGGTCATTGGCTCATTCCTGGGCTTTTTATTTGGCTGTCTGTCGCCCCCCCCTACAGTCCGGGTTGCTAAACACCCCCAGCTCTACTTTGCCCGTCGTGTCCAGAAGGCCATGCAGGGGGTTGGCACTGATGAGGACACACTCATACGCATCATCGTGGGCCGTTCTGAGGTATGTCTCGCGTGTCGACGCAATGCTGGCCAGCTTCTCCATCTTTGTATACTCTGGGTATTTCTCAGCCTTCTGCTGTCGTCGTCATGAGTGTGGAAGCTGTCAGGGGTTCTGAGTGTTTGAAAGCTCTAGGTGGTCTATTGAGTGTCAGAAGGGTCTCTTCAGGCATCATTTGTATGTGGGTCAAGTCACATCATGACACCAATAGGACCGTTTTCACTCATTACCATCACATCACTTTTCTTTCATTTTTTTTTTTTATTAAAATTATAGAGCTTTATTGTCTAAACTGTCAATATTGCTTCTGGGGTACTTAATCAGTTTTATTACCATTTATTTTTGTAATAAAATTATTTAATCAAATCTAGAGCAAGACTTAGAGATGAGGAAAAAATGACAAAACTGCCAAATTCAGCAAAAAATATTCATCTTATACAACTATTATTTATTGGGGAATATGCATTAAACTTAATTGATTTTAAAATTATTTTTAAATGATCTAGTTTTGTGCTGTATGGTTTTTAGTAACCTATTTGGAGGAAAGTTTTAAAAAAATCATTAAATCCAAACAACAAATTACATAATTTTAATATACCTGAAAGTCAATTGCTCCACAAAAGAAAACAAACACTATTTCATTGTAACATTTGTTTTTGGAAAGTCCTCAAGTTCATGAGAATGACCCACAAAGGACCACCAGTAAAAACCACTTTAACGTGAATAGAAGTAACACTACTGCCGTCAAGTGACTGTAAAACATGGTTTTCCTGAGGGACAGATGTGTCCAACAGTTTTAACATTTATATTCCTGCATCCATTTTCTTTGATAACCTGTGCATTCCTGATCTGTCAGATCGACCTGGAGACCATCAAGGACATGTACCTGGAGAAGTATGACGTGTCCCTGAAAGACGCCCTGCGCTCCGAGTGTAGTGGAGACTTCAAGCGTCTCCTCCTTGCTATTCTGCACTGAGTGGTGCAGTGTGCCAGTAGCAGCAGGACAGAGAGGGGTTCACTGTACTAAAAATACTTACACCTAGTCCAACAGGAAGTTCTGTCACAGGTGTGTGGGAGGGGCTTAACACTTCAGGCCCTGCCTAGGGGAAGGCTTGTAACAGATTCTACCCAGATAAATACAGGATCAATGTGAAATTGAATCCTAATTTCACCCTAATTTTAAACAAAATTCCATCCACATGATAGAAGCTCAATATCAATCTTCTGTAAAATTTAAGATTCAGAATAGACTTAAACAATCTGGTGACTCCCACATTCACAACTGGGCATTAAAACAGTGTCTGTACACGTCACTGGGGAGACTATCTGTGAATGGATGTAACGTGACAATGGAAAGAACCACCAAAGATTCTAAATTAACCTGCTGTCAGTACGTTTTTACTGATTACAATCTACAGTTGTTGGGCTCTTAACAGATAATTAAGTGTTGAGTTGTCACAGTCTTACAGCACAGAAAATATATGCTTATGCTCCCCACATCTATTTAAAAAGGAAACTAAAATATGTAACCTTGTGTGTATTGCATTTACAGAGTGAGCTTGTACTAATTTCGTATAGCTTTAAGTGATATATGTATTAGACCAGATAATGAAGTCTAAGTTTGACCTAGTAACAAAGTTTCTAGTCTGAAACTGAAGAGAACAGTTGTAATTTTATGTTTTTCGTTCTTGTTGTGTGATGTATTAACTGGGAAATTAACAGTAACTAGCAGTTAATTCCACCACGGCAGCTGTGTTCACTATGTTTCTGAAGCGTTTCCCCCCCCACCCCACCTAGTGGTTATCACGTAGCATTGCGGTGCAATTTCACGCTGTGAAACGCAGGTCAACGCAAACGTTAATATCAGACTACATGTTAACGACATGATTGGGACCAAGACACTAAAGGCAGAGACCCCCAACTCATTGTGCGCAAAAACAAGCAGTTCCTGAATAAATTAAAGTGAATTAACATTTGTGTGTTTTCTGTCAAACCTTTGAGAAAAAATTTACGTTTTCATCATAAAACCCATCCTCTGATTAAAAAATATCCTAAATCAATTAGTATTCATCATACTACTGTTGTTCCCTATAATTTATGTTGAAGATGATTATAATGAGATTGCAAAAAAAGAACCAAGTGATTCAGTAGAGTGCCTTACATTCTAAAACATTCTGTTTAATTATTGTATTTGTATGACATGAAATGATATTGACATAAAATCTTGAATCCATTGATCACCCATAATGTTTCTCGGTGATTAGCCTTGAATATGTGTATGAACATGAATGCAGGAGTTTTTTTTTTTAATTAAAATGTGTGACACTTTTATACAAAATGATATAATAGAGCAAAGGCTTACAATTTTCATGTGCTCCTTGGATTTGAACCCACAACTTTTGCGTTGTTAGCCCAATGCACTACTTGTTGAACTACAGTAGCAAAAGGCAGGTATAGCTGCAATGCAAAGCTAATATTTGTGGGCTTGAACTCGGCGATTAATACTGTAATCCCCTCCACAAACAGTGATGTCTTTTACACTACTACGCAGTGTCCACTAGGTGGGGCTGTCGCATAACATTATATTAGCGTTGCTGTTTGAGTGTTTGGTACATTTCAGGAATGATTATTTTTGATTGAAAAGATCATCACTTGTCTTTTGTGTAGATAATTATTTGACGTATAAGGCGCACAACGTGACACGATTTTTGTCTAATTTAGTATGAACAATCGTACCTGTGCAAATAAGGTCACAAAAAACCATTTTCCCTGCACACGTTTTCATGGCTTAATTCTGCCTCGTTGAACTTCATTTTAAATGTCTGCAATATTTGAATATACATTTACTCAAACTTACTGCAAAGTAATATAACCAAATGCTATTGAAACACTGCATCATTGTAAATACATTTATATAATTATATTACTGTTAGTACATTATTTTAAATATAATTATAAAGCTAAAATTGACATATGTGCTCAAAACCTTTATGACAGACTTCGAAGTTCAGGATTCTTTATGACGTGCTTAATGTTCTGGTATATTCGAATGGCCAGTCTCATAGCCTCCTTCCGATTGACTGCTTTCACTTGGTTTAAAAGGAGTGAACTGGAAGCTTCCCCTGGTGTATGTACAAAGAGATAGCTGTAGTTTTCTTATTGTTTGACACATTCCCATGAGATTGTATTAAATGATGTAAATGATGTATATTAATAGCAAAATACTGACAAATAGCGCTATTCTACTTTGCTTAGACATTAAGTAAATGCCGACTCGATATAAATGATTGTGGTTTTCATTGGCCATGTGGTAGATTGCTTTAATCATCCACAGCCCCCTATGGCTTAAAAAGTCACAACCTTTTTGCAATATCGATTATTTGTGCTTGATTAAATCCACAGGCAAGAGGACGCAGAGGGGCTACATCGAACCACAGCGCTAACCTGCCATTAAACGCTCAGGCAGTCGCTCATCTTCCTAGGATTAGGCCTATTCCTGAAAGTGTGATTAAAACTGTGCAGCTTGTTTGTGCTCGGTGTTGGGAAAGCTAAATCAAAGTTATTTTTTTTTTGACGGAAAATCCATTATTTCAATTTGAAGACTCACATCCAGATGCCACGTTGCAATTTAAATTGGCTGAGGGTGATGAGAAAGAAAGCCCATTACGTTGTGATGGGGTCTTGATTGAGTCCTGATGGGGTCTTGATTGGGTCCTGATGGGGTCTTCATCAGTCGTGATTGAGTCTTCCAAGACTCTTGCTAGCTCCCTACTTCTTTTTCCTGTGTTTATATTTCCAAACATGATAATGATATTTGTTTAGTGGCAGTCGTGTGTGTGAGATCCCCTCCCCCCTCAGCCTGGTCCCCTCTGTGATACATCTTCATGAAATTAATTGACATGCTATTTCAGGTCTGTTAGAAGCAATGGATCTGAAAATGCCCCCCCCCCACCTGAAAGTGCACATCACTTGCCATTCAAGAAAAATATTTCCGGCTGTTTTAGCCTGCCCCCAGGCCTGTGCATACAAAACATAAAACCGTAAGGCCATTGTTCCTGCAATGCTCTACTGATATGTAATAGTACAGGATATTTTGCTCCTTGTGTTTATTTGATTTTGTTTTTGCTCTAAATCTAAAAGTTACATAAAAATAATAAATGACACTGTACCCTGCCATGGAATAACATCCTGTCCAGGGTGTATCTCTGCCTTGGAGAGAAAAGTAATGAAGAAAGGTTTTTATTTTACCAGTGTGCATTGTGGGATATGCCTGTGTATCAGTGTGAATGTGGCAGCAGTTTGTCATTTGCCCCTGTTCGGTGACCCATCCATTGGAAGCTGGAGGACATGTAGGGACACTGGAATGCAGCTTCTTGTGAATGTACATCATGTCCCTCTTTAAATGGCTGAACAGACTGGAAATGGAGCGGCCATTTTAGGCAGTGCAAGCTGTGGCCAACAGGGGGAGCCATCTGCCACCTCCTACCCAACAAAGACCCATACCCCTAGGCTTGGGCAGCCAGCCCCCACCCTCCAATGAGGCCACATCAATTTCTATACCTCCGAAGGATGTGTGCTTAAAATGCGTGTCTGGTTACCTGATGGTGTTTCTGGAAAAACGAAACATTCCTCCATCCCCCACCCAGGATTTGGCTTCTCGCGTCATTCGAAGCCCAAAACTGCAAGCAAAAACATTTCCATTACAAATATCCAAAACCCGATTCTTATCTGTGGCCCCCTGATTTCTGTTTAATTACGTTTTTAAAATGCGGCTGCCGCCCCCTTCCCAGCTGCAAGTTAGGGTGTGTCGACCCCGTAGATTCGTTTTCCATCTGGTTCTCTCTGATAAGACCCCGGAAGGGGGTGCAGGGTAGCGCTTTTGCCGGCTTTAAAGTGGAGCTATAATGCTGTCTCACACAAGCCTGCTGTGCAACAATCACCCTACGGGGGGGTCTGAGCTGCTTTGGTGGTGATTGACACAGGGCGCTTATTTTTTTAAGAGAAAATTGCTCATCTCATAAAAAAGGTTAAAGAATTGTATGGCTGAGAGACTCATGGCTGCCTTCATAAGGTCTGAGTAGAGGCGTATCCATATTCCGGTTCTCTGCTTCTGTGTGTAAGTGCATATGTACAGTATAATAGGAGATATCACCACCTAAATGAGTGTGATTTAATTTTTTAAAGACCTCTTTTGACACTGTTTTTGATACATTCTGATGTCGTTTGAGCATGTAACAGCAGTGGACTGTTATTGTTACATTTCCTTTGTTTGTAATTCACGTACAGGAGTGACCCGGCGATAACAAGGGGGATGGCACGCAAACACGGAGGCAGGCACTGGTTCCTCCCTTCCCATTGGCTGATCCACAGAGTGATGCAATATAGACGTCATGAAGACCAAATTGGAAACAATCAGGCTCGCCCAGAAGGGCTGATGCCAGTGACGACAGCAAGGGTGGGGTGGGTGGTGCTTGTAGCGAGAGTCTGTGGCCTGGTTCTGGTTTATACAACATGTCCAAATGGCATAAAGGATCATGGGTAGGACGGCATGACCTCACTTCCCCCAGGCGATCCTCTCTAATAGGACTGCACGAGGCTGGGCTCCATGATGTGACATTCAGACTTCAGGAAGGCTCCACCCTCTTCTTTGGGGGAAGACCCCAAGAAGCTTGGCACGGTTTTGCAGATGAGGGGGGCCAGACTCACACCCCTGTCCAGCCTGACCTTTGGCATGCTAGTGGATCTTAATGACACAGTCCCACAATTCCCTGTGAACATTGTAGGGTTTGCCTGATGCTGGAGGCGACTGAAATTTTTAGAGCATGTTAGTGTTTTTTTTCTGTATGTATACCTGCACAGTTGCGGGGGTCTGGAGCCTATCCCAGGAGCTATGGGCACATGGCAGGGAATAATCCAGGAGAGGGTACCAACCTATTGCAGGGCACACACACCATTTACACTTGAGGACAATTTGGTAACTACAATTCATAATATTAGGGTGAAAGATCAAAGCTTTCTTCTTCTGTTTGAACATAATCAAAATAGCAATTATTTTTATTTGTTGTGATGTTTGAAATGAAAGACCTGACAGCAGGGGTTGTGGTAAAACACAAAGGTGTTTTATTGAACTCAACGGAACAAAGATTGGAAAGAAACTGGATTGTGAGGGATCAAAATGGGAACTGGAACACGAGAGGGCACACGCAAAGAGAAGGTTCAACTTCAATGACCGGACTAACGAAAACAGAACAAACAGGTACTTTTACACATAGACTAATAAGGGGTAACAAGTATCAGGCGTGGCCAATCAGAGCCACGTGATGGAGTAGACAGGAGGATCAGGTGGACATGGCGGGTAGGACTTGACATAATAATAATAATAATAATAATAATAATAATGTGTAAATAAAAATTATTTATGAATAAAAATTGTGACTGGACTATGCTTACATATTGAAATGAGCATGGAAAAAGCAGCAGGGTACACAAAGGACTACAGGATAACTTTTTTCCCAGAAAACCATACTAAAGCGTATTTAAAAGAATAAATAATGTGGTCTCCTGTAAATTTTCAAAGGGCTTTCCGTATGGAGAGTTAATTATGAATGTATACATCAAAGTGAGTTAAAATTATGAAATCAATCACCGCTTGAATAATGCCTTCAAGCACACCACATCAAATGCAAATAAATTCTGTGAATGTCTACAGCAAACGGTCCATTCATTTAACCGCCACATAAACTGACAGATTGCTTATTTTTTTAAGACACAATGAAATTTTTTAATTTTTCATTTTTTTTACTTGCCAGCTCAAGGTTTGATAGATATTTATGTTCTTTGTTTTTCATTGTTTCTTTTTGAAATGTTACTTAACATACAGTAAGCGAGTAGAATGTGGCGTTACTGCACTCCTGGTCTCTCCTTCCTCTGCTGTGATTTTACCATGTTACCGGGTGGCTTACCTTAAATTTTGACAGCTGGACTTATTTTTGTAAGGAAGTTGCCCGTGTGATATTTGTGTGTTAATTGAAACGCTGTGATTGCCTGTCAGCCCCAGTGTTTGTTAATTAATATATGCAGGTAATATCATTCTTATCTCATTCAGGGTGTGTGCTGTGCATCTATTCTCCCATTGACTCTGTACTGGATAAGCAGTTATGGAAACTAGTAATATTACTCACTGCCATGTCTCAGATACCTGATCTTTACAGAGCTCATTCATCTTCTCTTGCTCTGAGTCATTCAGAGTGTCTATTGTACTTCTTTAAGGATACCGTTTCTTCTGCTGATTTTTCCCCACATCAACTCTGATGTCCTGCTTCAGCTTCCTCTGACAGCCAGAGGTGACGTGTGCACCCTGGAGGTGAGAATTCAGCTCATACACCCCAAACCCGCACCTTTGTTAGCCCCAGCCAAGACGGATCCTGCTTCTATGCCCTTCAGATGACCTGACACATTTGCCCTTCATGTCAATAAAGCAACATCTGTTTGGCTGAAGATTAGCACCCTCGGATGAGGCCAGCCACAAACTGAAAGTCCCGCTTAAACTATAACCTGTCCAGCCTCCAAAAAAATTGGGTATCTGCCAATCTTCGGATGAAGCAGACAACCACAGTTGGTCTATCTGTCAGCTTGAGTAGTCTTGGGGATGTGAAGACTGACCCAAGGTTTATGACAGAATAATGACAGTCTCAGTTACATCAGAACATCTCACTGACATGTAAACTGATGCCTTCAATGTATATTTAAGTATATTACAGAAATCAGGCTATACCCTCATCTCCCATTGTAGTTCTTGTAGCCAGTAAGAACATTCTAGATGCTCTTCCTGTATTTTGTTGATTTTTCATGAACTGGTGTTTTTAAACTGCTGAGTTTATGCATAGCAATCACAACACACATGTGGTGGTTATACGATGCTAACTTTTGGAAGCCCTGGATCCATGTCGCATGTAAACAAGCAAGTTGGGTTTGTTCTGTTCCACTAATGCCTACATGCCCTTTTGACAAACAGCAAATGGGAACAAGCATTATTGTAAAAGCCACTACAATGCACAAAGTGGGGCTGCGTGGGCTTCAGATGGCAGTCAGGCTTCACCCACCAGGTCCACTCCAACCTGGATGGGATAATCACCTTGCTTAAAAGCGCCTGCACTTCTCTGAATCACATCACTGGTGCCCGTGAAGTTTTCCCATGTGTCAGGAGCGGATAATTAGCGACTCCCGGTAAGAATACCATAATCTGTTAGAACATGAGGCGAACGTTTTGATGTAATCTTGGCCATAAAGGTTATTTTAAAGCATTATTATTATTATTGATGATGATGTTTTTAACTAATTTTATTTATATGTTTAGGACTTCAGAATTTATGATTCAAACCGTCGCTTGATAAAAATTATGTACTACAGAACAATATAAAAAATGAAGAAATATAATACTCTCAGAAGTATGCCACAAATCAAATAATACTGCAGGTTATGGTGGGAAAATGATTTGAATGGTGTATTCTATGCTGTAGAATGTAGATAGTATATTCTATGCTGTAGATGGTATATGCCATATTGTAGATATGTATGCCGTAGCACTGTAAGCGGTATATTCCATGCCATTGATGTTATATGCCTGGCTGTAGATGGTATGTTCCATGCTGTAGATAAAGTTTGCCGTGATGTAGATGGTATATTCCATGCTGTAGGTGGTATGTTCCATGCTGTAGGTGGTATGTTCCATGCTGTAGGTGGTATACATATAGGTGGTGTCAACTGATTCAAATCATGGAAATGTTTTCTAAACGGCTGTTGGAACTGAGAAACAATGAAAACAGTGGTTTTGTGTGACTGTATTTTATAAATGTTTTAAAATACATTTTTGTTGAAATTTAGTTAAATGAATAGTTATTGATCTATTTTAGAAGAAAGCGTATTACCACCGCAAAAAAATAATCACTTATGACTGTAACCGCTGTGCCAATGGTCACTGCCACGCTGCAGTCCCTGAGGCCGTGCCACTCATGTTTTGCTGCTTCGGCAGAGCAGATCTTATCATGGTCAGTTATAATCTATATTATAATGGCAGTGAAATGCTGACCAGCTGATAAATGTTAAATTTATGAATAAGTTTTAACTGTGGGGGGAAATCAGTAATTGTTATGAATTAGTTGTCCATACTCTTTACCGAGTCTTTTCGTAGCTCTGCAGCTTTGCAGCATGGGCGACATCCCTAACCTGAAGTATTATGACATCATCAGCTAGCCAGTTCACACCAAGGCTCGACCCAGGCGTGAGCAGTTTAACTTTTAAAAGTTTAGATCAGGGGTGGCCAATCTTATCCTCTGAGGGCCGGTGTGTATGCAGGTTTTCGTTGCAACTCCCTAATTAGATTACGAATTAGAGGACTGATTGGCTGAAGAGTCCTCACACCTGGGTTTGAACAGCTGACCTAAAGGTTATCTGCATACACACCGGCCCTTTGCAGATAAGATTGGCCACCCCTGTTTTTGATGCATAAAAGTATTTTCTGGCTGGTCATGTCACAGGAATGGTGTATGGGAAATTGCCAGAAAAGATCGCTTCCTAATTGTACTGAAGGTGAGACTTTTATTCTTATATTATTAATGATGCAATGTTTAATGACAGACAAAGAGTTCGTAAAAAAATTTGTGTAAATGAGTTTTGATATCAGCTTATGGCTGGGCGATCTGGTTAAATATGTTATCATGATTGTTTTTTCCATATCAAACCTATCCATCCATTTTCTGAAACTGCTAAGCCTATTAAGGGTTGTGGGGGGTCTGGAGCCTATCCCAAAGGTTACGCGTATAAGGCAGGGAGCAACCCATCGGAGGGCATATTCACACCTATGGGTAATTTGCCCACTCCAATTAGTCTTAATATGTTTTTGGATTGGGGGGGAGGGAAGGAAGCAGAGAACTCGGGGGGCAGTTCCACATGACACCAGGAGAACATGCAAATTATTTCTTTACTTAAGTAATTATTTCTTTACTTAAATGCTCCATTTTTTCCTTAAAATTTCCCTTCAATTGCCTTTAAACAGGTTCAGGAGATGAAAAAAGCAACAAATTAAATCGACTGCAGACTGAAATTTAATTTTAATGAATAAATCATACAAAAACATACATAATTCATGCATATAAATACTACACAAACGCGTGTATTCAGTGGGCTGCCAATTGTTCACTCTGACTGCCACAATCCATTTACTACATCTTTCTGAGAGTGCTGGAATTTCTGGAAATGTATGAAATGTTAAGATATATCAGAAATTATAGAAACTTTCTTTCCCCAGTGAACATAAAATTGCCTTTATTTCTTGACTCAAAAAGCTCACTCACAAATATAGCTGAATATAGCTTCAAAGCTTTTGTATCAAACACCTTTAGTTCCAGGTAAAACAGAAACATAAATCTTGTTAGTTGTTACTTAAATTAAACAGTTGTAATTTAATTAAAGCAAACACCACAATTTAAAGTAGTTTTAACAAGAAGCAAAGTATTTAAAGAATTTGGAGTCCATAAGAAATTAGAATACAAACAATATAATATTAATCACCTTGATTTTTTAAATTAGTGAAAGTGATTAATTGTTGTTGCTGACACACCACAGCAGGCAGTGCAAAACAACAAAATGTGTCGTCTACATTTAACCCATATGTGACATGGCAACGGGCAGCTATTATTTAGCACCTGGGGAGTAGTGCTAGGGGGCGGTACCTTGCTGGTCAGGTATTCGAACCAGCAACCTTTGTATCACAAGCACGATCCCCTAACCCTTAGGGAAATGATGGTATATGAGCAATGAGTATCAACAAAATATGAATAGCGTTCGTGTTAAATCACGTTAACATGCAAAGGTAGGAAAATTTTTCAGACTTTGTAGACATATGATGTAATTTTGATTTACACATGCACTGAAGCGCTAGGTAGCAGTCTTTGTTGGGTAGGAAAAAAGGGCTGAACACCTGTTCTAAAAGAGCAGACCAAGTCATTTTTATATTATAGGGAGGGAAAGAAATTGTTTTTGAGCACTATCTCAAGGAAAATTAGCAACATAAAAAATAACAAGCTTTTGTATGTTTCACAGATGCAATATAAAGTTTTCACAGATATGTATTTTTGACAAATTATTCCAGCAGATTGTTTAAAAGGTAGAGAGCGATTTTGGGCCCCCCCTTGACCGTCGGCATGAACATGAACAGCGAAATAAGACCATATTATAAGTTTTTTGCTAATTGTACAATGACTTTTGACAAGAAAAAGTCAACAGAGGTTCCTTTGAATAGTAACAGATCAAGGTTTATGAATGAGTAAAGGCTGAAAATAAATTTTTAGATGGAGACATTAGCTAAGAATGTAAATGTAAGCGTCACCTTGCAGGACACCTTGAGTCCTGTCTGGGATAAAAGAACAGATACTCCATAAACACGGGAATAAAGCTGGAAGCGGGAGGCTTCATCGCTCCCCATCGAGTCACTGTGCCGCCCATGATAAAAATGGCAGCAACATTTTAGGGTGAATTATTAGATTGTCCTCTCTTGGTGTGTCGCCATGGCAGCCCGGCCATGCCTGGCTGGGCAGCTGGTGATTAGGGCCCCGCTGTTGTCGTGCCCATGGCCCCACGCAGCCAGGAGTGACTCCTGCCATTTGTAAATCACTGGAGCAGGAAATTGCCTCGTTTGCGCCGGTAACAGAAGCTTGGGGGTCCGGTTGTGAGAACTCAGTGCACAAGCTTCAATTGAACCGGGACCCCACTCAAAAGGGCACAGGGAAACAAAGCTGCCGGGTTATCTGGGTCTGTGAGTTCCCCAGACGGCTATGATGTGTACATAATGTACTTACCTTCCTGTCTGTGCTCTCACCAGGGTTGGGATAGATGTTTCCTGTGGGTGACGCGCTCAGGGGACGTGTGAGACTGACAGCTGGAAGTGCCCGAAACGCTGTACCCCTTTCACGTTCTATGAAGGGCTACCAGGACCATGAAGCAGCAAGCCAGCACTATAGAAGAACAAAAAGAACACAGAGGTCGCTGCCTCATCTCGACAAAAGTAGTGGTCTGAGACGTCTCCTTTATGGTTCACGAGATGGTACAGAAAGGGAGGGTGTAATTCACAGGCAGTGAGGACTGGAAGCCACTTAATGCACAACCCAGCGATCACTGGACACAAAGTATTAGAGGTGTCCTGTGAGAAAGGAGATGGTATCAATGCAGGTCCTTGCTGTAGGTTAAAAGGACACCAGGGAGACGTTTATCGGGACCAGGACAAGGGCATAACTTCAGGTTGAGCACTGGGGGGATTTAATGGGTCTTCACCCATTTAAGGGGGTCCAGGGGACTGTATTGGCTGATTTTGATTGTTGTGAGGGGTTGCAACCCTCATCCCCCCATAATTTATGTCCATGGACCGGGAAGAGAATGTGAGCAAGATAAATCCTTGAAACATGGAGTAAGGCAATACAGGCCTCTCTACTGAGTACATATCCTAGGGTGAATTAATAATGAAGATGGGCAAAATCTGCCGCTGGGTCCTTTGGTAGTCTGGGAGCGAACAGCTCCTGACAGGAGACCGACTCGCCCCTACCTGTGCCATCCCAGGGTGTGCAGCTCCTGGCAGGAGACCGACTCGCCTCTACCCGTGCCATCCCAGGGTGTGCAGCTCCTGGCAGGAGACCGACTCGCCTCTACCTGATCTGGACGATTCAGATGAACAAAAAAAAAAAAGAAAAACAACGAGACAAGACACAGACAGACTGTCATTTGGATCAGATATATTTGCTCCAGGGACTGTCTGACCCTGCTTTTTCAATAATGTATGTCACTTTGGATAAAAAAGTCTTATAAATAGGTTAAATGTAAATGTAAATAGACTAGATAGATTGATAGATAGACAGATGGATAGACTGACAGACAGACAGACAGACAGACAGACAGACAGAGAGACTTTATTGATCCCAGCTGAGAAATTCTGCATGGCTGACCAGCTGTGAGTGATGTGCCTCTGCTTCTGTCTGCAGTGTATAAAAAAAGCTCTTGGCTTGGCAGGAGTGTCTATCAGAGGTGGGGGTGTGGCAGATAGGCCAGGTGTCAGATTCAGGATTAGAAACGATTGGAAAAAAAATATTTTAATTTCCATCGAGTGTATTGTTCTGCGTTTGCACGGTTGGGCTGATTTAGATGTGTGAAATGGCTGAGATGGTCGGCGCAAGAACCCTCCTTCGATGAGGATCATTACCAGCAGGCCTTGTCGCACATTCTGTGCAAGGAATGTTCCAGGCACCATCTGCCACTTTGATGGAATCATTAAGAGGTGAATTTAAACAGAACCGCTGCCAGATGAGGTGAAAAAAATAAGCCGGCCTCTGAAAGGAACCCAAACGGGACAAACGGGGTTGAAACCAGACCTGCTGGCCAGTGGTGACTTCCTTCCTTTGTCTTGCTGCCGCGTCGTAAGTCGACACGTCTTCTGCTCCGTTCAGGCATTTGAACGATGCCTACACAAGGCTCCAAGCCCGGTCACCTGAGAGCACTTGGCATTGTTCCAAGGCCTGCTTGAAGTCCACATCATATTTTGTCCACCCATCTGGCCACTGGCCAGCACAGCACCTCCGCTGACCATTACAATGATTGGCAGCGTAAATATTTCAGCATGTTCTGTAGCATTGTGTTACCGTCGCTGATGAATAATGCATGGAGGAAGGAGGCCAGTCCATGGTCCTGGGAAGGCCCCACAGCAAACTCAGTGCCGACAGAGACAGATATGAAGGAATGGTAGCCAACCATGTAGTTCTACAGAACATCCAGACCTGTAGGTAATCCACTTGCTTGGTACTTGCTGTGTTCAGAATATTTGCAAGGACACTGAGTATTAGCACGGTTACCAACCTATGACATCCCTTCACAGAAGATGGAATGGGGACAAAAGTCAAGGCAGAAGTATTGTAAAGGATTGAGCTGGAGGTCAATCCAGCACTGTTGCAGGATCTTGCGGATTTTGACTGTTTTTAGTACATTGTGTTGATCTATCTGGACAAGCCGCCCAAGGCTATGCAAAGACTGTGAGACAGCAGGTGCGGTTTCTGAGGAGTGAGGCCATCACCCTCTAGACTCCTACCAGTGCTGCTTAGCTGCTGGTTTTGGTTCTTATTTGCAAGACGCCGCCAGGGGAGTGGTCATAAGCTGAGCAGAGGTCTCCTTAGCTGGAGTAGCCGTGGTGGCCCTGGGGGACACCTATCCATCCGCGGGCTTCTTGCCTCAAGTACAGGTCAGTGTCTCGCTGGGAAACCAACCCTCAAATGTGCATCGCGGCTCGATCCTTAGCCAGTCACCTGTAAAGTAATTATACGCATTTTGTGCAGGTCTTGAGGGTACTGCAGACTCAGCTGATAGCTACTTTCCCTCAAGGATGCGTAATGGCCAGTTTGTGATGAGAAATATACCACATCTAAGCGTCCGTTTACTCAGGCATGTGTCGTTGAGTGAGGAAACTGAGCAGTTTGAGGGGGAGAGCTCAGTAGTCGGGGGTAGAATATCTTTGATTTCATGTTTGGCAAGTGATTGCTGGAGCTTTTATAGGTTAATATGTTTTAACATTGTCCGCATCTCATACTTTGTTGAGACTTGCGATTTTGCCATAACATGATACTCTGTGTATAACAGGTGTCAGGGACAAATTTAAGAGATGAATTAATTATGAGTATAATGGATACGCTTGTACCATGAAGTAGAGCGTAAAGAAGACTTTGACAGGTTCTCATTTGGACTTTTGGTACGTGCGTTTTTCTGTCACGTGAGCTGCTTGGTTGTTAAATTAATTAGTGGGGCTCTGATGGATCTCTATTATATTTAATCACCATCGCTCTAGAAGTAAACGGCTGGAACTCATTTTTGTGGTTGCAGGAACATCTTCTAAAGGTTGCTGACCTTTTTGAAATGACGTTCAGCCTGTGGCAAAGGATCAGCTGTCCGGGTAACATGAACATGTCAATATTGGTCTCCTACTGCAGTGATCCCTGAACCTCTATTTAGGCTTCCTCATCCATACCATACATTTCTTTTGATCCACCACCAGACCATCTCATTAAATGAATCAGCTAAGCTTCAATTCCATAAGTTTAACCAATTCTGTTGAAGGTGAAATGTAAGAAATATATAGAAGGAGGGTATCTCAAGGAGAGAACCACTGTCCTAGAAGTTATATGCAACAGTTAGCTATGCTTGCCTGCAGGGTAAGTTGAAAGTGAATCCATTTTCAAGAACCTCTTCAACAAGTCTAGGAACCTATTGGGAAAAAACCATGTCAGATATCTATTGCCCCTATGAACTGTTTTGTGTGATACATCTTGGATCAGGTTCTTCCTCCTGCCCCCAACCCATAGCACCCCTAGGTAAGAAGAGGAAAGGTGAAGTGAAACTATTAAAGGTGCTCTTGTGTCCTACATTTGATAAATGTGTTTCTCTCCTCATTGTGCAACAGGTTACCAGCGATGTGCTTGGCACTTAGATTCAGTTCCCCCCCTCCCCCCGAGCCAAAGAGCTGTATTGTGCTGCTTGGTTACCCTAATCCCCACATCCACGTAAGCGTATGTGGCCAGCAGTTCTTCCGGTTCTTTGTCAGCACACGGGCAGCCCCAGCTCACATCTCACTGCACTTAGTGCTGCGTCACCTACTCCTATAATGAGCCCTCTACGTGGAATTCATTAAACCCCTCCCCACAGGAACACCCCCCCCCCCATTGTTTCTGGCTCGTGTGACCATCCATCTCGAGGAGTGCTACCCAATGCACAGGCCATGAAGTTTGCCGGTTGCATTGTGGGTAGTAGAATGATGACTCCCATTGAGTAGTGACCCCTCCTACAAAGGGAAGGTCATGTGTCCATGACATGATGTTTCACAGGGCTGTATTTTAATCAATGTTAGCGAAGTTTGGTGGGAATGAAAGGAGGCTATCAGGGATAAGACCCATGGCGCAACCTCTGCTAATTCCCTTAATCAGAGTATAGCTACTGCTGATTAGCTTAGCTTCCAAAGCCATCAAGGGGATTGCTGCCAAGATTAGCAACAAGGCTCCTCCCGGAGCTGTTTACAATCTCGTCAGCACTCCGCACCCACCGTGACCCCTCTGCACACCTTTATGGACGACCACATGAAAAATGTCCAGAGGCCATTTGAAAAAACAATGTAAGTAGGACCTTTTTGTTTTTTTTTTTTATGAAATCAATTCCACGTCAAGGTTTGTGTCAGTTAAGACACAGTGTATTCAGGTTTCTACTGGATGGTGAAATGTATTTGCAAACTCGGCTTTGCAAGTAACAGATACCTGCCACAACAACAGCCATGCATAAAGGAGGGGTCACAAGAGAGGGCGCCATCCTTTGTTCGATGCTTATCATTGATATTTTAGACCCACTTGATAGTTACTCAGCATGTTTCATCTATCGCTGCCAAAGTTGCAGGGGATGGTTTATTTGTTTTATTTTCTGGGTCACAGTAAATGAAAGCCGTTCATCTATGTCACTGTATGCTGTGGCTCTGAAAGACATCACATGTTAAATGGGAGCGATATACTGGGGAAAATTTGTTGCCGGGGCGATATCTGTGGCTGTAAACTGGACGCTGGCCAAGGGTGTTAATGCATGTCATTCTGCTGCCATTGTAACTGCTAATGTTACTGCTATTGGCACTGCCTGCCGCTAATGCTAATGCTCCAGCTATTACCACTGCCGCCGCTAATGCTACCGCTCCAGCTATTACCACAGTCAGTGCTAATGCTATGCGTCTGCTACCGCTAATGTTGCTGCTGCTGCTTCTCCACCACCACTGATAGCTTTGCTCCTGCTATATCTGAAACGGCACCTCCAGCTGCCAGAGGATTGTGGTTGAATAAAAGCATGTTTGTCCTCCTGTCCAAATCTTAAAGCTTGGCTCTGCTCAGAACAATGGAGATTCCTATATACTCGTATTATTATTTGTCGCTATTCATGCTAATATTTGTAATAATAATAAACCTTTGCAGGTGCAGCTTTCATTGGTCAGATCTGGAGAGCTCAGTCGGTTCAGGCATGTTCAAAAAGCCCAGGACATAACCTTGTGATGCGGGGGTGTCTCTGTGACTGTACTCTCTGGTTGTCATCAGACAACAAGCAGTAATGGGGCTGCTGTGGTTCAGATCTGCGGGATTCTCAGCTGGAAAAGAAACTGACTGTGGTTGAGCGTCCAATCCGACACTGCAGAGACGATAAATGCTCCACACTTTGGATGCGCTTCAGCGCGAGTGCTCACATTTGCATGCGAGCCGCGAAATTTGTTTACGGTGGTCTGCATGACTGCAATTTCCGAAGGGGTGTGGGGGGTGCATGTACACTATATTCTGAAAAGGATAAAAACGGGGGAGACAAAGGAAGGTAGAGGAAAGTGAGTGTGGGAGAGAGAGAAGGACAGAAACTGGTAGAGAAAAAAATACATAATAGCCTGTTATGTGGGTCTCGTAAAACCCTCTCTTGGAGTGGGCCTCCTTTTTGCGGAAATTAAAGAGGTCACGTTGTCTTCCACTGGTAAAGTCTGTCACAAAGATCTGTGCTGCGCTGCACAAGAGAGCAGGGATAGACCTCTGACTGTCACAGGGATTGTGAGGTCTTTCCATGGTTTCACTTTTACCGGAACGTTACTGACAAAAGCTAATAGCCATCATCATTATCATCAGCCAAATTTTTTGAAAGTAGTTGATTGCCCTGATCATTCAGCGCAGATCCTGACCGTTCAGCGTGAAAAGATGTATCTGGATCATAATTTTTGAGACTGTGACATACATAGGAAAGCATAGTTCTTAAAGTAGCTCTTAAATGCTAAAATAAAGGCTTTAGGTGGCCTTATACATACAGAACATGGACAGAATACATAATGGATGTCACTTTTTGCTGTGTGATTGTTTATTGATATGCAGCATTATTTAGTATTACACCACAATGAGGTTGCCTGAAATGGGCGGGGCTCCATTTTTTGTGTTTCCTTTCACTTTGGCCCCAACACAGAGGTCGTTTCTATTTTATAGCATTATCGATTTTTGGAAAGCAGCCTCTGATTACTGTAGCTCATTGTTTCCAGTGTCAAAATCATAGCATGTGGTGAAGCAGGCTCCTGCGCATTGAGCCCCCTGAAGGGAGCCCCCTCGCACCAGCCTGTTTACCCCTCCTCTGCTATAGAGGCTCTCCTGCCACTTCTATGTCTGAAGCCTTTGATCGTGTAATTGACCAATTATTTGTTGGCGAGACATTTTTCTGCCAGGGTAGCCAGCCATTGACGCGTCACACTTCAGTGCAATGTCTCAGTTCTCAGTTGTCTCCGGTAGCCTTCTGGCGCTCCAGCTTTTGTTGCAAGTCTGGCAAAATTGCATCTTGGGTATTTTGGAACTTTTTCAGGACTTTAAACACTGGGAAAGGCCTAATAACTATTAACAGTTCTTATAATCCACTCCTGAACCTCACAGTAACCATTCACAAACATAATGAGGATTTACCTATCCTCTGAAACATTTGGCCTAGCGCAGGACACACACTGAGTGGGATTTCAGATTATTACAGAGCCTCCATTATACACACACACTTTAATTGTTTTGAAATATGGGAGTGATCACAGCACCTCAAAAAGAACTCCTGACGCATTGGGGCTATGGATGTCCAGCTCCTCTTACTCAGTGCTGTCCTCTTTTTTACTCCATTACTCAGCAA
>JAODJW010000001.1:18990841-19009062 GCA_026777045.1 Hyperopisus bebe
GCACTTATTAGCGGGATAATGTTACATCATTTTTTATTCTGTGATAAACGAAAGATTGATCTGCTGGTCAGATTTAATAAGAATCATGAACATGTATAAGTAAAATAAAATAAAAGGCTGTGTCCCATTTTGATCATGATCAATCCATCCATAAATAACAAAACAACCTATTTATCCTTCATTGTTTTGGTGTGGTGGTGTAGTTTCGCATGAAATTATGTGTGAAGTTTAACTTTTTGAGTCTTCCATACTTATTAAGTTCCTGTTGTGTGGTGTGAAAATGACACACAAAAGGGGCAAAGAACTACAAAGCTCCCTTGGCCGAGGACCAGGCTCCGGAACTTCGGTGTGAAAGCGCTTATGGTTTAGAGGTCATAACCCCCCCACAGTATTCTTTGGTTTCACCCCTCTATTAAATCCTACAGGGACTCCAGCACCTGCATGTCAACAAGACAATCCATCGTGACGTGAAGGGGAACAACATCCTAGTGACGACCCAGGGGGGCATCAAGTTGGTGGACTTCGGTATGTGTCGGCTGCTATCCGTCTCTGCCCCCGTCGGGAGGGTGGCAATGTACCATGCATCACCTCCACCGTTGGAGGCTAATGGCCGCTAAGAAGAATCTAGGGACCCTCACTGATGAAATGCGGCCAGTTCCCTTGCTGAGGGATGCGGTGCTTTGTGGTTCAGATCTGCTGGACATGCCTTGAAAGCTCAGACACTCTCTCCGGATCTCTCTCTCTCTGAACCTGCTGCTGAAATCGGCTATCTAATAGGGAACGACTGCGATGAGTCACAGACATTCCTGCTGACACAAGTTCCTAACGCCTCTTTTCTTCCCAGCAGGAAGGCTGAACGTTCATGAAAACTCTACGAAGGGATTCAGGCTCTGTCAATCAGTAGTAGCTATAAAAAAATCAGCACAGCATCACATACAGCGTGCATATAGACGTTTTGATTGAAAGCAGCTAATTATTCTGTTTCCGAGGTCACACATTTTTTGGTTTAGTGTAGCTGATATGAACTGTGCTTATTAGAGAGTTGATTAATATGATTCTGATGCACAGGATGGACAGTCTGATAAAATATCTAATTTGTGTAATTACAGGTAGCGGAGAGATAGGAATTCTGAGGGTTGGTGTGTGGAGTCTCTGCCGTGAGGTTAGCGTGAGAGAGAGAGAGAGAGAGAGAGAGAATGAAAGAAGTGATCAGTCATAACATTTAAGCTTATCTGTAAGAGTCAGCTGAGTGATTGTCTCTGTCCGGGGCTCTTCATAATGGGCCGGACATTTTTTTTTTCTTGGCGCTATTGCAGAAACATTGGACCGAGTTATCAGAGACCCGGCCAGAGGGGCTTCTGGTTGCCAGCGCAGGCGATTTGTGTGAAAGGGCTTTTGTGTTTGCAAGATCAGCTGCGGCCACATGCCGCAATTTGGTTTGTGGGAAGCCCTCCCTTTGCTTCCTGCAATGAATATGCACATCCATATTATGACATCGAAGTGTAACGTTTTCACGCGGTAATTTGATGTTAATTTTGGCAAAGTGCATATTTCAACTTTTGTGCTGGATAATAATCGTCAGACACTTGAATTTTAGGATTACAGTAGTAGTGAGCTGGGAGTGCTGTGTGGTTCTGTGGCTTACGCTGCTGTGTCTACAATGGTCACCAGTTCTATTCTTCTGATTGGGTAATTTTACCATTGGGTTCTTGAGTAAGGCTCAAGGGACTGTCTGACCCTGCTTTCTCAGTTGAGTCTTGCTTTGGAAAAAAAGCATCAGCTAAAATTAATAAATGTACTTTCCTTTAATTTATCAGGGGAATATGAACCTATTGTACTTTACCATACAATAAATAGAGCACCAAGATTTCTGTATGTGTATCTGTTTTCAGATACAATGAAAATGAAAACAATTGAATTAATATTACTACAATTGAATGGTCATGCCATGATATCTTACACTGTCAGGGGCTGAATGAATGTTCATTTTGACTGAAATGTTTGGTTAATTTCTCTCACAAGTAAATACCTACATTTTGTTATCATGCATCATTTCTTAGTGTTTTGGGAAACTATGGACCTCAAAACCTTATTAAAGCCAATTAATTTTCTGAAAAGACAAATTCAGATTTACAGTTACTGTGTTTGCTATTGAATAAATATTTTTTCCGCTAATTCTATTGATTGTGGGCATGGTATAATTAACTAAAGTGCAGTAATGGCCGCCAGCATTATGCAGGCAGGTGGGGCAGACACCACCTTGCGGGGTTTGTCTCCTCCGGCTGCCTCCATGCTGAGTGGGTGGCGATGGGGGATGGGGGGAGGGTGGAGGATGGAGGGGGGGGCCGGGCCTTCTTCCTGACACGTGGCCCCTTGATAATCTCAAGCGTGAAGCTGGGTGTCTTTTTTTCATTGCGGAGGGAGTGTACGGATGGCTGCCCCGTGGAATTGATGAAGCCCCCGCAGTGACTCATCACAGGAGGAGAAAAAAGACATTATTTGGTGGGGGGGGGAGAAGGAAATGGAAAGCTTTTCACTTGGCCCATGAATATTCTAATTGACAGTGTTATGTTGCTGATAATTGCTAGGCATTGTCCCAGGACCTGGCTAATTGCTAATGTGGTGTAAAGGCCTCAGTACATTGCTGGCAGATGGTATGTAATGCAGTACATATGTGTTACTTATGTATAATGTGTATATATATCACATATACGTATTTGTATCTGCAAAATGCATGTTTTTGCTGGCATTCTTTCACCGAGAAGAACCAACTTTTATAAGAACCCTCTGATTCTCTGTAAGCTTATTTTACTATTGATGCCATGTTATTTTAGAGTCCTGATGAGTAGACTGTAATTTCTGATTGGACCGTGTTTGTGTTTCCCATGGTCTTTTGATTGCATTGACTTTGTAGCCAGTCGACTGTCCATTTAGTTCCCATATATGTTATCCTGTAGTTGCCATGGTAATTGAGAACTTTCGGCTATGTGAGCAATTTTACAGAAGAAACGCTAAAGGACCATCTTGGACAAAAACATCCCCCAATGAATCTTCACCTGTCTGATCACCTTGACATTTTGGCATATTTACAATTGAAAAAAAAATCCTCTGTGCCGCATTAATTTGAATGACTTTGATTTGCGCCCTTTTTCAGTCATGTTTAAAGTAGTACAGAGGCCAAGCTTTGAAAAGCAAAGCACCTCCATCCTTTGCATGAAAAGCAGCTGCTGTGTGGTTGGTGTCTGCCAGACTGCTCGATGATGTCATCTGTAATCGCCGGTTTAACACATGGGCCACATACTGTACCAGTTTAATGGCTTGGCCCAGCAATGTTTGGGCATTGATTCTGTGGATGTTGAGCAGGACCCCATGAAATGTTGACTGTAGATATTGCACTACCTGGTCTTAGGTAATGTCACAGTAAGATTAATTTTTTATTGTGAATGCTAAAGAGATGTTAAAGAGATGTGATTAATTTATATTAATTGATCAGCAAGCTTGAGGGCCACAGTAGCAAATCACAGCCACATTGTGCAGGAGTGAGTATACAGGTCAGAAATACTCAGAATCTCCAAGGTCTATTTCTGAATAGAATCCCTATATAATTTCCCCGGCCCCCACACTCAGAATCGCTGTGGTCCCTCACACAGGTGTCTCTGCCCAGCTGACGAACACCCGCCTTCGCCGGAACACATCGGTGGGGACTCCCTTCTGGATGGCCCCGGAGGTAGGTCCTGCCTCCAGTGGGGGCCCCCTCCATTGTTATGTAGGCAATTCACGCCCCCCCCCCCCTACTTTTGGTGGGTATCTCATACATTAGGCCAGTGTTTCCCTCCCAGCTTCCAGCCACAGAACACCGAATACCTAGGGGCTGGGAGGGAGCAAAAATATGGGCCATCGGGGGGTCTTCAAGGACTTGGTTGACAAATACTGCATTAGACCATAAATAAATACATATTACATGCACATGGATTTGGGCCATTCAAGGATTCATCCAGCCACTGTGTTAATGCGCTCATTTACATATTCATCATTTAATTTTTTTTTTACCCCATTTCTTATATATTTATATAAGTGTATTTGTCTGACCTTAGCATATTTGACATTTTTTATTTACCCTACCCTTTAAAGGTAATCATTTTATGTACATACGGTGTTTTTTGCTGTTTGTGTTTCTTTTAAATATCTTTCCTCATTTTCCTCTGATTGAAGCTTTTCTTATATTTACATAATCTTTACATAGTGATGTAAAAGCTCAACAGACATCGCATAACCTATTTAAAACTTTGAAAGAAAATTTGAAAAAAATTTGAAAGAAAAATCCTGGTCTTAAGGGTGCACTGGCAGTGGGCAGCGTCTTCGCACAGGCTGGGCGTTTTACATATGCAGAGGAGCCTGGGAAATTTTCTTAGACATACAAACAATGATAGCTGCAGTAAGAGCCTGCTTTTCCTGGTCATTTCCTGGGAGAGGGAGCATTCGGATTTCATCCATCATGGAAGCCAGACAAGAAACCTGAAGGTCAGTCATCTCAGGATGTTTATTTGCTTCAATCGAAGCGACGTTGCTGCTTCTTCCAACCGTATCGATGGCTTTGACAGCAGCTGAAGTGTCAGGATGGAAAAGCAGTCAAGCGTTCGAAACAAGGAGGGACCCACAATGAAATCTTGAGTATTTCTGATTATAGGAATCAGGTTTTTTGACTCTTAGGACCTTATTCTTTCCTACTGTTTTTATCAGCCATTTTTGGAATTCTTTGCTGGTGATTCTCAGGTTTTTTTTGTGTGAAAGGGGTCAGCCTCATTATTGCCCCCATCGTTTTGCACTTGAGCTTTTGCCTGCCTTGTGCACACTCGGCCTTGCACGGAGCAGGGGCGCCACAGGTTTTGACGGAGTCGTACTCCTCTCCGCCGGATGCGCTGCAGGTGATTGCTTGCGAGCAGCAGCTGGACTCCACCTATGACTGCCGCTGTGACATCTGGTCGCTGGGAATCACCGCCATCGAGCTGGGAGATGGGGACCCTCCACTGGCCGACCTCCACCCAATGAGAGCGCTCTTCAAAATCCCCAGGTAATGGCTCTCACCCCATCGTCCACTCTGTGTTCATCCACAAGTGGTTGTAAGGGGCATGTGTGGTTCAGTGGATAGGCTGCTGTACTGGGTATCAGAAGGTTAGTGGTTCCATTCCCATGCTTCAGAGACAGGTCAACCCTGCTGTCATAGTTATGCATTGCTTTGGATAAATGCATCTAATAGACAAATGTAATGTAATGATAAACAATCCAGCTACCAGACGCCAGTATCACAAAGCCTGATTTCTCACTTATCTGGATAACTTTTTGGATTTAAGGTACCGCAGTTCAAATGGCTTTTATCTTCATTCACTTGCATTTAGCCCTGACTACCTTAAATCCGTCAAGTTATCCGACTAAACAACACTCAGGTCTCAGTACAACCTATAAAACAAACTGAAGACAATATAACATGTGTCTGTACATATTGTGTATTTAAGGCTATTTTCAGCCCTTTAAAATAACTGATACTAGAAGCTATTGTGGATGAGGGAATTAAGATGTTGTTCATACCCTCCATCCTACACCAGATAATCAGCTGGAAGCTGGATGGATGTTCTTGTAATAATTGAAAGTGAAGAGAATTTACATCATTTCAATGATGTTATGTACCTTTGGAGTCTCCCCTGTCAGTCCTAGTTATGAAAATAAGGTAGTAGTAGCAGCATTAGTAGGAGTAATAATAATAATAATAATAATAATAATAATAATAATAATAATAATAATAATTAAAGTAAAAACAGTCATTAAAACTCTGAGAAAGCCAATCAAAATAATTGAGTGGGTAGATTCATCTATATATTTGCCCCATCAGCGGTTTCTCAGAATGAATCCGTAATGGACATACACGCACACCAGCCACAATAAAAGCTATTTTATTGAGTCTCACAGCCTGTTTGGCAAAAAACGCATCCAGCCATGTTTCGATGCTTTGGAATGGAAATGTGAAGGGACTCACTGGCCCCTCAGCCATACCTACCCCCCCACCCCAATCTTATGGGCCTGAGATCTCCATCTGGATGTGCCCAGGGCATCTCAGTAGCGAGGAGGTGAGAGGCTGCTGTCCTGTAGCCAGGGTTGTGGGATTTTCCCCCTCAAAAACATGGTGACCAGTGACAAGGGGTTCAACTGGGTCCAACCAGGTCCAACGTGAGGTTAACGACCCCCCTCACCAACCTCTGGAGCAGCTGTGGAACTCAGCTCCAACACGGTGGCTTATATGAGAACCCCCATAATGCTCCCTGCCAAGCACACACATATTTCAGGTTATTTTAGGTCTCTGCTTTTTCCTTCAGGGTGGGATCGTAAAGGCAGATAACTGGAAGATGTATGCCGCCCATTACAGTAATTAATCGTTGTCGACAGCAACAAAGCAAGGGTCCTCTTGGTCATTAGCATTCAGTTTCGACTCCAGCACTGAGGGAAAGCTTGAGTGTGTCTTTTAAAAAGCCATTTAAATGGGATGGCAAATTATATCAAATTAGCATAATTGTTCTCTGGTGTTACTACCTTGTTAGCCCCCCCCCCCCCCCCCACCCCAGTTGCGCTCGTACTCCTTCGCTTAAGGAGACGGGTGTGATGCGTGGACAGCACATGGGCCATGGGACCGTGTAAGCCAGGGGGCGTGGCCTTGTCCTCATCTCTCCTGGGCCTATAACCAAACAGTGGGCTTCTAAATCTACCTAATCTCTGCCATGCTCTCTGGAACATTGCCTCATAACTGTTCCTATACAGGCAGCCCCCCTCCCCCCCGCTTCATCTGCCCGCTCTTCCAACCAATGCCATTGTACTGGCCGTGTACAATGCCTATGTTTTATCTCTGCCCTGCCAGGAATCCCCCGCCAACCCTCCGCCAGCCAGAGCTGTGGTCTGAAGATTTCAACGATTTCATCCGTGGGTAAGTAGCTGCCCCCCCATACATGTGCAGGCCTCTGTGCACATCCTTGCACAAGTATGTCACTCAGTACAGAAGATGGACTTATTTAAGGGCACCACCCAGGCTTCACTGCCTCTGTTTATATGCGAGCAAAAACATCTGCGTCCCATAACACTGGAAGTAAACATTGCAACATTTGTAATCAATTACAATTAAAATAAAAATGAGTACTGCAAGAGCTGCGTTAGGGACCCAGAAGGCAGTGTAAGGAATACGCTTTTCTGGCAATTATATATAAGGCACGTGACATCTGCACACATGATGTTTCACATGTTACTTCACAACAATGCGGCATGTGCGGTGTATTTCTTGAAAATGGTTCTCAGAAAATTCCGACATACGTAGCCGTGGTAAAATTGAGACCACAGCACAATTTTTTGTATGACTCATTTCTCAATTTATGGGTATGTGTCTGTGAATAATATATTATTTCTTTTGCAAACTGCAGCCTGGTTGTTTCCTGTTTCTCATTAATGAAGGGCTTCTTCCTCGCTTTATGGGACTTCAGTCCTGCTACGGTCCTGTCCTAGCAGTGCACTTTACACCTGCACTTGTTTCCCATTCATTTTGAAGGTCTCTTGATGTCATCCTCCGATTCATGAGAATCAGCATAAGTTAACAGTCATCTCTGGCATCAGAAAGCTTCTGCCCTTTACCTGGCTGGTTTCTGGTCATTCCCAGTGTCTCCTACTTCACCTTATTCTCTTGTGCTGCTGTCTTAGAAATTTTGAACCTGGAAGCAATCTGCTGCTTAGCGTAGCCTTCTTACAGCAGAACCACAATTAAACCAGGATTTATCAGTGCAGATATATTTAAAAACATATAGTGGTGTCTTATTTTTTTCCATGGCTGTATATATATCCTGTTTTGTATTGTATTTATTTAAAATTAGTTTTATTATGTATATATTTATACATATTTGTATTTATGTTTGCTGCTTATGTTGTTTATTTCATTCCATAAGCAGCTACTAAATTTTGTTGTACAGACTCTCCTCACTTAACAACCTACCTGTTTAATGACCACTGAGACTTACGACCAGCTCTCTGACTAGTCGGTATTGTGCGCTGTATGAGAACTTTGGTCATGGAAATTGCAGCACAGCGTCTCAAAGCCAAGCATCTCATCTGGCATCACCTTTTCTCAGTCTCAGTCGCGTTCCCGCAGTTGCTCAGCATTCACTACACTCTCAATCTCCAAGACTGCATATCTTGTCTATAATTTTGTACTTTACTTGTGCACAAATCAAAGGTGACATTAAAACAATATTTAAAGATGGTTGACCAACTACCAGTACAGTATGCTTGGGTAAGGGTAGGATCCATAGGAACGGAACTCGGTCGTTAAGTTAGGAGTGCCTGCATTGGTAGGATCCACAAGTATAAGTCCTTGACAGTTAATCCTTGTGTTAGACAGCCGTGTTTGTTGGCTTCACTGAAGGTTCAGTCATTTGAGCACTCTGTTTTGAAAAGGCCTTTGCGGCATCGGTCCTGCATCTTCTGACCTGCATCTGGGAGATGTTTTGATGTGTTTTTTTGTGTGTCCTGCCCCTCGCAGATGCCTGATAAAGGACTTTGAGCTGCGCCCACATGTCCTTGACCTCCTCCAGCATGTCTTCATCAAGCAGATCGACGGCAAGAAGAGGCTCCTCCAGACGCAGCTGATGGAGCTCATTGATCTCAACCAGCAGATGGGCGTGATCGAGAAGACCAGGTACCTGTCCCATCGATTGCCGCCACGGCTGACCGACACCCGGCGGATGGTGCTTAATTAATCGTTTGAAAGTCTTCCCAAGCCATTTGGCTGTGGTCAGCTGACCTCAATGAGAGCAACATCCTGAAATCCATCATCTTAAAGTTCCATGCATTTTATTTTTAATTACATTTTTAAACACTTTTAAGGCTTCACCATAGTTCTGCCTTTAACCCTATATGTGCTCTTATACCAGTATAAGCGTCATTAATCCAGATACCTTTGAAATGTCTCTGACATCCCTCACTATCTTTAAAAGGGGCAGCTTCCTTATAATCACAACTATGAGGTCTGATCCTATGCTCCATGTTTAATTAAACATGTGCGATACCACAGTGTGCTCTAACTAATGTAACAAGCGGCAGAGCACAGCAGCGGAGGAAGGGTATCACGTTTTCCCTGCCGTTCTGGGAGTTACTTGGCTTATTCACCACGATCCCGACACTTTCCGGGTTACACAGCTGCTCTCATTAAGCAAAACACAAAAAATGGGCATGCCCAGAAAGGCAATTTCTCCCAACCGATGACAGCAATCCAAATTAAACGGAGGCCGTCTGAGGCGTCCCAAGAAGATGCCATGATATGAAGCATTTGTGGCCATCATCCAGGGCTCAATATGGGTCAGTCAGCTCTGTGAATCTCAGTGAAAGCTTATTGCGCAGAGAGGAGGAGGAGGAGGGGGCAGGCCAAAACGATGTCATGTTATGTCGATGTCCTTTCTGTTATTCAAGCCAAAGCGAGACAACTGAGAGAAGCAGTAGCACCGATGACAGGTACAACGATGCCTGCTGATGTCACCCTTCACCAGGCACTTGAAGGTGTTTGAGGTCATTGATTGGGCCGTCTTTCCATACTGTAATTTAATCTAGATCTAGTGAATAGAACCCCCACCAGAAGAACCCCCCCATCTCTCCCCGCACTGACTGGTCAATTTACACCCCAGAAACCGGTCTTATCTTTGCATTTAGCCCCTGTTCTCACACTAACCCTAAGTCTACTAAGAAATGAACTGAAAATGTCCATCGATCCACTAAAATCAATGCAAATAGATCATCGGCACTGTTTTTTACGTTTTTTTTTTTTTTTTTTGAAATGGCTATGAATCAAAGCAGTTTTATTTACAGTAAGTTCAATTCCTGGAGAAGATAGAATTATGGTTCAGCAATGGTATTAAGGGCAAGGCTGCTAGTGGTGTTTACCCTATAGGTACAGAAGAGCAGGAACCCTGACCGAACATAATGCAGGTTTTAGAAAGGATCCTTCATCTCAAAGCTGTTTGAGGGGATTAGACCCAACACCCATCGCATGCAATGTGGGTGCTGTGGCTTGAAGTTCATGGAGTCACATTCGAGGGGCACTAAGAGGCAGGAATCAAAGGGTTTTTATTTGTGGTTCTCTCTATTGGATTTGCAGGACGGGGACGGGGATGGGGGGTTGAGACCAGACCATGGTTTCTCCTTCTGTTAATTGAGGCCAGATCTGTATCATGCTGAGGTCACAACCTGAATGACAGATTATTATAACAGCAATTTAGGGGGTTGGTCAGAAATGTTATCCAGCCTGTGCCTTCCTGCTAGCTTGTGCTCCTGCCTACTTCAGATTGTCTTAATAATTTTAACAATTTAAAGTTTTGTAAAATTGATTGATAGGCCTTGCTTGTCGGTTGATAAGGCTTTGCTTGTTTGCTAGGCTGATATTTAATCTTCACTTTATTGGTCAGCTGTGGTACTAATTTGGGTCATGTCTAGTTTTTGCGTTTGCAAGGGTCCATCTTGGCATCCAATAGAAAGGCTGATCCTTTGTTTGGGTGTTCCAGGCATGAGCGAATCCACACGAAGAAAGGGAGCCACATGAAGCCTTTAAGCCCCGTCCCTGACGACGTCGATGACCTGGCTGTCCTGGAAGTGCTAGATGAAGTAAGGAATTCACAACCTGGCATGTCATGCTCTGAAAACAGTGTGCTAACAGGATGTCAACAAAGGGAAACCTCAAGTAGAACTACGAGGATATTAATTACTTTTTTCCTGGTGTAGTGCATTCAAACTTTTTTTGACAGGGCCCCCCTAGGCTGATGGTCCCACCCCCCCAAAATACACACAAGATGGTATTCTGGATATGTTTCATCATATATTCTGTCTCTCTCCGTTTTAGGTGTTACTTTGACGTCACAATTTCTTTTAACACCACGAACAGGAAGAAATTTCTCTATGGTTCCTATTAAAGCAGTAACTGAGCAACTTTCCCATGTAAACTTTTGTTATGCTGCTTGTTATAACAGTTTGATGTATTCAATAAGTGGTGCCTGTCTACTTTTCACATATTTATTATTTTGTTACTTATCATATAATGTGTACAGATGTATAATATGTTCACATTATGTTTAGCATTTCTGGACGCTGCAATTTCGAAGTAGATCTGCCCCAAGATGAATACCCCCCCTCCCCCAACCTAGTTTTTTTCCCCTCACCTGTGTCTTCCTGGAGTTCCTGGGCCATGTCCCAGCATTTAAATACCTCTGGTATGGTGGATACATTCTCCTACCTCAAGGTGTGGTATCCAAGCACATTAAAACCATGAGTCATGTTTATGCAGGAATTTCTTGAGGTTTTGAAAGACAAACCAAGTACATACAGTAGGCATGCATCAAATGTTTTGTCTCTTAAAACAGGTAATAGCAAGTAGTGCTGATGTAATTTTCACTTAATCAATAATTACTAAATCATTAAACAATTAAACTGCGCTGCTGGTGTTTTTGTGCTTTGAATTTGTTCCCTTGATTATGACAACAAAACATTAAACTGTTATTGAACAAAACTTAGGTAGATCGAACCCTGACAGGATTGCTGTCGGGCTAAAGATTCTTTAAATGCCTCAGAATAAAAAATACAACAATAGTTATCAACAACTATACCGTTTTTAACATCGTTTTGAATCATACCATTCATCCTGTCTGTGACTGAGTAAAGATTAATCCGGATGGAATAATGACCACAGCAGACCCAATTCAGCACTGTTTGGAACATCTGAACTTCCTTCCGGAACAAAACAGGATTCTGCACATAAACACAGACCATAATTATTAGGAATCAAAGCTTAGCTGCTGAATCCATAATGTTTTTATGTTTCTTATTGGTTTGTTGAAGCAGAAGTAATCAGAAGGCCATTGTCACTATTAAATATATTTAAAACGGAAAACATTGCTCTTTAAAACTTTATTAATACAAAACTTTATGCAGTGCCATTTCCTCTATGATTCCTACTTGCAGGATTGTTTTGTTTTATTTCCACTACTTCATCACTGCTGCTGTGGGACTTTGCACACAAGTGTTTCACTCACCTGCGCTTATGAAGTGTCAAGAGATGTGACAAAGTGATTTGATTTAATTTGAAAGCTATGGGAGAGGCAAGGTCTCTCTGCTGGAGTTTTTCCCAAGAGAAGGAGCTGTGTATTGAAATGATAAAAATGTGACTGCAAAGCCAGGTCTTCGGAGCTGGTCTCAGGTTTGCATGTGGCTCGGGACGCTAACGGTCTTCATCCCACCTCATCCTCAGAATACAGTGACGGATCAGCTGCAGAAACGCTACGCCAAAGGCCAGATCTATACCTATGTGGGCGACATCCTTATTGCCGTCAACCCTTTCCGCGAAATGGACCTGTACTCCGGCGAGGTGCGCTTGCCCACCCATTCCCTTGTCTTTGAGCGCTAAGCGGGACTCGTTAACCCCTGTGCCCCTTTGCTTGTTTCCCAGAATGCTCTGCTCTACCTCAGCCTGTACATGTAAAACTGCCGTACATGCGTTATTTGTGCTTGGTATTGAGAGTGTAATGCACTGCACACAGCACAACCACAGTTTTTGAATAACTGGTTATAATAGGTGTGTGTAAGGTCAGCTGACTTTAATACAGCACTTGTCAAAGCCCATGTGGGGCCGTAGGCGAGCTCCTCTACCGGTGCTGTTTGCCGCCTATGTCACCTAATGGGTTTACCAGTACTGCTTTAATATAAGTTTCTTCATAACTTGGATTTTCTTGTTTGGTTTTTTCAAGCAATCTATTTGATTGATATCCTGCCAGCGTAGTAGTACTATTTAAAATGTCCTGAGGTGACGCATTCCTTGGAGCTGTCCTCTCTCTCCTCTAGTTCCAGAAGAATTACATCGGGGCAAAGCGAACAGCAAACCCTCCCCACATCTTCGCTGCTGCCGACATCGCCTACCAGTCCATGGTGTCCTACAGCGCTGACCAGGTCAATGTGGATCTTTGTGGATGCATCTCTGGTGGGAGAGTTGTGCTTAAATCCTGCTTACCTGACCTTTGACCCCACAGTGTATTGTCATAAGCGGAGAGAGTGGGGCTGGCAAGACGGAGAGCGCCCACCTGCTGGTCCAGCAGCTCACAGTGCTGGGAAAGGTGCGTCATTTCCCAGAATCCACCTTCATCTGACAGGAAATGCACCCAATTCATCTGACCATAACAGTACATAGATTCTAGGAGTTGTTTTCCTGTTTACCACTTGCTACTATTATCGTTCTCAATGAGAAGGTTCAAAAAGGGTATGGGAATGTTTATAAGAGGTCTATGAAGGATAATAAAGGCTATAGGAATATTTATAAGTGGTGTATGGAGGTTCATAGGTGGGTATTCCAAGAAAAGAGGCAAATCCCATCCAGGACACGTAAACTGTGTTTAAGATCTGCAGTCTGCAGATGTTAGATGGCTAAGGCCTGCATACCTTGATAAGACTGTCGGCTCCAGTAACAGCCATGCTTGACCCCAATCAGAAGACCCTGTGGTGGATGGTGAGAGCGACAGCACCGACTACGCATGACGATGTGAAATTAGCATTTCGACTAGCCGCAGTTCATCAAATGTGATTTAATATGGACTGGATGAGAATGCATGTGCACTAAGGGGGGGAGGGGTGTCTTTTGTGATAAATTGATAAAAGGCTGAATAATTAGGCTGTATGAGATGTGAATCATATTCTCTCTGCACATAATAGAGGGCTGACTGTAGCTTCATATTACCTGCATATTGTTTGTCAATAGTATAAATATTTTCACGCTTCATTTGATTTATTTTAAATTATATGACTGGACGCTTAAATGTCAGATAAATATAATTTTATATGTTTTTATTACATCTGACTCGGGTGTCTTTCCATTTCGTCTTTCGTCTTTCCAGGCGAACAACCGGACTCTTCAGGAAAAAATCCTGCTGGTCAATAACTTGGTGGAAGCTTTCGGGAACGCCCGTACAGTCATCAACGATAACTCCAGCAGGTTTGGGAAGTACCTGGAGATGAGGTTCACCAGCGGCGGCACCGTAGTTGGTGCCCAGATCTCCGACTACCTCCTGGAGAAGTCCAGGGTCATCCACCAGGCCATGTAAGTTGGGGAGACCCTCTGCCCCCAGAGTTTTGTTCTCAAAAGTAGGCAGCAAAAGCCTGTGGTATTTGCTCACCCTGTTTTGTAAATAGCTCAGAATAAATGAGAAGGTATTTTTATTTGTCATTTTATATAACATGGGGTTTCTGGAGTCTAGCCGGGCTGTTTTTATAATATTAAATAGATAAGGGACCATTTAGCCATTTTGGCGACTTTTCAAAATATCACTGAAATAGAAAGGCAGTTGACGTGGAAAATGAGGCTTGTAAGCATATTAAGCCAACAAGATCATGCTTATGTATAAATGAAAGCCGGGGCTGTCAATTAAAGATTTCTGTTTCATGTTGAATCATGCCGCTAATGAGTAATCAGCAGCTTGGAGGAGACTGCCTTCAAATTCAGATTTAACCCACTCTGCACCTGAAATAAATCGCTCCCATGGAAACTGGCCTGCTCGATGTTCTTTCAGCTATAATGGGAAAACTTTTATTTGTTGGGAAAAGCTAGCAGAGTAAATCTCTACATCTGAACTTAAAAATCCTTTAAAAAATAAAAAATTCTATCATAGAAACCATAGAAACCATGGCCAGTTTATGGAAATGGTGCACATAAAATATAATCATGGAGTGTGACTGTGGTTCCTAAGCAGCCATTCCCAGCTCACCTTCAAATACCTTCTTGTTTTCACAGAGGTGAAAAGAACTTCCATATCTTCTACTACGTCTATGCCGGTTTGGCTGAGAGGAGGAAACTGGGCCACTACAAGCTGTCGGACAGCAAGACGCCAAAGTCAGCGTGCCCTTCCTGCCACCACGATTGGCATGCACTGCTTGTGCTCCTTGCTCCTCGCAGTTCTTTCCCTATGCCCTCACCGTTCCTTCTCGTTTGAAGGTACCTGCAGAACGAGCAGATCAAGGTGGTACCCGAGATCGTCAGCAGCACGTACTACGGCGAGCAGTTTGAGGCAGTGGAGCAGTGCTTTAAAGTGATTGGCTTTTCCCTCGAGGTAGGTAGGGGTTGGGGGTGGGGGGAGACATGGTCAGATATAAATGGGGTTCTCCACCACAGTTGAAAGAGGCAGATCCCAGTCCTTTTCCCATTTTCTGTGTGATTAACCTGTCTCCACCTTCACTTTCACTTGCCATTACTGCATTTCAGTTACTGGGCAGCCCTGAAATCAGGGGTGTATAGACGGGCGGGGCCACAAGGGCACTGACTCCAGCTGGAAGCTGATTGGCCCCTGGAGTCCTCCTCCCCTGTCACTCATCCAATTCAAAGCATATCATTTGCTAATTATAGAGTTGGCCCCTCTGTATGAATTATGGCCCCTCTTATGCCCCTCCATCTTAAAATCATAGAATTATCCCTGGTGAAATTTAGGAATACTGGAGTTGTGTGACTTTAGGAAATGTACGTGCAACCAAGTCTGCTTTTAGAGCTGTGGCAGTCGTCAGGGGTGTTTCTGAAGAATGAGGATACTCCTCCATTTTGGGGGGAGGGAAACCTGGGGCTGCCTGAATCACTGGGTGCAATGGAGCATCTTAGCGAGCTATACATAGTACATTGCCTGTGGGACCCACACGTCAACACTGCTTATCTGCGTGATCCGACGTCCCATCAAGCAGAGGCAGGACCCAGGCCCTGCAAATCCTATCCCCTATGCAGCTCTCCTGTCTGAGTATTTCTGGGTTTGGTGATTGGTTAAGCTGTTTATGTAATTTGCTGAGTAACATACAGATTTGGGTCAGAACCAGATATTAACAGGAGAGAGACTCTATTAACATTTGTGATAAACCAGCTTTACAACTTTGCTCAGCTTTCAACGATGAACATAGTAAATATTTGCATTACGATTTTGTCACAGAAACTAAATATGAATCTGCATTGGCTGTGAGCTTCTGTTTTTCCATGATCCTTTAGGAGCTGGGGAGCGTTTACAGCATCCTGGCTGCCATCCTCAACGCCGGCGACATCGAGTTCACGTCAGTCGCCACGGAGCACCAGACGGACAAGAGCAACATCGCGAACATGGGTGTGCTGGAGAGTGGTGAGTGATGGTGATTTTGTCATGCTCCGCCCCAGGTGTTCCAGCAAAAACAGGGTCAACCTGCCTTCTGCTGTAATGAAAAAATTCACATCAACCTTACACCCGGTGGTGGGTATGATTACCCCTGCTGTGTGTTTGTGAATATATTCATAACATGTCTGCCAGTGATTTTAACCAATAAT
The DNA here is from genome assembly GCA_026777045.1 of Hyperopisus bebe. Taxonomy (NCBI): domain Eukaryota; kingdom Metazoa; phylum Chordata; class Actinopteri; order Osteoglossiformes; family Mormyridae; genus Hyperopisus; species Hyperopisus bebe. The sequence continues at coordinate 19,007,220 of JAODJW010000001.1, forward strand.
TGTAAAATATTGTAAGATTTGCTCCAACCAGGATGGAAAATAGAGTTACATGTGTCCTGCCCCAATCGTCTGCTCCTTCCGTGTGCCACGCCCCCCTTGTTAACCTCGCGTGGAATCCCTGTGTGATCAGCTGTTTCTGGTTGTTGTCATTACCTGCCCTTTTTATTAAACCCAGTGTTCTCCGATTTCCTGACTGCTGTTCCTCTGTCTCCACTCCACATCCCGCGTACGCCACGACACATGGTGCCCACATTGGTGTGTGAGATGGTGGCATCATCTGGGAGAAGGGGGCAGGGATGGATTCATTAAACTAGAGAGGAAGAATGAAAACATAGACAAATATTTTGGCACACAGAAGAACAAGATGGGCATTAACAAGGATCAGACTATAAGATCTGACTCTACTTTGGGGCAAGGAGACTAAACAGAAGCCATTTTATATTAAATTTATATGGCAGAGAGGACTGAATGGTTTGGCCCGTCCCTTTGTTCTGGGTTGTACCATTCCTTTTTCATAATGGGGGGACACATGGCTGCAGTTCTGTAAGTATCCTGACAAGCAGCGTGACCCAGATATTCTGCACGGAGCGATAATCTGCTCGCTGGCTGCCGTTTGCGATTGGACGGTGACGTGGCTGTTGACGTTTGCCCCACACCCTGCAGTGGCTTCCCTGCTGTTCATCCGGCCAGACGAACTGCAGGAGGCACTGACGTCCTATTGCGTGGTGACACGCGGTGAGACCATTGTGCGCCCCAACACAGCGGAGAAGGCAGGCGAGGTGCGGGATGCCATGGGCAAGGCACTCTACGGCCGCCTCTTCAGCTGGATCGTCAACCGCATCAACTCCTTGCTGAAACCCGATGGCCAACTCAGGTGGGGTGGGGGTGGGGGTGTGCCAGAGGGGGGGCTGGAACAGGTGAGCACAGGAAGTGCTTAGGATGCATTTAGGTCCAGGTGGTGGCCAGGTATTGAAGAGGTACAAGGAGACCCCCAGCCTGGACCTATGTGAGGCCTTCTTTTAAAACATGGTTTGGTGGAGTGTAATTCAGCTGGTGATCAGAAGGTCATCGTTTCAGATCCCTGGGTCAGCAGATTGATGTCACCGTTGGGCCCTTGAGCAAGCCACACACAGTATGTCCAGGGATTTTCTGACCCTGCCTTCTCAATTGAATAAAAGCTTCTACAAAATAAATAAAAATGTACAAAATCTCTGTACCTTAACGAGTTGCAAACCCTATACTGTGGGGGGCCACCGAGTTGGTGGCTTTTCAAGGACAATTTGATTCTGCTTCCTGACCACTGAACCACTCAGCAGAGCATGACATTGTTCTATAACTGAACCAGCTGCATTTCCTAGCACTGGTGTTAAGTGTGCTGGTGAATTCTGGGGCGGGGCCACACCGACACCAGCCTCATTTAACGTGCCCCTTCCCCTGTCACTCACCAAATTAAAACATATCACTGGCTAATGATAAGGTTGGCCTCTCCTATGCCCCCAACTTAAAAGGTGAAGAATGGCCCCTAGAAGCAGCCCACTTGGATCTAGGGTAGGAAAAGCTGCTGTCATCTACGTCAGGGGGGTCAAACTACTGTCCTGGGGGACCGGAGCCCTGTGTAGCTTAGTTCTCTTCCTGTTCCACCACAAATGATTCAGCTTAAGACCTGTGTGGTAATTAGTGCAAGGAGTTGAATCAGGTGTGTTAAATGAGGGGAAACCCAAAAATGTGCAGGGCTCTGGCCCCGCAGGACTGGAGTTTGACTCCCATGACCTGCGTCCTACATGCTGTTCCAGGAATGGCCATCCATGGTCCTGAGGGAGAGAGACGAATCAGCACCTGGTTT
>JAODJW010000001.1:19010685-19030740 GCA_026777045.1 Hyperopisus bebe
TGGGCTGCTCCCCCCCGTCCTGGGTTGTTCCCCGCTTCGTGCCCGTAGCTTCCGGGATAGGCTCTGGACCCCCCTGCAACTCAGAAGGATAAGCGGTTTGTAAAATGGATGGATATATCAGGCCTTTGAACTATTACTCCCCCCCCCAAAAAAAAAAAAAATCAGACTCTCTTCAACACCTTTGATAGTGAGTATCTTCTGTTCAAGGTAGTGTAATTGTGAATTTTTAGTAGTGGTTGCGTTTCTTCCTATTTAAACCTTCTTATTTTAAATCTAGGATTTATTTTCCTAATGAAATGAAAACAGCCCCAGCAAAGGCATCTGAGGGATCAGACGCACATGGTGTGTGTTCCCCAGATTCGCATTATCTTGTTTCTTAGTGCTTCATTTGGGATTTAACTGGGCTATTGCATGGTGTCCATCTGGAAGGAGCTTGCATTGTGACTACAGAGTCACCTCACCTCAGGCTAAACACCACATAACATTTCACTGAGTATTTTTTTTTGTTGGGGGGGGTGCATTCTAGCTACCCGCAAGGCTAGAGATAGCAGACATTTGCTTTCTTTTTTAACACCTTGTCTGCATGTGGGAGTCTGTCGACAGTTTGTCCCCAGTGTGATTTATGCGCTCCGTTTTCCCCAGCCAGTGACTGATTTTTATCACATCCCATAAATACCAGACAAAGGCATGTTCTCCACACGAATTTCAGCCCCTTCCCCTGTCCAGGCCGGAACCTCAGGAGTGCCACCCGAAACCTGTGCCACTTAAACGTCGCCTGATCCTCCATGGAGGTTTTTGTGTGGCCAGCGATAACATTACAGGCTAATGCTAAAAGTGCTAATGGCACATTGTCACCACTCCCACTGTACAGGATGAGTACCTGAATGAAGATGTGGACGCACGTGTGATAGAGTACGAGGACAACCGACCGCTGCTGGACATGTTCCTGCAGAAGCCCATGGGCCTGCTCTCGCTGCTGGATGAGGAGAGCCGATTCCCCCAGGCAACAGACCAGACACTCGTGGGCAAGTTCCCCATTAGCCTGAGCTACTAGCCTGTTTTGTTAGCATGTGCTATTAGCGGCATCCCCAGTTCTCAGGCCTTTAGGGTTGCCGCCTTTGATTTGTGGAAAAACCAGGACACTTGGACATTTTGGGGGGGTGGGATTAAACCATTTTTTGCAAATATAGCCTTTGCCTCTCTCAGACTTAGCTGCACTCACTCTGACCCCTTTGCTGCTTTCAACATTTTGCTTTAAATAGCGTGTGTGTGTGTATCTATATATAGTCTAATTATACTAGTCAATATATTATATAGTCTATATAGTATAGTATAGTTTATATAGTATTATATAGTCTAATTGTAATCTTATAGTCGACTATAAAACCTAACCCTAATGTGTCCGGAAGTATACTCCCTTGTCATTATTAGACATATAATAATAAAATATAAACAACTTTTTAACTTAATGAATTTGGACAACCTAACACTGACATTTCTCACCTCTTTTCCATGTATATTTCTCATCCCTTTTTGCTGCCTATCTATTTATTTGTTTGTTTGTTTTCGCATTTGGTTAATACAAAACTCTGGTGGTATTTTGTTTCTGCATGGTTTTCCAGCGGTGCTTTTCCGTCATATTTAACGGAAATTTTGGATGGACACAAAACACGAGGGGTGGAGAACGGGGTGGGGGGCATACCACCATGCATTCTTTTTTCATTAGCCAGATAACTTAAACCAAATGTAAGTTATCCAGATAACTGGGAAACTTAACTTTGTGGAAACCCCCCCAAGTCACCTTGATTGGACCTTACCCATTCAAAAAAGTTTTCTCGTTGTATGTTGTAAATCGCATTTTGTTTGATATTGATAGCTCGCCTGTCACTCCCCCCTTTTCACAAAACTGACAAGATAAGTTTTTTTTTTTAACTAAGGTTACATCTAGCTAACAATTTAAGTCGCGATGAGGTCGTGGCTGTGAATGCACACGGCAGACTGACAGCCCACGCAGTTGTTAGATAGTTTAGTAAACTTTATATTTCTGCTACCAATCAAAGTATAGACTTGGCCACTCGCTGCTGTGTTTTACCTGTTTTTAACCGTTTACGGACACAGGATTGGATATACAAATATAATCTGGAAGAAAAATAGATTAGTGGTAAAAGGAAACCAAAGGAAACTACAAAATTCTAAATTAGATGTACATTTTCACAAAAAACGGAGACAAGTCATGCGCCAGGAAATAAAATTAATTTTGCTCAAATAAGAGAGCAATCCTGGGTAAACCTGGACAGTTGGCAACCCTACAGGCCTTTGGTTCCAACTTTGTAAAGCTTGCTGTCCTTTCACACGCACAGGGGTCCTTTTCTGACTCAAGTGTCACATTACAGGCACCCAAACTGAAAATATCTAAATGGTCATCAAATATTTACTACCACGCTAAGTTTACACCCGATTCCCACTTATCAAAGTGTCACATAAATATTCTACAGGCTAAAGTGAGACACCATGAATTTGTTTAATCCAGTATTATCATTATCTTTTTATCCTATAGCATAACAGAATAACTCCAAGCAGATTATGTTTTTTTGAAATACGTTCAGGCAAAATTTGATTTATTTTAAACCCATAGTACGAAGCCCCATGTCTTCTCATGAAAGTATAATACTCTGCATGCGTGTGATATCTTCTATTTTTCATTTCCTTAGAGAAGTTTGAAGACAACTTGAAGTCAAAAAATTTTTGGAGGCCAAAAAGAGTAGACTTGGCTTTTGGCATCCATCATTATGCAGGAAAGGTAACTACAATCACAGGCATCGCAATAACAACCGTGGAAACATCACTGCTTATTGCAATCAAAGATTATGGCTCATATATGTGTATTTTACTGAAGCTCTGCTCTCCGCAGGTCATTTATAACGCAGATGGATTTCTGGCGAAGAACAGAGATGCTCTTCCGGCCGACATCGTTCTTCTGCTCCGTTCCTCTGAAAACGAACTGATCCGCAAGCTGGTCACACACCCGCTCACCAGAATAGGTAACCCAAACTGCCAAAATAGACCACGTCTATTATGTTCACAGACGTTCACAACACAGAGATCTTATATTCACATCCCCAGCATGAACCACGCATCCTGTGCTCCAGAATGTACCTCACTGTTCTGGATAATGTCATCAAATAAAGGATAACGTTATCAGTTCAGCACCAAATTAGGAAGCAACACCACGTGACTTTGAGATTCTGTTCTTCAAGTTTTGTCATCATGTGTTTCAAGGAACATAGTGAGATTCTTATGCTGCAGTTGCAGGAGAGCAAACAGGTACTCGGGGAATAATAGGAGGAATAGTGAAATAAGAGACAAACCAGTGCAAAACTAAAGGCATTATTAGAAATGACAATAAATATGCAATAAATAGGTGGTACATTGGAAAAGGAAAATTAGGAGGAAGCAGATTTTTTGTTTTGTTTTTCATGCTGCAGTGAGTTGTGTTATTATTAATATTACTACATTGTTTACTCAAATTTTGAGGACAGAACCTCTGGGGGGGTATTGCGAACTGCTCTTGATTTTTTTCAGCGTGCCCGCCTTTGTCAGGAGGCCATCGTTTTTTTGTGAGTGAGTACCCTTTGTGGGGGTAGGGGGACTGCAAATGTGCAACCAATCAAGTAGATAGCGATCACCCTTTCAAAAGCAAATCAGGCTGCAGATTTCTCTCCTGCCCTCTAAGGAAGTCACCCCATGTGACCCCGTGAAAGGAAAACAATCAAAGAAATTAATTGAAACAAGGGATAAAATAAAAACTGTTATGATACACTCTGCTGTGTTACCCTTCACTGGAAGAATCAGCTGTGCATGGGGGCATTAATCACCCTGAGGCAGCTCCCCATTCCCCCAGCCCCCATCCGTCCCAAGCCAGGCTTGTCTCTGGATACGGGGGGCTGGTACCAAGCTATCACTTTAAGCAAAATTTAAGCAAATGCTCATGTAAGGTAAATTTGTCAATGATCTGTCTGCAATTTGTATGTTACCTCTTAAAATAGACTAGAGCACAAGTTACAGATGATAGCTATAGGTTACTTACATTGGTATGTTTCTCCCATCTTACACTTGGTGCATTATTTTATTTGTTTTTTAGCCTTATTTGTTTTTTAGTTTTGTTTATTTATTTATTCTTCGTCTGTTTGTATGTTTGTTGATTTGGGTGTTCCCCGTGCCCCGCCCGTCCAGCCCGCCCCTCACTTCCTCATTCCTCTTCTTCATCTTAATTAATTCCACATCGCCCAGCAGTCACCGAATATCCCCCCAAACTCTTATCTTGCGGACTTATCATCCCTGCTCCCGGCACACTCGGCCGCCTCTGCTGTCACGCCGTGTCGGGTTCGAACGCGGTCCTGCCGAGTCAAGCACGCTGAGAATACTGGGACAATAACAGTGACAGTTAAAATTCTTTTGAAGTGAAAGTCTTGGTTAAACAAGGGAAAGAAGCTATTATTTTTGTTTTACAGTGGGTTTGTCACACAAAACGCCATGACTTTAAGTGACACCATTTTACAAACATAATACCTCACACTCTAATGCTAGTGGCTTTACTCCATTTAACAGAGGGTGATTTCCATACATCCATTTTGGAAAGTCGGAATTCTTCAGTCAGTACCATTGTATTTTTTTGTTGAGCAGATCCAGAGGCATCCACACAAATCACATATTTGGCAAATATGTTCTGATTCTGAAATTAATACTAACTAAATAAAATTTGGAAACATACTAACATATTTGTTTTTACATTATACCAGGTAGTTATTGTCATAGTTATGGTTATTTGCTGGTGTACCAATAGCATTGAAAACCTCCTGGGATGGCCCCCCCCCCCCCCCCCTTCTCTCTTAAAATGGAAGTTTCCTGCTTTCCTTCAGGCAACCTGGCTCACACCAAGGGCAAAACGACGGGGGCCAGTCACACCCAGCCCTCCCAGCGCACCCTCAACTTCTCCAAGGTACCATCTCCCGTGCTGCTACGGGAAAAACCACTGTCTCTCACTGAGACAGATTAACTCTGTATCCCCCCATATATCCCTCTCTTGGTGTCCCCTCGTCATGACACAAATGCTAATGTAATTTGGCTCATTATCTCCCATTGTATAGGGTTTAACAATCCGGGTGCTTTCGCCTCTCTGGCATTTGCATATGTATGGAGTGTGTGATTAATGAACGGGGTCCATCTGTGTTATTAACAGTGCAACCTGGTAATTCTTTATTTACGTTGAGGCGGACACAGGTGAGACTTCACGCCATCCCAGAGAGACAACCAACATGAGAACGCAGACAGTAGCATCTTATTTCAGAGTAAGACGCAAGTTTACTGCATTTTTTTGTAAAAGGATCAGAGTCCGATAGTACCTGGAGCATTTGGGGATGAAGGGTCCAGCTCAGGGGCCCAATAGTGAAATTTCCAACCTCGGGATTTGAACTGAGGACCTTCTGATCGCAGGCACAGCAGCCTAACCCAATGAGAATTTTTTGTTCCCATCCTTCCTGCCATGTTCCCATCCCCCAGTACTCTCTCATGGACCTGCTTTCCAAAATGGTAGCTGGGCAGCCCCATTTTGTCCGCTGTATCAAACCGAACAATGATCGTCACGCCAACAAGTTTGACCGGGAGAAGGTCCTGGTTCAGCTTCGCTACACGGGCGTCCTGGAGACAGCGAAAATCCGCAGACAGGGCTACTCCCATCGCATACTGTTTGCCAACTTCATCAAAAGGTGAGGAGGCCAAAGACACTTCTCCAAAGCCAAGCAGTCAGTGGGTCTTCAGAGGTTTGTTTTATGAGTCGAGTGGTTCTGCTTAGACTATTGTTGCTACAGGTACTCATTGCTGGCCTTCAAAGCAAATGAAGAGCCCACCTTGACCCCAGAAACGTGTGCAGCCATTCTGGAGAAAATGAAACTGGAGAATTGGGTCCTGGGGAAAACAAAAGTAACACCCAAACCATTAACAACAATGAATTTACCATCGTACAAAGTCACTGGCTAGTGAACCTAAATCTGTGGTGTGTGTGGGTTTGTGTGTGTCTCCGTGGTGACCAGGTGTTCCTGAAGTACTACCATGTGGAGCAGCTGAACCTGGCCGTGCGGGTGGTGACGGACCGGGTGGTCCTCCTGCAGGCGTGCGTGAAGGGCTGGCTGGGAGCCCGGAGGTACCGGAAGATTCTGGAGAAGAGGGAACAGAGCGCTGTGGTTCTACAGTCTGGTGAGCTCACTATCCACTGATGGGATCTGTGATACTGCCAGGCCTGCTCATTGCTGTGACCTGAAAATGATTATACTTTGTTGTTCCCTGTAGGGAAAGTCTCTTTTTGCCTACCCCATCTTGTACTCCATAGGTGAGAGCAAGCTTAGCAGCAAAGGGCAGCCACCTGTAGTGGCACCCAGCAAACTGGGGGTTAAGGGCCTTGCTCAAGGGCCCACGGGTGTGCTGAGCATAGCCTTGACCCAGTCACCTTCCAATCACAGGCACAGAGGCTTAGCTCTGCCCCCAACTCATGCTGTAGATATTAAAATACTCTAAACAATACTTGACTCAATACTCTACTCGATACTCAATACTACTTGTCACCCTGAAATCAGCAGAAAATATTAACACTAATTAGGTAATGACATTAACATTAATTCCTGCCTTGCTATTGTTTCCACCCTAATAATAGTAATACTATAATACTCCCTGCCACCTAGACTTAGAGGGTCCTCAGTTACACCTTGATATTGCAAACTTATTATGGCTATTTGGCTATTCACTATCGTCTTGACTATCGTTTTCGTCATTAGCTTACAGGGGGTACAAAGTCAGAAAGGAAGTCACCAGTGATAAGGATAAAGTGGAGAGCTTCATCCTTAAGTTCCAGGCAGGTAAGATGTTCCACGATCTTTTTTGTTGTCAACATAATCCATATACCTTTATGGTAGATGCTATGTGTGGGTCTTCCCATCCACTTTATACAGAAAGTTGAATTTATTACATTTCTGTGTCAGTTTGCAGAGGGTACCTTGCTAGACGCCTGTTCCATGAGCTAATCGATGAGAAGAATAAAGCTGCAGCCAAGATTCAAGCCCATTACAGGGGCCACAAGGAGAGGAAAAGCTTTAAGAGGAAAAAGTACGTCATGCTATCAGAATGATTTGGACATTCTGTGACAACTGCTGCAAATTGGATGGTTTTGCCAAAGGAGCTGGTCTTTTGTGATGACAGCCCTCCTGTAACTTTCTCCTGTCATACCTAAAAAGGCGTCATTTTTTTTTGCAATAAAAAAGGCCTTTTTTAGCAATAACTGCAGTCATTGAGTTGGGGTAGAGTGAGGTAACATGGAAATGAAGCCCTGAGGTGCTTCAGTAACCCAGCTATAAATGTCACCATACTGTTCTCCCTCTAGGGAGGCCATGCAGAAAGACAACCAAGCCAAGTCCGATACGGGAGAAGGTGCCTCATCGGAGACTGACATCTCAGAGGAGACCAGCCAACTAAACGGAAAAAACAAGAAAGAGGAAGCTGACTTGCAGGACTCACTAGGAGTGTCAGACAGCGAGCCCGTGGATGGTGCTAAGGAACCCCCCCACAGTGGAAAGGGTACAGGGGAGGAAGTTGACCTTGAACAGGAGACCAAGGCTGCCACTGTCATCCAGAGCAACTTCCGAGGACACAAGGAGCGGAAGAAGCTCAAGGAGGAGGGGAAGATCCCTCCGAGGGGCAAAGGGGATATGACATCTCAGCATGACAGGCCCCCTTCTCCAGGGCCAGCTGAATCCCCAGCAGAGAAGGCTCCGGAAGATGATGACCAAGAAGAGGAGACTAAAGCCGCCGTTGTCATCCAGAGCAACTTTCGTGGTCACAAGGAACGCAAGAGGCTGCAAGAGGAGGAAAAGATACCCAATAAGAAGAAGGAGGTCAAGCAGGAGCACCAGGCAAGGGATCAGGCCCTGGAGCCAGAGCCGCAGCCAGAGCCAGGACCAGAACCAGAGCTGGAACTGGAACCGGAAGAAGAGCTGGAACAAGAACAGGAACTAGAGCCAGAACCGGAACTGAAGCCAGGGTCACCCAGTGAGGACCCTGATATGGATGAGGAGAAAGCTGCTACAGTGCTCCAGAGCAACTTCAGGGGCCATAAGGAGAGGAAGAGGTTGAAAGAGGAGAAAGAAGTAAAAAAACAGCCTGAAAAAGCCGTGGAAGAGATACCCGAGGATACTGACGTTCCACTCGATAGTACAGAGCCACTGCAGGATGACTCAATGGATGAGAAGAAAGCTGCAGTGAAAATCCAGAGCAACTTCCGGGGCTATAAAGACCGGAAGAACTTAAAGATGACAGCACAGAAAGAGGCGGAGGAGCTGGAGCATTTTTCTAAGCAAGTAAGGAGTTGTTCTGAATTGTGTCTGAGGACGATTTCAATGCTTTTACTGCAAGATGTTCTTTTAGCATTGATGGCAGCATTGATTGGCTCCTTCTCTCCATCCTACCACAGGTAACTGAAGCATCTGAAGACTACATGGCTCTTCAGAGGAAACTGAATGAAATCATTCTGGCCCACCAGGTAAACCCAACTAGCAACGGTATGTTTATGAAAGGGAATCAGCTCAACCGTTATGCAACAAGTCAACACCAAGCAGGTATGTAGCCCTGGTTGAAGGCCTGGTCCTTTCCATTCCTCTGTCTTGACTGTTTCATATGATGTCCATATCATGCACCAAATACTATGGCTGCCTCTGAGCACCAATACTAGTGAGAGCTTTCCTTTGGTTTCTTGTCTATCTTGAAGGCTTTTCACCCTTAGTATGTCAATTTGGTGACCTGATATGACCTACCACAAGAGAGGGAGGTCTTTCTCAGTAGTTTTTGAATTTTCGGAGATTGAAAATAAATGCGAAATGCTTTCACTCAGACAGTACCTGTATCAGCCACTGTGGTGAAGAATGTTTGTTGTAGCTTCTTAATGTTTGCTTGGAACATATTCAGCAAGGAAAACCTCTTAATTGGAGCAAACACTTATGATCATGCTTGCTGGAGTTTCCCTGCACACTCTTAAATGCACGTGGGATATAACCTGAAGTCAGGCGAGTACGCAAACATCTGTATGTGTTTTTAGATATGACTGTTATAAAGCTTGTACAGAAAACATCCCACAAAGCTTCACAGCTTCACCTGAGGAATTAAGCACATCTTTGTGTTTTCATCTGTAGGCTTATTGTAGTGTTTTTTAGTAAATGTAGCTTTATTCAGTTGTTTTTCTTTGCTTTTCTTGGAACATTTCTGAGCCAGAATCAAATCAAAGTATTTAAAGGACATGTCAGGCCCTGATACAGAGGAAGACTGGCAAGCCTTCCTGTCTCCCAAACTCGATGACTGACACTTGCTTGTCTCTAGTGGAGTAAGATATTACCAAATGTACAGATACAGTTCTGTCCATGATGTGTTTCATGACATCTTGGGGAGCCTGTGCTGTTGTTCTGTTAGTCCGTTTGTCCCATTACGTGGCGTTTGTATGTCTTATTGAACATATAATGAATGAAAGAAACTGTTTGACATGACAGATGCGCTAACATTTTTTCGGATCACATTTCTGGGGAAATTGGAAACATTTCAGCAATCGGTTTACCATCCGAGCCCATTTCTTAATTTAATCATGAGGTATTCGAGACTTCCATTTTAATATTTAGTACTAGTCGCTGGGCATTGCTTCCCCTGAAGTTTGAATGTCAGTAACGTTGTTATCTTTGCTGGAAGGTAATGAAATAATCATGTTTCATTTAAATGGTGAGGATTATAATGACCAGTCCAAGTCTCCGATTGCCGTCCCCACGATTCGATATTTATGACGACCTTTTAAACGCCTCGTTTGATAAATTTGCCCACCTTTCCCGCGGCCAATTAGGTTTCATGGACATTGACTGATGTTGTTTCATTATGGTGTAATGTCCACGTGAGAAGGGGATATCATACAGGGAAGGCTTCCACATGTGTCTGTACTCTCAAAAACAAATTCATATAACCACACATGACACAACCATTACGTCGGTCCATAAAGGTCACAGGATTTCATGAAACCCTTTTCAGGTGTATGCTTTGACTGCCAGGAAGTGACATCCGGTTCTGTCACAGGACATAATGTGACTGGCCTGTGATTTCCTGTATGCTGAGCTATGTGTCGACTCCAAACCGTGTCCAGATTTTACTGCTTGTTTTAAAAAGCTTGCATTTCTCTTGGGGGTGATGTTTGTGCTCCCACAATGCCGATGGGCCCATGACACATCACTTGCACGTTTGCAGTTGAGCAGAAGCAGACAAGGGCGCCACGCAGGACGCAGCAACCAAAGACCCTAAACACGCCCGAGGACTCCACATACTACAACCTCATCCACGTGAGTGGCTCCCTCATTCTATTGGCCGGTAACATCTCAGCTGGCCACCTGCTGTGGACTCCATAAATTCCACTTTTTAAAACACTGTCTGTCCTAGACTAAAGAGAGAGCGAGAGAGTGAGAGAACGAGAGAGAAAGAGAGTACTTTATTAATCCCTTAGAGGAAAATTTTCTTATTATAGCAGCAATAGTAACAACATGTAACCTCATATAACATGGATCACATAACATACAACAGACATGTTCATATATAAAACTAACAATAAACCAGATTCAATAAATAACAAATTCAAAAATAATGTACAAAGAGTACCCTAATGATGTGCAATTAATAAAGCCTATGGGCTCGGTTAAGATCAGGGCCCCACCTCACCTTGAGAAAAATGGAGTGATGACTTAAATTGTCAACCCCTGAGTATCCATACTGATGTCAGCTTAGGCCTCCCTGATAGGTTAATCTGCCCCTGCTTGCGTTACATTAGCAAACAAGTGGGTACCCAGAAATCTTCCCTAGCTAACAACGGGCTTCCCTCGCTGTGTTCTGTCTGTGTGTTTTCAGAGATCAGTCCAGGATGATAAACGGCGTCCAAGGAAGCAAAGGTACCGTATGTTTTTACATATGTCATGGCACTTACAGTCCATTGGGAATGAAAGGGAATGTTATTTACATTTATAAAGGCGGTGAAGTCTTGGCCCATAGTTTATTGGTTAATCTAAATTCTGGGCCATAATGTCACCTTGGGTACCTAGGATAGATTCGGCCGTGCATGGGGGAGCCCTGACAGTGCCTTTTGGGGCTCTGATAAAGTGCTGGCTCTCTGAATCTGCCAGGGTCTCCATGCCCCTCCCACGCCCCTGACTAAGTCAACAGTGTCAAGAGCACAGGTTTATCCACAGGGTTACTCAGCTCCGTAATAGCTGAGGAGACCTCAGTCCAGAGGAGTCAGTCGGGGGGGGTCAACTTCTTTTAAGGATTCTACCTGGTCAGTTCCCTAGGGAGGTGTTTGGACACGTATGACCAGACAAAGGCTGCCCAGGAGACCTGGGACATGCTGGAGTAATTATATCCCCTGGGCTGGTTTGGGAATCTCAGAAGACCCTGTAGAATGATCTGAAATATGTGGTGTGTGAAAGAGAAGGCTGGATGGATGGATGGATGATGGATGTAGCAAATGGCATGAAAAATTCAGAACAAATAGCTTATTAGTATATTTGTGTTTAGATCACACTCATTGTGTAACTTATTTGTACCCTTTCTGTAACTTGTACTAGTCACCTTCTCCATTGATAAATAACATCAGTCCTGTTGTCTGATCCCTAAATCATTATCAGTGATTGCTTTACAGCACTGAAAAAGCATGGCTTTATGTGACAGGGACAATTAAAGACAGTTACGAAGCTTTGCCATCCGTGTGATTCAGAAAATATAGGTGTATCCCCACCCATAGACTATCGTGCTGGGGGTGAAGGGGCAGAGGTGGCAATTTCAGGTCCAGAAAGTAAAAATCCAGACCATGATTTACTTTCAACCAACCAGTTGAGCATAAAGAGTCACAGTCACAGAGTATGCAACTGGCTGGTTGAAACAAAATCATGGTCTGGATTTTTACTTTCTGGACCTGAAATTGCCACCTCTGTGGAGGGGGGGAGGGCTTTTAAATGGGGCCTAGAAGATTGACAGTTGGAGCTGGAGGAGAAGGGCGCAGACACTGAGAGCTTTATTGCAGCAGGATGAGAGGGCGACGCTTACATCAAGGGTGATCGTTTGTTACTAGACAAATAAAGGTGGTGATGGGAAGGAGGAAATAGTTTACATGCATCATTAAGAGGGTGAAGGTCAGTGAAGAAGTGGCGTCTGCAGCTGATGGTGACAGCATGGTTTGGATAAAATGTGTGATGTGTGGCGGGGGCAGGGGGGGGTGTCTGAAATGTGTTACAGTGACAGCCCATCTGCCTCATAGGCAACGATGCAAAAAGTCACTCGGGTAAAGCCATAGGGGAGAGTGGGGCATAATGGGTAAGAAGTCTATACGTAAATGCACCGTGTGGGGGCCGTCAAGTCCAAGGCCCCATAGATAACAGCAAAATGGATGCTGACCAAGAAAGACTAAACCTCCTGCCCTCCCATAATAATAAATCTGTCTGGGCAGCTTAAGAGCACTCATATAGTCTGTAACCCTAAATATATGATGATACTGACAGGTAGGATACTGATGGATGTTCTGTGATTTATTTTCGGAAATCACAAAGCATCAGTGCTCTCATGGCCCTCCCTGAGTGTCCTGCATCCCGGGTTTGATGAGCTGTGAAGCTGTGATTGTTTGGTCAGGTCTGAGTGACGTAATTGTTTGTGCAGCCTGGGGCTGCTGGGCAACACACATTGTACATAGACAATGGTCCAGCGATCTGAAGATGAGAGATAATTTATAGAACATAGAAAGTAGAAACAAATAGCTCTGTTTGGTTCCATAAGCAGAAGATGACATCTGGTTATCCATCACCCAAAAAACTGATAATGGCAACTTTCAGCTGAATGTTCTGACGCTTTTAATGTGCTGCCCAGCATACAGGCATTACCAACCAATCATCCTGGTGGCACACGACTCCAGCACCATGGCTTCACACACATGCCTTTCTAAGGTTGACATTCTTCTGCTTTTGTATGGCATCAGCAAAGGGAAGCTCCTGGACATGGATGATCCTTACTACCAGGAGCTGTCTACCAGCAAGCCCTCGCCCTCCATCTCCAGCGAGGGGATGTCCACCGATGAGAAGGCCACCCCGAGGCCGGTCTCAGAGCCAGACACACCCAAAGAGAAAAGGTGTGACGTGCTCTTGGCTAGTGCAACAGTAGGTTATGTGTCAGTTGCCCAGTTAGCATGTAGCATTTACATCTGATGGGATACAAAGCACAGTGGTATAGATGAGCAGATATCAGATTTGAACCAGTTATCCTGAAATGGTCATGTAACAGTAGTCAGAACAGCTGCTGATTAGGTTATACACCTTACTTTTATATGGCCTATATGATGTGTTTGACAGTTTGATACTGGATATAAAGGGGAATAAGGAAGTGGTCCCTCGTTTTGGGTTCTTCCCTCCTTCTCATTAATTTTTGGCCCTACTTTACATTTTCTCCTCCTAATTTCTGCTGTTTTTAGGCAATCCTTACCCAGAATGCCATCCACGGACAGCCAGGCTGATGACAACCCCTACGACTACAGGAAGCTCCTCAGGAAGACCTCTCAAAGACAAAGGCTCATAAAACAGCACTAGTGCTGATCTAGGATCAGTGTCTGATGCTCCAGGTGGAGTTCATCCATCTGAAGTGTCTCATAAACATGTCCATGAGCTGTTTCAGCCTCCCAGGCTCTGTTGAGCACTTGATGTGAATCGGTAGTGGCTTCACTGACCTCGTTAGCATTGTCACCGGCCTTGTTAGCATTGGTGCCCAAGGCAGGTGCTGACATCGCGACACCAGGCCCCACCATTGGGAGGTCACACAGCTGGAGTCAGCTCACTCCCTCCCGTCCAGGTCTGGAGGATGTTCACATGAGGGATGTGACTAGATGTCCAGCTGAAGGGTCTTCGTTTGAAATCTTCTGAAGCTGCTACAATAATCACAGTGGCAGTGACTTTGCGAACACTTAACTAGGAAAACTACTGGTTGAAAGTCTTTAAGGCAGATATGTAAACCAGCTGGATCTAAAGATATTGAGTGTTGAACTTCCCAGTGCACCATGTAATTGCTTAAAATGATGATGTCATAAAGGGTGGCTGACTTTCTGCATGAGCCAAAGTAGGCAATCAGGACTAAACCTCATGAAATCACTTTACACAGGGATCAAAAGACCTGGACTGCAATCACTAATTTTGTAGAAATATGACACTTATGCCTGTTGTTGCCTGCTATGAAGTGATTGTTTTGTATTTTATTCTGGCATATGTGTTACTTCTTTGTGATCATACAGTATGTATGCATATACTTTTTGCCATATGTAGGCTTGTTTTTGCTGTGTAATTGCATGTGCTGTTTCGTTATATCAGAAAATTACAGTGGCAGAATATATGTTTACATCCCAATTAGCAAATAATATTTTTATGACATAAAGAGGCAACAGAAGAAGCAGAAAATACATTTTTGTGAGTGTACGTCACAGAGTTAAACTAACGGCTGGGTTGTTGAGAACGTATTGTCCTGCATTTGACGTATATAAATGGTGAAACGTGAAGTGTGTTGGCACGTATAGAAACTATGCACTGGTTTCGAAGCTGTTACAATCCCACGCAAATTTTCATGTATCACAGGTTTAACGCATTTTTCAACACAGTTACGTAGCTTATTTCGCTTCAATATGGTTTACTATGTCGTATACACTGCCGCAATATTTGTTACATCCTTTGTGCCATGTTTCGTTTTAATGACTCGTAATCAAGCCTTTAAACGGGGATTAAATGAATGTAGCTGGAGAGGCAGAGAATTGCATTTTGCTGTGGTTTATGTGTCTCCATTTGTCATCGGTCCCATGCGTCCTAAACGATTTAGTGATCTAAAACAGCGATTTTTCAACCCTTCGGTCGCGATCAAAATTTGGGTCGCGGCAAGTTCTGAAAGTGTCTCGCGACAATCTATAAACGTAAGCATTTTAAAACCATCACAGTTCCTGTGATGATCCGCGATCAGACTTCCCAGCTCTATCGTAGAATTACCCTAGGTTTATATAAACGGGTCTTGGGTCTGCAAACGCTTAGGGCAAAACTAGTGAACACTCAACCAATCCACAAAGCCAAACCACAGATCCTTAATTTAAAATTCACTGGCACATCCAATCAAATTTGTGCGAAAGGCATTGATTGGCATAAATTACAGAGTGCGCTGTGCGCTTGATCATAGCGTTAATTTAAACCTATACTTGACATAGGGTCGTGACTGAGCTGGCCTGGTAAAAATTATATCGCGGAGAAAAAAAAGTTTGAAAACCACTAATCTAAACGTCCTTTAGCTGTCTGGACACCGCCCAGTTTCTCCCTTCAGTGGTATTATAAATATCAGAGATTCAATTTATGAAAATAATTCACTGAAAAGTTTTGTACTTGGGAAATGTGTGGGACATTGTGGATTCATAATTTAAAAGTGCTTGGATTTTTCCCTGTAAATCTTCATGAGCTGTGGTCGAAATGATTTTGTGGTCAGGCATAAACATGTTAATCCAGTTTCACATCAAATTAGTTTTGTCTGGTCGTAAACTACAGATTTATTAAAGTTAATGTTTTTGCAGGTATTTACACATGTCTTTGAATATTTTTGTGTTCTAATTGATCTTCGTGCCTTAACTTTTGAAAGTTTTATTTAAATTCTGAAGAAAAATAATAGGTTTATAACACGCTTGGTTAATAAGAATGAATTGAACCGCAGAGGTATTTGAATACTTGGAAAGATGCGTTGTCCTTTTCAGTGTTACACACATCAGCGTTGGCACCACGCAGGGTAATTTTATTAGGGGAAATTGATGGCAAACTGTTCATGACTTAAGTTAATACATACACATTTATTTAGAGGAGCTAAAAATGTACCCCCCCCCCCCCCTTCCAAATACATAAATAAAATAAGCCTAACGACGCCCTTGGGTGGCACCAAACTTAGAACATAAGTTTAGGAAGACATATTACGACTTCATTGTATTACGTCCTTACTTGCAGAAGCATTAGCCTATCCAAAACACTAAAAATTCAAAACTGTCCACTTTATCCATTTTGGTCATTTTATACTGAATCAATTTAGCAACCGTACTTTGCTCAAGACAACCGCGACACTGAGAAGCAGACAAGCTTAAAGGAAACATTTCGAGTTGCTTAACCATGCATTAAAAAGGAGAGTATTTGAATTAGATACACACGTGAATGTGACTAATTGTAATGCAGTTTATTTGCAGGAATAGTAAAATGCAGCCGCTCTGCTTACATATGCGTACAACCACCTTGGTACGGTATTGCCAATATATCGACACGAGCTTCGTGGTCCCAGACACTACTAGTCAAAATACCTGACAACCAACTGCGCGAACTATATAGACTATTTAATTTATTCATGTATACTGCCCTATACCCTCTTTATGGTCAAAAATTGTACAAAAAATGCCGGAATATTTTTAAAAGACTACCTAGCATGTACAAAATATATTTTAGTTTGGTTCAGCGAATGCATTATATTTGGTTTATGAGTCTATATCAGGTCGTTTGACGTTGCGCATTTCTTCTGGTTTGTGCCACCCAGGGAGAAAGAAAAAACCGTCAGATCTGTCCTCACAAGACAATCCCCAAGCAGCGCACCGCGGAGGCTGCGGATCGGTTACCTTGGGCATTGAATTTGCTCTGCCGCAAGCGCTCTTGCGTTATTAATAATGATGTCGAGTTATTTTCTCCACTGGAAGGACGTGCAACCTGACAGTTTAGGGGAAATCAGCGGCGAAGTGTAGGTCTTAATCTCTTAGGACAACTTATCAGCCGAAAAAGTCAAGTGCACTTTCCTTCCAGTCGTGCACACGATGTTTTTCTCCGGAGTGGGGGACGGGAGAGAAAGAAGAGGACAACTGGCGCACATTTGCGGTCACGACTAAATACGCAATGCTGTCCGTCACGAAGCGAGTCACGCAAGAAAGTCTGTGACGCGGAAATGGGTAAGCTCTACGCCGGCTACCGGCTACTTATTAAACGCTAATTGTGAACTCGGGATAATTTCTAAGGTGGATTCACAATTTCAGATATTCCTCCTCCCGGGAATATTTCTATTTGCAGCGCCACGCGCACTTAACGCACGACTGCAGAAAGTTGCATCTATGTTGATAAATCTAGGGGTGCATCGTGACATTATGCTGCGTGGTTGCGTTCAGACATTAACCTCATTAGATGCAATAAATTGCCAGTGTTGAAGAAACGCCGTAAACGCATTCCTGCCTAAATGCGGGTCTCGCCCGGCTGTTTGGCTGGTTCTGAATTTTGCGGGCAGTCGCTGCGCAGCTGCACCGCTGATGCTTTGTGTTTAATCTCCCGTGTACCTGTGGGAATCTGACCGGATAGGACTCTTTCGGTGAAGCAGCATACTCAGTCACTAGGTTGGTGTTTTAGTTTTTTTTCTTCTCCTTCCTCTTTTTTCGGTTTGTTGAAATCGTTTAGGTGCATCGCTGCCAGCGGGATAAACCTAGACGCGCTGGGATCAGCACCACGACTCGGAACAGCTCCGTTCTTTTCCCCCCTCCCTTGGCGTGCTGCGGTCCGTCTGGATGGGCGCTTTTTGCCTCCGTCTCTGACTGCCGCTAAAACTACTGCGACTATTTCCGATGGCATCGCACGGGTTTTGGTCTCTTAGACCTGACGACTCGTCTGATAACAGCAGCCAGGTCCCCAGTGCGAGTAAGTGAAAGCCAGACCGTAGCGGCTGAAACATAACGGAAAACCGAACAATTACTGTGTAAATCTAATAACTATGATTCGTCTGAAGGGAATATAGTAAAATTTTGATAAGAAGTAAACGTTACATTCCTAAACAAACAAAAGGCATGGACAACAATAGTGCATCAGTAATAGAATTTTTGCCTACTTGCCTTGCATTCATTTTTATTTTTTTATGGTTAGGGTAAAACATGTTATTAGATGATACATTATCAGCATCAATGTGCATATAATTACTGTATACTCATACTATCACTGTTTAAACCATTACATTTTAAAATATTAAGCTGATTTTTTTGTCTTGATTTTTTATTCAGTTCAATAGAGAATATTTTTGTCTGAATTTAATGTTTTATTTTCGATTTATCTTTGTAGCAAGAGCATGGTGTCAGGCGGCTGCGCAGAAATTCACAGGCGGCATTGGGTCGAAGTTGTGTGGTATGTGTTTAAAATGTGGCATTTAACGATTGTGATCAGTTCTACAGATCGAGTATAATAATGTAATGTAATAATGTAAAATGTAGACACAAAGATAATAATAATTGACTTCGTATTTACTTCGATTTACTGAAAGATAATATAACTGAAAATCAGCGCTGAAATTAATAGCTGTTTGCTTCGCTTTTGAATTGCTGCTTTAGCCCTGCTCAACGTTGGAGAGGGCGACAAGTCGACCGAATCCCCCGCCAAAGAAGCCCAGTCCGGTGTAGAAACGTGCGGCTGCAACCAGCCATGCAACTGTTCGAGAACAAACCAGGGATTCTCCGATCTGTATTCAACAGGTACGGGAAATATGCGGAAATGCCCATATAAAATAATACTAACACTAGCCTAATAGTACTACTACTACTACTACTACTACTACTAATAATAATAATAATAATAATAATAATAATAATAATAATACTAATAATAATAATAAGAAGAAGAAGAAGAAGAAAATCATAATAAATACACCGCAAATGAGAAACAATATAAATGGGTTTCTAAAGATTTATTTACATCTCAAAACTGATTACCCAAAATTGTTGTTTACCGTATTTTTGTAAAATTAAATGATGTTACTATATTAAATGGTACCATACGATATCAATTTTTTCCTCATAAAATACACATTTTTAGTCCACAGTAATATCCTACATACGTTTTGTAAAAACACTCATTTTAAAATTAATTGTAGGCCTATTTAGTAATCATTTTACGTTTTACGTATAATTGATATGGAAACAAAATTTTGCACTTGATAAAATCGATGCAACAATTCATAGGCAGATTAAATAATACATAAAGATTTATTGTAATATTTTAAGTATATATTCAGTTGTCTAACTGGCTCAATTTGTTCCGCAGATTTACTGCCCGCGACGAATGGGGACATGAAGACAATGACCTTTTTGCAAGAAGTTGTGGATATTTTGTTGTCGTATATACTGGAGTCGTTTGACAGGTCAACGAAAGTAATAGATTTTCATTACCCAAATGAATTGCTTCAGACCAACAACTGGGAGCTTTCAGACGAGCCGGAAACCCTAGATGAAATCCTGCTGAGCTGCCGCGCAACGCTGAAATACGCCATCAAGACAGGTAGAGATGTTTATCTATTTATTCATTCGTTTTTATTTCCAAATGGCTTTTTAATTTCCCTGATAATTATTTACATTTTATCACCAAAACTACACAATGTTATAGCCTTAATTCCGAGTCATTACTCATTAGATTTAAAAATTAGGCGGAGGGAAATTTTGAGAGGATACGGTCCTACGCATTTACAGCTGCGAGTTTAAAAATTCAGTAGTGATAAGTAAAAAGAAAATAGGTCTATTGGCAATAATAACGAAATTCGGCTTCGAAATTGGTCTCCAAACCGCAGTGACGATAATCTATTAGCTATTGTCGTACAAGGTTGCAAATGAAACGTAGGTCTAAATGAAAATTAATTACATTTACACTTAATCGGAAAAACACATTTTTATTTAGCGTTCTTATTTAGCGATCAGGTGGTCAAGTTCAATATACACTATTTATTATTACGTGAGCCTCATACAGAAAATAAAAAGTCGGCACGACATCTTTGATAACCCGCGCTGCCGGAGCACAGATAAAGGCACAAGGGCACGGGCGTAGGAAACTGGGGGGGCTCACCCCCCCCCCCCCCCCAACAAAGAAAAAGCGTTTATGCTAATAAGTTGGGTCCCCC
>JAODJW010000001.1:19046526-19060606 GCA_026777045.1 Hyperopisus bebe
CCCCAACCATCCACCCCCCCCCCCCCCCCCCCAGTCGAAGTGCCTTTTCATGTGCTGGAATGCCTTTGGTGGAGAACCAGAGCCAGCTTAAGCAGACTCTTCACTCCTCAAAATGCCGGGAAGCACTTCCAGATGCTGTGCCTCCTTTGGAACTGCCCTCCAGCTCCTTGCTTTTCCGTTAGGCGAGAGGGGCATCAAACGTTCGATGGAGGTGCAGCTTTGGGGCACGGTGGTTATGGTTTTCATTGTGGGGGAGGCTATATTTATTTTCTGAAATTTGGAACAGCGCTGCTGATCACGTCACCAAGGCTGCCAAGAACAACGTAGGCCACTGCCCCACTCCCACTCACAGTCTTTGGTGGGGGGGGGGCGCGGGGGCAAAGAGTGTTTGCTCCTAGGTGGCCTTCCTGCATTACAATAAACATGTCTCCACACTGTGTTCCATTAATAAGAACAGCGTGATTCTGCTAGACAGTGGTTTTGATGCAATTACACAAAGGAGGCGCCGTGCTCCAATGGCTGAATTCATTTCCATCATGTCAAGTTTGAAGGCATTAGTACTGTCTGACTTTGAGTTGTGTCTGTTTCAAAGGGATCAATAAAGACTTAAACAGGTGTAGGGGCCTGTGCATTGTGTAAGAGATGTTGCGTGTCCATTTTCAGAACAGGATCATATGACAGAAACACCTCGAGAATTAACCATCACTGCTCCCAGGACCTGACCATCGTACCCTAGGGATCAGAATTTATAAAGCACTCAGAACTCTCTTCTTTTCACATTTTTTCCACTCCAGTTATACATGTTCATATTGTAAATATGTCCCTACATGATTAGTAAGCCCCAAATGAATCTGAACAAACCCCAAAATATTCGTTTAGCTCAGGTGTTTTATCAACCATGCTCTCATTTTGAGATCCCTCATACACATCAGGTCTCCAGACTAAAATCCCAGCAATGGTGCTGATTATCCTTATTGATAATGGTTCAACAAATGAAAGCTGTCAAAGCCGATGACCAATTTCACTATTATTTCATTTCAAGGAGTTCTATGGAATAAGTATTAAAGGACAGCCTTGCTGGAGAAGTAAAAGTCAAGGATGAAGAGTAAGCATGGATGATGGACATCTGAACTTTGGCGCCCCCCTTTGGCTGCTCCCAGAGATGCAATCTCCTGGACCATGTGGAAAAAGTTCATCCTGTTGACTTTAGTAGAGTCAGAGGACGACCCTGGTGGATTTCAGATTTGGTGCAGATACAGGCCGACCATTTGGTCTGAAGGGAAGCGCCTGAGACCCGAAGCACATACACATGTGTTTTTGGTTACCATTTCTGGGGTTACACTATAAGTGGGGCATCCAACACAATATACTACCACGGAAACAAAAACGGGACTATACCATTAACCTGGGACGCTCTGTAAACTGCATTCATTGCATTTTCAGATTTTTGAGGCAGCACCCCTTATTATGCAAAAATGATCCACACAGACCTTTGCTGTACAGGATCTCCGAATGTCTAATTTTCCATACTGTCCAGACATTACGGTATGCAATAATTTCAAATCAACACTATTCCGTAATTTTTAAAATCTTGACCATTAAATTTGCTGAGCGAGGGGGTGAATAATTTTGTCACAAGGATTTCAAAATACCGTGGTATGCCGTGTTACATTAAATTAGTAGCTGCTTCCAAACTTCATAAAAGTCTACATTGCTTGTATTTCTGTTGCTGTTACAATACTTCTGCCCTCTGCTGGTTTGGTGGAATATCACTGCTGTACGCATGCGTGGTCCGCGACCATCTGCGCTTACGGACAAATGTAGCATGAGTACGATTCTGCGCAGTTAAGTATGATCTTGGTTTTATAGAAGTTTGACATTGGAACATATCTTAGGCAGTATGGGGCACCAAGCATAGGTAGACTCTTGAGGGGATGGGTTAATACCGCCATAAAAATGCAGTTGCCAGCCTTATAGTATCTGTCTATAACTTGACGATCTCCAAATTGTATTCGACTTTTTAAAATATCTTGTGATCCGTAAATGGCAAATGCGTTGTTTTTTCCCGAAGTATTTCGAATTATGTTGGAAACTTTTTGTATGTTTTTAATTTGTTCTTATTTAAATTGAGGTTAAAATTAAACATTATTTAATTTTCGCTTGGAGATCTCACACCGTTTTTAAGCTACACATTGATAACTGGAACCCATCATGGTTATTTATGTGATTAAAAAAAACTATGTTTAGGCCAAACATCTGATTTTCACTAAACCCCTGGCTAGTGGTGAAGGCAGCGTCTCCTATCCATACGGGAAAAAACGCATTAATCATGATCGTCGTTAAATGAAGCGATTATCATCAACGCTGAGAGCTTGTTCACTTTAAAACCATAGAGAAAAATAATAATAATGGCTGTAAAGACCGTATCTGTCAATCCTACCAGAACATGAAATCATGCACGCTTACTTTTGTTACTTTAATGACTCGATCGACTTTGTTTTTGTCTTAAGGTTTTTATTGCCTTTCATTTTAAACCAGAAAGTGTTCGTGTTTTGAAAAGGTTTGTAACCAGTTATCCAGTTATACTGGAGAGTATTAACCAGTAATGATCACGCATCATGTAATATGGGCTGTGCATATTATTTGCTTTGCTGTGTGCGCTGCGTAATTTTAACCAGCTGAATGTATTCAAGGCAACATGTGAGGATGCATCGGGAGGCCCTTTATCTCCGCGCCTGAGAGGAAAAGTAATTAACCTCGCAGCTCTCGCCGGCGCGGTTTTAAAATACAAAGAGGATCTGCATCCATACCGCCTAGAAAGTTTCGCACTGTCAGCGTTTTAAGTGATCTGGACCGCAGACAAGGCTCCCATTTAACTGACATCTTTTACTTTAGTGCTTCCAGAGTTGGACTGAATTGTATATGACTATGACACAGTATGAGCACACATAGAGTAAACATGTAGAAACTAGAAAACTAGTTACCAACTGTGTTGAAACACACAGTGTTTTGTGAAGCAGGGAGTGCTCCACAAATCAAGATTTCTCAGTTAGCTGGGTTAACTTAAGATAGAAGTCATGATTGGATCCAATAGGAATGCTCCTTACCTAAACTCTTATTGGACAATTATGACTTAACCCAGTTAACTTAATTCAGTTAGCTGTTAACTCAGCTAACTGAGGAATCGTGATTTGTGGAACACCCCCCAGAATTTCTTGCTTAGCGGGGAAACTTGACAGGTTTAAGGTATACAGTTTAAATGAACTTTATCTTAGTTCACTTACATTATCCCAGATAACTTGTCAGATTTAAGGTAATCTGGCTAAGCAAGAAATACTGCTTCATGAAACAAGACCTTAAAGATGAGATCTGCTATTGTCTTTTTCCTGTCCATAATAAACACATTGTAGGCCAATTACTAAAAGACGCATACATGTAGTTTACTGTTCTGCATAAAATAGGCCTATTAAAATATTATTCTATCTGTACCTGCTCAATAACGATGTGGAATTCCTGAAGACGGCCATGTTTATTTTTCACAAGGGTGGGGGATTGTAGTTTGGCTTATGTTAATGTTTGGCTGAGGTTTTGATTGTGGATGTAGTTGTTAAGAATTAATCCAAAACTTTCCTTTAACCGCAGTAAGCGTGGGATGCTTCTGCTTGAGCGGGTGGGGGGGGGGGAGGGGGGGCATAGCCATAGTTTTGCATATCTTTTGGGGAACGTTTGGCTACGTATCTTGGAAGACAGTCCATTTTCAGTCTGTGTGGTGGACAAAACAAAATGTGTACTTTGAACATGCAAGTTATTATGAACCTGTTATACTGGAAAGGATTCATGGGCTTAGGTAAATGTGTATTGCTTTAATTTAAACTTAACACAACTCTTTAAGTTTATGTGTGTTACTACACACGAGCTACAAAAGGTTTTCTAACTCTTAAACAAGGGCCAACTTCAAATCATTCCTTTCAACAATCAGTCTATCCATGATTGCAGTCCATGAATCAGCCCCCTCTGACACACCCCCCAATATTGATGAAACAAAAAGCAGTTCAAAATAAATACATTTCTCACAAACACGTCTATAAGTAGTGATTTAAACAGCAAGGATGAAAAGGATTATGATTCCAATTGTATGCAGAACTCATGCAGAAGTAGCAACAGTAAATTTTAAACTAATTTTAAACATATAAGCCTACTAATAATCTTGAAAAGGAACGATCATTAAAACTGCAAATCTTGCTAAATTTTGTTTCCTATAACAGAATAGGAATGTTCTATCGAAACATAAATCCCCTGCTCTCAGCAAATTTTTTTTTATCAAGATTTCTAAATACTGGAACTGTATTGAAAAACAGCATTGCTTATGAAAATACATTATACCGTGGTATAATGTCTGTTAATTGTATGGAGTCAAGTTGTATGAGTAAAGTTTGTTGAATTTGAATTTGATAACTGTGTCATATAAACACATACTTCTGTGACAAAAGGTAACCATACTGCCCCCTAGATATTTGTTGGTGGTGCATCTGACATGCACGTACCCTTAATTCCACACGTAGGTGCACAATGAACGCAGAATATGAAATCAACAGAATACAATTGCACAGATACAGCATGAAGTAATGCATTCAACTGAGCTACTGCTTAATAATTTGGACCACAGTGTTACCAGATACTCTGAAATCCCACAGTGGTTTTTGAGACATTTTACTCTATGGTTTTGAAATGCCTGGGACGTCCTGTTAAAATAAGCAGGTTTTCAGCTATCACAGCTAGACAGTGATGATAAACGAGGGTTTATATTTACATCCAGACTGAGGTCATTGAGATGAATTCAAATCGGCCCAATTGGCAGATCATTCGCAGATGCTGTCGTGATTCACTGAGCGTACGAGTATTGGGGCAGGTGTGTTTCTGAAAAGCGCCCCCATTCCTGCTGTCCCCTGGAAGCAGCTGGTCGCATTTCGAGCTCCAGCCGATGTTTAACGGCGCGACATGAGCCTTTGAACCCCGTCTCATAATGTAATTCGAAACGGTGAATTTTCATGAATAGATGTCTGGGAATGTCCTGTGTTTCACCGAAAGCAAGCTACTGACGTGCTAGCTAGAGACAAATGGGCAAAACAGCTACAGTTTAATTTAGGGTTTAGGTCTGGCAAACTCATTCATAGCCATAGCAGTGCTGTATATAGTCAAAACCAGTGTAGTTGCAGCAGTGTGTTATATGATATGTTTTGTCAGGTAATTTAGAATTGATAATTTATGACTATATGATTATGCCATGTGGGAATTGGTCAAAAAATGATGCAAAGCCCCCTGGGATACTGGAAGACCTATACCCCCATCATTGTACATATACAATGGTTACTGGTGCTTGGTGACATCCTGCAGCGGATAATTGAAATACAGTGAAAACAGTTTGAATTTATGCTACAGAGTTCACCATCAGGAACCATGGCTAGATGTCTGGGGGGAGTTACCAGTGCATGTGTCTCGCGGTATGTTCCGAAATTCTCCCCAAACAAATACAAAAACAAAACTCAGTCCATGAGATACATTTACGAGAAAAAATTCTGTAGACTTAGTGAGTTTTGGAAATGTAAGAAAAGTTCTTCATTGAAGTACATGAGGACTGAGTGAGTTTCAGTTCCCAGTACTGTAACATATGATAAGGAAGGCTAACTTTAGGTCATATACAGCAAATATTTTGGCCACTTTATGCAAATACCAGTGTTTCTTCTGCGCGAGCTGATGTCAGCCCAAACTAGGAACTGGGAGCTTGTACAATATGATTTGAGGGAGAGAAAAAGCAGATGGTTTCCTGTTGTAGCAGCGTGCCTGCAAAGCCTTTGAGCTCATCCCCCTTTTGCTGGCCTGCTCAGTCACACTCTGCATTTACACCTAGCTGGCAGATGTAAATAAAGGGCTTTCGGCTAAACGCTCCCGCATGCCCTTCAGCGGGGTAACACCACTGTGACGTGTGTTCAGCCACTTCTTTTCCCAGGGTGCCTCTCCTGCTCTCTCCTCCTCCTGTTTTCTCTCCGCCTCTCTCTCTGGGATCTCGCTTTATCCATCTGGCATGTCCCACACCTGCTTCTAATCTGGAAATGTGGCCTGACCTTTTCTCTACCTTATGCAGTACGCAATAACGGAAACTATTTTCCAATGCATGAAACGCAGGGTTTGTTTTTCATTCTAGACGAATACGATAAATTGACTGTAGGCCAACACCTTTACCTTCCCTAGGGGTCAGCATGGTTTCATATATTGCATATTTCTGGGCTCAAATAGCCCTCTTTGCTTAGAATCGGTGGTGTACCTAGAAATTATGGCCCACCTGGCAAAATATTACCTTGTTGGGGGGAGGATAGGTTTTGGGGCCCCTACAAAGTGCTGCCCCCCCTGCTTAGCACCTTATGTATTCCTTGTTCCAATGTACAACTCATTTTTAAAACTATAAAAAAATGAACTAATTAGAACATTGAGTTCATATTGTTGTGCGAGGGAAGTAAAGAGGGAATCTTAGATCAGCAGAAAAAAATTAGTAAACAAACCTGGGACAAATTTGGCATTGGAATAATGAAAATTAATAATACAGTAATTGTTTTATATCTGTCAAAATAAATGTGAATTTTATTAGTTGCAAAAGGGATATAAACACTAATTGCATATAGAGGTAAATAATATCCAGACATTACCCATAAAATACCTACCATGTGTTTCAAGTCTCATAAGATGCAGTTTATTTCTGTCCCATAAAAGATGATAAGGTTTTCATGAGGTTGTATAGGGTGAAATCTCATGCCACCGATAAAGCATAGCACCAGGTAACACTATTAAACTGCCAATACCTAACCACAGGGCTACACATATGTAAACATGTATGTAACTGCACATTCCAGCTTTGTAAACTAAACTGACATTTGTCATTGTTAAATATCTTTTATCTGTGAAACAATGGTGTGGATTGAATATCACGCCTTTAAATTAGCTTATTTGAATTACATATGATGCATTTTTCTAATCAACTACTGTACTGTACGCTTACAGTAGATTACATGAATAAAATATTTTCTTGAATGAAAACATTTTACATATTTCTTCTTAAAACATGCACACACAAAATAATGTACAATTGATACTTGGTTTGTATAGAAAATAACACACAGAAGTGAATGCAATGAAAACAGTTCTCAGATTTTGGTCAGTCATCAACCAGCCTACGTGTATAGAGAAAAGAGCCCTTAGGAAAGACATTTACTTGTGAAAGAAAATGGAGTATCAGTGTTATAAAATACCAAAGTGTTTTTTTTTTGGATTACTTCAGTAAATATGTGCATTGTACATTAGTTTTAGATAAAACACTACACCCATCCACAAGTCGCACAAACACGACAACATAAACTGAAGAAAGTGACATGATGCACGCCAAAAATGCATTCTGTGCCACATGTTGTGGTCCCAAGGACCATAAATGTGTTTCACAGCATCTTTCCGGAACCAGTTGCTGTGAATCACGCAGCCACCCAGAGGATGGAGATATCGGTGGCCCCTTCGTGAGCGATCTGGTTAACACGTCCGCGCACACAGTCAAGCGTGACAAAGACCATAGTGCCATTCTGGACCTCGAGAGAGGCCCTTAGGCCCACGCTGGTCCACTCAGTACCCTCGGGCATGTGTCCGCCCACCTGCTGGGCCAGTGGCGCCGGCTGAAGCCGATCACTGCCTTGCTGGTGAAGCGTGAGCTTCACAACATTGCAGGAATGGATCAACTTGAGGCTGAGGCTGATGCTGGCTATGCCAGTCTCCTGAAAGACGAAGTTTCTGCCCGCCCACTGGCCGGAAGCCACCAGCTGCACCTGTGCCACTCCAGTCGTCACCTGGCGGAAAAGCAGCGCCTTGTTGCGCACGGCCCCCGATGGCAGGCCCATCTTAGAGACAGTGGCCGACAGGGCAACGGAGATGGCAGAGGGCATCCAGACGAGGCTCATCATGCTGATGCCGGAGTTGTCACCAAAGTAGCGGACATTGCACTGTGCCGGGGAGTGGATCTCGAAGCTTAGTGTGTCACCAGCATCGACCACACTGGCCCCAGACACGGAGACGGAAGTGTCCCGGTAGTTCACCCCCGACTTGAACGCCTGTGTGATCTCTGAATTGGTCCCATTGGAGTTCAGGTAGGCTGCCACTGAGAAGCCGTCCCGGACACAGGTATGTCCCATGGAGTAGACAGCTTGCTGGAAAACGAACTTCACCACACCTCTGTCTGTGAACCTCACGGCCCGGCCATCATGCGACAGACTGACCATGTAGGGGTCCGAGATGGATGTCACCTTAAAGGTGGGCCGGTAGTTTGTCTGGTACTGCACTGACATGGATGTCTGGGCCGTCATGGCCACAGCACCTGTGTCGTGAGACAGCCAGAAGAGGCTGAAGGGTGTGATGAGCTCGTAGATGTGAACGTCCTTGCTCTGGTTGCAGTACTGGTTGGGGCTCTTCAGGGACAGGGACAGCATGTGCTCTGGCTCCACTTCTGCCGTGCCGCTCACACTCACGCTCTGGTAGTACTTCCCTTCTGGTTGCTCGACCCGCGCCCCGCTGAGCTCCAGGCCCTCTTCACTGTTGTTCATCCTTATGGAGACCTGGAGGAAGTTCCTGCAGCTGTGTCTCAGGGCGAAGTTAAAGTCGCCCCACAGCAGGCCATGCTGCTGGAACACCAGGCTTCCGTCCGTGTTGGATAGCAGGCCATGGCCCTCCTCCTTCCCCTGGATGCTGAGCTGCATGCCAGGGTAGATGTGCCCAGCAGACTCCTTAGCCAAGGGCAGGAGGACCGCCGCGGCCCAAGCCCGGGACAGCCTGTTCTCCGAGGGGGAGCCACACACAGTGTCGCTGACCACCGAGCAGGCCAAGGCGACCGACTCCCCGTCGCAATCAGAACACGCCTGGCACTCCTGAAGCTCCATGTTGTAGAAGTAGTCGTGTCCACATAAACCGGCACTGGCATCCCTCTCGGAGACACCCAGGCACCTGAATCCACCTGTTCAACACACCCCAACCAAAAGGTCAGTCATGGTTCAATGCTGCTCAAAGTCCACGTGGTGCCCAAGGCAAGCTTCACAATCCAGGGCAAAGAGAAACTGGCTTGATAAGTCAGCAGTGTCGACACTGAAGATGATGCCCTAGGCAGCCGCCTATGTAAACTTATGTGTTGATCAACACTGGTGTAGTTGTGTTTTCTTTATAAGAAGGTCGTATAAGACCTTCATTTACAGGGAGCTGTCTGTCTGCCCTTTCTGAAGCCCACACACCTGTACCTGCATGTGAGACATACCTGGAGTGTTGAGGCATTTGACTCGTTCGCCACAGAGGTTTGGTAATTCAAGGCATTCATCTCTGTCCTGCAGAGAGAAGTAGCTCGGTTACAGTTGCCAATGTGTCACCTAACAATGGAAAACCAGGAAAGTAAACGTGGAATTTCGGAGAGCTGGAAAAACAGAAAGGAGGCAGGACCTCTTCCCCCGATTCGGGTTAAGCCGGCCTCAGGACATGGACGGGATTACCTGGCAAATGCGGTCAGCGTTCAGCGAACATTGAGACACCAGGAAGAAGCCAGGGGGGCACATGGTGCACCTCGTGCACTGGGGGGGCTCCCTCTGAAAGTCGCAGTACTCCTCGGGCTCGCAGGCTCCGCAGTGTTGCGGTGCTGGTGGTAGGGGCCTGATATCCATCACCTTGGCGTCCACGTCCACCTTGTGCACGGCGTAGGACTTCTGCAGGTGGCTCTCGAAGTAGCCCTGGATGTCGCCTTGGAGACCCTGCGGCGACACCTGCTTCAGCATCTCAGCCAGCGTCCCATATTGCGCCTTGACCACTGCCAACTGCTCAAGCATCTCCTGCTGCTGCTGCAGGATCTCACGCTGCTGGCCAATCAGGGCGCTCTGCTGCTCCGCCAGCCGCTGCTGCAGCTCCCGGACCGCAGTGGTCTGGCTCCGCAGTGCCTCCACCAGCTGCTCCTGCCCCTTAGCTAGCTGCAGCTGCAGGACCAGGGCATCCTCTGAGGGCACCTCATTCTCCCCTGCGAGGACATGGGACAGCGGTGACTTGGGACCTCCGTCCAGAGGTCTGCGATGTTGGGAGCAATGAAATGTGGCAGTTTGCCTTTAAAAAGATATTACAGCTTGCTGTAAAAGTTAGCAAAGATACTTTACCGTATTAACTCAGACAAAATCAAAAACGGGCACTTTCTGCGGACTGGGGGTCCCCTCCGTAAAATTCGAAGAGGGGCATTTATAACTTAGGTGGGAGGCACATTCAATCTCTCGTGAAAAAGGTGCAGTTCCCCCCCCCCTCCCCCAACACGTAACCAGGGCGCAGGACAGTTATAATTCTTGATCTGAGAGGAACATCAAAGTATTTCGCGTTGAAATTTTTCATAAGTCCTGTTCCAACAGTGAAACGCAAAACCCAAGGCTGAATCGGAGACGATTCAACACGCAAGCCAGCCCGCATCAAGCCGCTTCGCCTGTCAAATGTGTTCCTAGTTCAGCAGCCCCTCTTACAGATGGGGATGTGGGGGGGCAACATTTTTGACGGGCTGTCAAAGCATTTGCTGCACATGTTAGCAATCTGTTTTTTTTTTTTTCTTACTTTTGCTGAAGCTTATTTAGATCGGTAATTTTATATTAAAATAGAATACTTTCTTCTGGATTGCTAGTAGATTTCGATGTATAAGAAGTGAAGAATAATTATTTGTTATGGAGTAATTGGCGAGTCACATGGTTAATTGTCATAAGTAGGTTATATTTTGACACATCGCGCTGGGAGGTTAACCTGGTTTAATGTCGCACGTAAGCTGAACTCCGAGGGGAGCACCACCAAGATCCGACGCTGGGTATCCGAAGTCTGGAAACTCCCCCAAGAACTGAGCAGCCCTGTCCGGCACGTGGGGCAGAGGAGCCTGACTCTCTGCGTGGTCGGAACTGGCGGGGCATCCCTCTCCTGCGCACGGTCGTGGTCTGGGCTTCGGCCGTATCCTGAGCGGCAGCTTGCACTCAATCCCCCTGCAATCCGTTGTGATGTTGCTCCCTTGTCGGTGCGAATTGGCACAGTCCGCCCCGGCACAACCCGCACCCAATCCGTCAGTGGGTCTTCCCCGGGTGCCCTGCTTGCCCATGTCTCCGGCTCCACGATGAGGATTTACGATCGTAAACGGCTCTGAATGCACCCTGGTGTGGCTGCTCGGAAGACCGCTGTGGTGGCTTGGAGCGATGTGCGCTGACCACCCCTGCGTCCCTGCCGGGAACTGCCGAATGGGCCTGACAAGTCGCCCCGAGCAATGGGTCCCGGAGCAGGGCTTCTGGTCCGCGATCCCCGCGCCGAAGCAGTGCGTTCCTCTGCATGTTTCATCAAAGCTTCTCACGTTGGCAAATGTTAAAGCGGTCCAGCAAAAGAGCAAAAGCCAGATTTTTAATGTTGTCATTTTGATGATGTTTCCTCCTACAATTCATGGCAAAAGTGCAGGAGAATGATTAACGCATTAATGCAAACTGGTAACTTATTATTAAGAGTAATACAACAATAAAAAAACATTAGTTATAATTAAATGAAACAATACCTTGCATATTTGTTTTCAATGTCTGGCATTTTGTTATTATACTGTAATAATCTGTAATCATTACAAGCTACTTTTTTCCAAACTAAGATTTATAACGTGATATGATTTTTAATATACATACATATATAGATACATACATACATACATACATATAGGTCTATTTTAATACTTCGAAGATGTACAAAACAGTTTGAATAATTCATCAGAAAATAAGCTGGTAATAAGTAAATGCAATAAAAAAAAAAAAACACCAGACTATAAACAAGGGGGACTTGCCTTGAGCCTTTGGGTTACAGTTCGTGAGTCCCGCGGACGTCAGTAAGGATTCAGATAACGGGACGTGCCCATGTCCCGCCGCTCGCAGCCGTATCCAGGGCTTCTGACCCAGCCTGGATGATTCCGGACGGGAATGTCAGGATGTGGCATTCCAGAGACTTAATTAGCATCAGGTTTCCCCGTCTCTATATTAACCCTCTACCTTCCTACAGGCTCGCTTGTTAAGGCTGCAGCTGGCACTGGAGCTGGGGGGGTCTGGATGCTCGTTTCACCGTTTGCGCTACCAAATACACTCCGTCAGTCATTTAAAAGAGGGTTTTGCATGAAACGCACCGACGGTATAAGTATTGTGTCTTGGGGTTTTGCCAGTCCCGCTCATTTCCCAGCTAAATTAAATCATTTCGAAACGTTGTTTTGAACATATGCAAACCTTTTCACCTTAATCTCAGTTGCGTAGATTGGCATTGCTGTACTTTTCTTTGCGCACGAGTATTGGTCCGTGGTGTGGGAAAAGCCAAACATTAACCGTAAGTTTATTGATACAGCTGTATTCTTTTAGTTTGTGTCCTTCGTGTAGGACGTATCCTGTCAGCATGGAGCCAAGGCTCACGGATGTCACTGACCTAAGCAGGTCACCAGAGACCTCGGGTGAAGCTCAGGAATTTGCACTGGGCTGTTGAAGGATTACCGTTTTGCCTGTGCCAATTTACGCTACTTTCATTATGAATGCACGTTGGTAATAAAATTTTAAAGGACTGTCTGCCATTCACGTTTTGGTTCCATAGCATGGATGTGATGTTTAGGATCCCATCCATGCTTTGATGGAATGAATCTGGACTAAGTAATGACGATTTGAGAAGGTACTGATCATTATCTTAAGATAAATCACTGTAAAGCGGCTCTTCCTTCAAGGACTTCCAGTAATCGCCACATATTGACGTTTCTCTATCCAGTCCAGGATTATTCCATGGAGAATGAAGAAGAGGCACATCCACTTCGAGGTTACATGGAGCCACCGCTGCCCAAAATGGGTAACACACCTGTCAAAGTTTTCC
Organism: Hyperopisus bebe; assembly: GCA_026777045.1. Lineage (NCBI taxonomy): Eukaryota > Metazoa > Chordata > Actinopteri > Osteoglossiformes > Mormyridae > Hyperopisus > Hyperopisus bebe. The sequence goes on from JAODJW010000001.1 coordinate 19,059,475, forward strand.
TCCACCCTTTAACGGCTTAAGTATTCCGTCATTTTTTTTTTATCGCGGTGTCATTTCTCAATAATTTTGGCAGGTGTGCGCCACCCCCCACTGCAGATGCTACCCGAATCACACACGGTGAATGTGGCAGCGAGTCACTAGAGGGCGCCGTCATAATTCAGCACAATAAGGGCCACAATATACTTCACACGAAGCGACGCATACGTAACGCGTACGCAACGCAATTAGTGTACCATGGAACTCCAAGAAGGTCAAATACATGTCAATTTTAACACGTAGAATACGTGTAAAGTACACGTTAAGCACACGTAGGTAATGTGTAAACATATATTCTCCGCAACAATTTTCCACGCGTTGAAAAATTTGTTGCTAAAGTTTTTTCTACACGCATTCTACACGTTAAAATTCACGTTTTTTTTTTTACCTGTTTGAAGTTCCATACACCTACGACACATGGAATAAACGCTGAAAATGTGTCGTGGCCATGATGCATATGTGTATATGTTGTGAGCATACAACATATATGCTCAAATGAGATGGTCTGGCCTATGGATAATTCCCTATTTACATCACCAGCTGTTCCCACCCTTACCCTTTAGTCACAAAGCACCAGTCCTATGGCCTACCTGGGACACACCCACTTTACCTCTTTACAATGAATCCTGGGATATGTTGGGCTGCAAAAGATCAATCAGATGGATCCTTTGTGACTCAGCAAAGGAAGGGTGCATTTCTAAACCACAATTGAAGGAGCCTTTGAAATGGGACAGCCTTCTACACTGCTGTGATGCATTCAGTCTTCGAATGTAGCCTTAGAAGGATGTAGCCCCTGAATTTTGACACAGCTACAGACCATGTCCTTGAAGGATGCTACCCCAAAACTTGAACACAGCCTTAATCTGGAGTTGGTACTAAAAAGGGTTCTGGAACTGCCTTTGAGGAACTACAGTCGGGTTGAGTTTCTCCATTGTGAACTCCACAAAAGTTTTTGCATGGTTCTGGAAAAAGTTCCTACGGTGTGAAAGCACCTATAGTTCCCTATAGAAAGAGAGGAGAGTAGGCATGTCACCCCATAAATTTTCTATTGGATTAAGGTCCAGGGATTGGGCTGGCCACTCCATAACATCAATCT